>OX638403.1:3570569-3984485 GCA_951813805.1 Limnephilus auricula
ATGTAGTTGGACAGAATTGATTGTACAACGAAAGCGTCGAGTCGCCTGCACGCTAGAGCTATCAAGGGGTATAAATTACCCTGATGTATGCAAATAAAATATGAAACATCGAAGGCGTTATCTCCCGCCTCGTAGGTGCAGACACCTGTATTATTGTACTTGCACTCCCCAATGATAAGCCAGTTGTGTTCAAGTGATTCAACAGCAGGCGTGACGAGGTCCAGGCAGCCGGGGCCTGTGGGATGAAGGTGGATAATAAACAGATGATGAAAGGGCAATTCTCCAAACTGGTTCGTAACACAAACACTTCCAGAAGTTAACATATAGTAGGCAGGCGCTTGGAGCTGATTCGAGATATTATTAATGCTACTATTTCCAGTTTCTCATTTACAATACTCGTTTGGCCGCCTTAATCAGGGGCTTGGGGCTTGACCAATAGGTTAGAAATTTGTCATATTTTATTCAACAGGTAGCAGTAAAATCATTTAGAGGCATCTATTCATTAACACGCAATTTAAAGATGACAGCGCCGGATTTTGTAAAGGGCTGCCACATACTTGCCGCAAGTCGCTTGTCGCAAGGCTCGGCAAGCTTAAGCAAGTCCACGCAAGGCAAACGTTGGTCGCCACACGCTTGCACACGCTTGGCAAGTGTGTGGCGCCTACATACGAAACAACCTAGGTCAAATCGTTCTCTGATACTGCGCAGCACTTTCGAAATCATGTAAAATTTGTAAAGATACTACAGATTATTTCTGTCGTCAATCTATTCATGATTAATGTAAAAATGGCAATTTCGTAATAACTGTATACCTATGATGTATTTTAATTCCGATTTAATATAATTGTGTGTCTTCTCTTCGTTCTTCTAATGCACAAATGGTTTAACAAACCAAAAAATTTCTATTAACTGGAAAAATGTAAAGTTTCAAACCGTTTTCCTTAGAAATGTCATTTATGCACTTATCATCTGACCAAGACCACAGATACTTGAGATATATGAAGTGCTATTTCTGTTAATCATCGCAAACGCTACGACAATATATCTACGACTTTTAACAATTTATTTGTTCTCTTACCAGGACCAGGGCGTGATAGGGCAGGCGAAGGTGTTCGTCTGGCTCAGTTCGCGTGGGCCCGGCCTTGGCTGCCGCCATCATTCAGGGCTCGTGGCCCACGCGTCCCAGTCACCCGCCATCCTACCAGGGTACCAGGGTACCGGGGTATCATAAGTAGCGACAGTAAAGCAGACAACCTGTTTGATAGGCCGGCGAGTCACTGGAGGCTGGAGACTGGAGGGCTCCCACTCGGAACGCACCCCAAAACGCCAACACGAAACAAGACACTTGCATTATTGTGTTGCAAGCATATTCATTCCGAATGTCATTGCTTAACTCGCTGACATTAATGATAACATGATAATGTTGTTTCTTATATCGCCATAAATATGAACAATGTTATAATCATTGTTCGCTATAAATACGAGGCTGCGTTTTTTGAAGGGGTGGAGAATCGAGAATTAAGGACATTAATTTAAAAAAATATTCGTTGATTTACATCAGAGATTCTTGATGAGGGCGATATCGTGAGGGGAGGGGAGTCGATATCGGGGTGGCTTCAGAGGAAACTAGGAAGGCATCAACTACCATTAGATGACATTGATAAAAATTGTATCAATAAAATATTTTCCAACTTAAACCATTATACACTGTGTCCGGAAACTCGGTAGTTCAGGAGGGAAACATAGAGAAATTGTAAAACTAATTTAAATCGAGTCGAGTATTTTGATTTTTTTGCTATTTTTTTACTACTAAAGGGTTAAAAATACTTTCGGAACCAAGTCTACCCTTTGACGCATTTTAAAAAGGCGACCGATTTTTTTTTTCAATTTTGATCTAAAATATTCCGACTTCCGACAAAAAACTTAATCCACTAAAACGACTCCAAATGTGATGTAGAATTAAAATCGTTAATAATGTAATCAAGGATTCATAAAAAAATGCTTATTACAACCGAAAGATTTTATCGTTATTTATTATTTTAGCCTTGAAATATGCAATCAAGAATAATGATTGTTTTTCTTTTAAATGCTTTAAAAATTCAGTTTTAATCAACGGTATTTTCAACATTGTCAATAATTATCATAAAAATACAATAGCTTACAAAAGATGGTGGGCCAAGAGCAGGGCCCAAAGAAAACTGTAGTTTTAAAAGTTTGAAAATTTCTTACTGTACTAATATGTAAGGAATATGGCTGTTCAACAAATAGAGTGGGTGGCTTCGATATTGGACAACCTTTGATACCACAATAATAGGTACATCGAGAATGCAGCGAATGAATTCTCTGTAGGTAGGAATGTAAAAAGATGAAGAGATTATTATTTATTACGCAGTTAAATTAAATTCCGTGGCGAAGTACAAACAAGGTCAGCCGATCGATTTCACAGATGTCAGATGCCGGGGACGCATAACGCATAAGGCGGTATCTTCATCACAATAATAATTCGTTGACGAACAATTTAATGAGGACAGTGATAAATAACTGAAATAACTGCTTACCTCTATCTCGCAATTAATTTATCCGACGCAAGGAAAAAGACGACGCGACGACCGATGAAAATTCTTAATTATAGTATAGGTATAACATTGCGAAAGGTTGATTAAATTGAAACAAATATGAAAACACCTTAAATCAATCTTCGCAGAACTGGTTGGTGTTAATTACGGACGTAACGTACACGGGCTAAATTAATTACCGTGGTACGGATAAAAGATGGTGATACGGAGAACAAATCTCGATAGTTTAAGTAATTAATTTAAAAACAGCATTGGCCTACAAAAATATTAATAAAAAATGTTGAATTACGGTGTAGAGAAAACCATTTTATCATTATTCTAATAAAAATACATACACCTCTGACAAGTGGTTCGCTACGTTTGTTGACTTATCAAGGGTGCCCGGGTTCTTGGGGTGAGTTTTGTCTGGATCTTGGCGGCGGATGAGTCGGCCCAACAACTGTGTGGCACGCCAGATTGGGAGATTGATTGAGGGAGAACTTTGACCTCTTCAACAGGACTCTCTCGGAACATTGCCCTGCACCGCAGCAGAAGGGATAGACTGATACTTTCGTCACCCACCCCTCATACGCTTTTCCTTCCCAGAACTTACCCTCCTTCCTCTCCTAAAAAGACCCTCCCAACGCATCCCCAGATAACTTAGGCCTCAGGGGAATTATTTTCCCCAGGGCCTCTTGTGTAAGATGTAAGAAATACATTCTAAAAAATGCTCGCTTTTAGAAGTTGCTGTAATGTTGACTTTTATGTGAATATTGCACAAGAGTACCAAATTTCCGGAGCTATGGCATGCCATCCCCAATCGGGGTATATCGTGTGACTGAAAGGAGTGTGACCGGAAGTGTATGAGGAAGAGGAAGGTGAGGAAGTACCTGGTTATTCAGATCTGGTCACAAAACACGGATAAGCGTGGTTTCAAATCGATCAATTTGATTGGTTGACATTTTTGTATGTATTTTTCTTATGTCATGCTTGGGATATTCATGTGTTACAAAAGCGAAAGAAAAATTAATTAATTAAGGAGAATTATTATCAAATGAGTAATGGCGACACGACCAAATTAAAATAAGCCATTCTTTACAAGTGCTGTCCGCATGCCAAGACTTTAAATTTAAGATGGTTACAAGATGTTAAAGATCGGTGGGTACATGTAACCTAATCGATACATAAGATAGAGCTTGTATTAAATGAATTATAGACCGAGAAACTAATTAATTATCGATAGGAGACGACAATGGAGCCAGTGTCTCTCGAGAGTCGGGAAGATAGGGGCGACACATTTTGCGTGTGAAAGAAAAACGCAGCGGCAATATCGATTCATCACCCGACGTCGGATTGTTGCCGATGCAATTAACAATTATACGGCGGTGGTCCGTTTCGACATGTCGATTCTGACAGTGATAGGTGCGAAGAAATCAATTTGATATGGGATCTCTGTTGGTGACGAGATGAGTCATTGAAAAGGGTTGACGCAAGATATCTTATAATATCATATGCTAGGGAAAAAAATATTAATTAAATTAATTTACAAAGAGCTTTTAAACAATATATATTTTAGAGCGGAATATAATATTCTTTCTTCGCAAAAACGCAACGCCCTGCAGAGATCGTCTTTCAGAATCAAAGCAATGTCAGAAATAGCTTCAATCATGTTTTTAACTATATCTCAACCTTTCGGTGCTTCACAGCCAACCTCCTCACACAATCCCCTCTTTCATAAATGGGTCCGACAGACACAGCTATAAAAGCGCTAGCGTTATTTGGCTTGGCTTACTTCAAAATATCGCTCGTCATACATTCCCATTGGGAATATACGGCAATCGATATGCCGAAATACGCCAAGCCTAAATCGGAGGTTTGGAACAGTGGCGTAATCTAATTTGCAAAAAAACACGTTGGCCCTACAGTTGATCCCCTATATTATAATTATTATAAAATTATAATTTTTTATTCATTATTTACCAACGCCAACCATAAAACCGACTTCAAAAATACCTTTAATAATAAGTTGGTATGGATATCATCAATTACTATATTATATGTAAATTTCATTATCATAAATTCATTGCTGCATTAACTGTAAACCTCATTATCATAATTATTATATTATCAGTAAACGTACTTCACTACCTTAAATTATATAATCTGCATAACATATAACCGCCTTAACACAGGGACATCCCTAGCATGGAGGGCGAAATAACACAATATCTACACTATGTATAAAATTCTTTTAATTAATAAATAAATAAATGAATAAATATCAAACTAATTTATTTACTGTGTCGATTTTTGTACTTATACACTGGTGTACATATTACAGGAAATGTAAGAAATCTAGGAAATGTATACAATTCCGAAGCTATTTAGAAAATGTATAAAATATTGTTTTAAAAATTATTTAATACATACATATCCTTGGAAATGTATACATTTCCTAGGAATTGTATATAAATCCAATAATATCGTATTAGGAAATGTATAAAAATAATGCTTTCTGTAATAAAACACGTTGTTTTATTTGTTATATTCTTATAAAGTTAAACTTTTATTTGGTAAGTAATCAGTCTGTTATTTAAGTAATTAACATGGTTTGTGATACAAACAAAAATGCCCCCTTTATAGCGCCTGCTCGCGTCAAGGCAAGAAAAACATTCCAGTTTTCAAGTAGTTGAGCGGCTACGCTAGGTTTGTGTAACATGATTTGTGATACAAAAGAAAGTGCCCCTTTATAGTTATTTTATTATTAAATGTTTTACATTTCCGATTGCTATTTAGGAATTGAATACAATGACGGATTACATACATTTCCGTTAACATATACAATATAAAGGCAAGTAGTTTTTTCCTTGATGAACTGGAATGAAAATATGTATGTTTTATACTTTTGTTTATGAAAAAAATATATTTAAAAAAATGGTTAAATATATTATGTTAGGTTAGGTTAGGTTATGGGCTAGTTTTAATTTTTTTTCATAGTTTTTAACGACTTTTTAAAGAGGTGTTGAGTTGAGTAGATTCTGAGTTGACATGGAACCATTTCAAAGCAGGGGTGAGTACAGAAACATTAACACGTCTCATTGGAAGTGGCTAATATCGGCACATTTATAATGTCTGTCGTTCCGCGGCGAGTTTTGTCAATACTAATTTCATCCTCAGCCAGAGCTGGTGTGACTCTGTGTGTAATAGGTGCTGGCGTAGATGACTCATTAGCTCATTCGTGGGATGTCTCACGGGCTGCTTCTGGAACGCGACGGACGATAGAAAGTCAACAGGTGGCCATCCATACACAGCATGCATTAATTCAAACAGATGATTAATTCGAAAAGGTGAGGTAAAAGCTCACAACTCGTGAAGTGAGAGTATTTCGGTACTGTGATAGCTAAAAAGAAATTCAAATAGCATTATTCTTTAATCCAGCAAAAATCTAAGCCCACAGTTAGGATAATAACAATGTTCATACTCGTATTATAATGGTAACGATTCCGATATAATGATAACGACAATTCAACAAAGTGGCTTTTCAACATCCTAACCTAACCCAACCTAACGTTTTGACAACAAAATTTAACCTAGTTTTTTTTTCATCACTTTGAATAATTACTTTTCAAAGGAAACCAAGTGCCACTTTCTTGAGTTGTCCGGTCACCAGTGGTTACATCTCTTCTCCGATTGTCAGAAAATATAACAGTAAAATAACCGGGTTGGGTTGAGATATCAAATACGCCACTATTCTTCCGCCATTGCTAGTTTGAGGTCAGACACTGTTGAAACTTTAAAAAGTCGACAAAAACACACCTTTTTTAAAAATATATAAATATTATACAATAACCAATGTAAAGCGCCGTTCAGATGATTGAATCACTGAAAGGCGCTATATAAATAAGGTTGACCAATTATTAAAAATACTAATGTCTGTTGTCTGTGCTTCCAGCTTAACTATAGTTCAACGAACTCAAATTCGCTTTTAATTTAAGTGCCATTTTCAAAATTGGAGCTCGTGTGATAAACTACCTATGTATTTATTATATTTCAACAGAAATTTATTTTATTTGTGCTAAATAAAATTATTTTATTTTTATTATAAAAATATTAACTGATTTGTCAAGAATTCAGACAATCCCGTGGTTTTTCAAAAAATAAATCAAACAATATTTTGCTAAATTGTATTTGTATGTAACATGTACCTAACTGTATTTCAGTATGGAATTTGTATTCCAATGTTGTCAAAACCCAAATAAGACAACACGAAACGTTCGTGATTAAATATTTGCTGAAATTGTTGGTTTTAATCTCAACCAAACATGTCCAGAAAACAAAGTGACAATTTTGGCACAATTTCTTTCGCTCAAAGCTTTCCAACATTTCATTCGAAAGTCCAGTGGAGAAATACCTACGTAAGTTTCATTTCACTTACCAGGCGCAGCTTTAAATCTCAATGATCGCTTTGTTTGTCTTAAGCTGCGATGAAAAAGCTCAACAATCATTGAATTTAACAATCGAATTAAGCCCAGGCCGAAGCAGCTTCCGAGAATGAAGCCATCGAAAGCCAAGTGGCCGTAGTCGAGCGTTCGGAGCTTTACATTGTAAAATAAACAAAATAAGTTGAAAGGACGGTGCTCATTAAAATGCAGATCTCAGAAAACAAGATCATAAAAATTCTGTCAAAAATAAATCGGCTGCACTTTCACAGGCTTTAATGTATGACGATAGTGATGTAGCAAAATTAAAAGGATTTTCGAATTCTTTTACTTGCAAAATGTATTAATGGAACCATAATTATAAAATCTTGTAACTAACTAACTATAGGGTATACCGCTGAACGACTGTCTTGGAACACACATTGCATTTAAACTTCGACTCTTATACCCTTCTGTCATTCTGACTCTTGGTTTACATGACGTGCCATGTCTTCCTCGGGCGTCTCCGACTTCTATCATTCACATTCACGTCGTATATTCTTTTTACACTCCTTTCTTAGTTCATATGCTTTACATGCCCAGTTTCTTGATCTAAATCTGACTTATTTGTGCATCAGCCTTGCATTATTTGCGGATCTCTATCACAGGGCATTTCTACAGCGTTCAGTCTACTTCATTCTTCCTCTGCCAGTTCTATGCATATCCATAACTACAGCCATCATACATCAGGTTAGGTACCAGCACTCCATTTTGCACTTAAAATCTTATATCTATAAAGAGTTTAAAGTACATATAGGGTTGCCTGTTTCTTACAGCTAACGTAGAAAATTCACACATTTAATAGGACACAAATTTCAGGTTCCTCATTTCGTTTCCCTTCTGCCTCGGAATGTATCTCAAATTGGTCTCATAGTTCTATAGACACCGTACATTGTTATTCACATAAAACGAGTCTAGTGTAATAATTTGGTTTGATATTTTGTGGTGGGTTAAATGGGGTGTTGGATGCTAACCAGAGCAAAATAGATGAAAAAGATATGAGAATGGAGAGGTTGTACTGCAATAGCAATAGAGTGCCAGTACACAATGCATACGAGAACAATAAGCCAAGTCTGAATAGCGGTTGAACCGTGGCGTTCCACACACTTCCTGACCCGTGAAACTAGGTCCGCCTCCCGCTCGTGAACCTTCTCTTCCTCGGTCGGTATTCAATAAAGTCACTAGTCTGAGTCCGAGTCTTGAGACCGAGTTGTAAGTCACTAGTCACAATCTAGTCACAAGTCCCTACCGGTTGCAGAGTATGAGGTCAAATTAAACCGTAATCTCCGTGAACTACAAACTGACCTCCCACGCAACTTTAGCCATTATACCTTCATACGAGTACAGTAGAGTGTAATGGATACGTGAATGGTGAAATGATTCGAGATTTATTTAAAGATATTGATGTTTTACACAAACCAAAATAGCTTCAAACTTAAAAGAATCTGGATCGGAGATTTTTAAAGTGGCCCCTTCAAACATTTTCAATGAGTTTATAGTAATAATATTTGGATAATTTGTGAAGGGCCGTTTTATGTGAAAAATCACCTCAAGGACGCTGTACAAATTTATAAATTATTTCTACAACGCTCTATGTTACCAGTAACTACAGACTAGACAAACTATTATAACAACTTATGGCTAACAGATTACATCCACCGGTTCGTCGATCACTAATACAAAACTATATGTACAGTGCTATATGTATATGACCAATAAATTCGATGCTGCATTAAAATTAAAATACAATGATCAATTTTTAAGATGGCAAAAAATTCTGAAATTCGGAATATTCTAGTCGAATAAACATTCGTTTTTCGCTAAAAAGTATTCCTGAGAGGATGGGGACGCTATAAAAAACACATTTGGAAAGGAATGGGGTGGCGATGAGACAGTTTGAGTAAATCTTATGCAAAAAAAAAATCAAAAACTTAATCTTGTAAAATCCCTCAAAACGGATGAGAACAATTTATTATGGCCTCTTACCTATATTCTCCAGAAAAAAAGATAACAACAATATTTCTGATGCAATGTGACAGGTTTAATTTTATTCACTTACTATATATATGTATATATACTCAAGAATGTTGCGAGTCGCATTGGATTTTCAGGATTCCTACCTGATGCAACTTGAGGAACGAAATATATCTTGAGCCAAGCTTAAGACGATAGACTTCGCTTTTCGGCCCATACAAAAAGGACGCCCGGGAAAAAACACTTTTCTACATCGAAAATTGCACAAAATGAATATATATTTTTTTATACTGCCTTCTAGAGGGTTAAAACTATGTCGGTATGTTTTCGAATTTTCGATGCGTTTCGTATTAACGTAAACATTCACTGTCAAACATGTACGATTTATCAAAAGATATTATTTAAGGAAAAAGTGCTGCTAACTCAACTCTCATAAAGAATTATAAAATTATAAAAAGCTACCGACGTAGCTTCTTCTTTCTAAAAAATATATATTTTTTAAAATTTCAATTTCGTGAAAGTTTTGGTGTAGAAAAGTGTATTCTCCATAAACCCCTTTTCGAGCGATTTCTGTAGGTAAATTTGAGCGTTGACTCATTCGCACATTTTGCATTCGCATGTATTGTAAGTGTGCGTGAGCTTATTGTGAGCGGGACAGAATGACAATCGCGGGTGTTCCGCGTGTCGTTCAAAGTCTAGCCTCTTAAAAAGCAACCGAAAATTTCCCGTTAAGCGTTTAAAAAAAGAAATTTCTTCTTTAACAATCGCAAATTGACGAAGAAATCATTGGTTTCGAAAAATCTTGATAATTATGATTAAATAAGTGGTGTATACAAAATTATTTTTTTCCATTTATGTAAAAGACATTTCTTTTAAGTTCTGGACAACACTGTCAAAAAGGCAAACAATGCGTTATTTTAAAGAAATGTACAAGTTGACAGCGACACCTTTGCACGTACTTACGCTTGACAATAATTATTATTTAAAAATGTAACGTAGTACGACAGGCTCCGACGCGAAAGTCGGTGTGGGCGGCAGATTGGTCCAGAGACATTCTTGTTCCGTGACGAAACTCATTCATTCGGGGATAAGGGACAACCAAAGCTTTTACATTTCAATTCGTACTTTGCATTCCGTAATGTGGAAATCGAAATGGACGAATACAAGGGTACACCGCCACGCCGCACAGTGGGCTGAAAATCGCCTTTCATAGACATAGATAGAGACTTGAATTTTCAAGGCTCTTTTTTTGGCTAGAAATGAATTCTGCTGATCATTACTATGCTATAAAATTTCGTATGAAGTAATTGCGTGAACAAATGAAGGAGTTATCATTTTTTAAAGAAAAAATTGTATGGGACTGACATTAAAAATGAGGCTATCTCTGGAATCATAAGGTTGGCCATTACATCCTTACACACATATATACTACTATTTATTTGTATTTTTTTGACATACTTCGTATTGTGGCGCAACTTGCGCTTTTTTTTTAAATCCTCAATGTTGAAAAAAAATAAATTTTTATGTTGATGATTCATTTTAATGCAAAATTTTGGTTTATAGTGTCAATAAAATATTGTAAACTAGACAAAGCATACTCAAATGTAAAGCATTTAAGCATTAAAATGAATCATCAACATAAAAAAGTTCTTTTTTCAACATTGAGGATTTAAAAAAAAGCGCAAGTTGCGCCAATATGCGAAGTATGTCAAAAAAAAAAAAAAAAATAGTAGTATATCTGTGTGTAAGGATATAATGGCCAACCTTATGATTCCAGAGATAGCCTCATTTTTAATGTCAGTGCCCTACAAATTTTTCTTCAAAAAATGAACTCCTTCATTTGTACACGCAATTGCTTCATACGAAATTTTATAGCATAGTAATAATGATCAGCAGAATCCATTTCTAGCCAAAAAAAGACCCATGAAAATTCAAGCCTCTATGTCTATGAAAGGCGATTTTCTGCCCACTGTGCGCCGATAGCTCTGTTGTAACAAATAAAGCCAGTGACACACACAGCGTTAAAAGCGCTAGCGTTATTTGGCTTGGCCTATTTCAGCATATCCCTCGCCATAGATTACCATTGTAAATGTATGGCGAGCGATGTGGTGAAATAGGTCAAGCCAAATAACGCCGGCGCTTTTAGCGCTGTGTTTGTCCCTGGCTTAATGATCTTTCTCATAAACGACGCGCGTATCCAAAAGAGAAGCTGCACCGGGGCGCTTTTATTGGTTAAAATGTGTTATACGTACTAGGATGTCATGTATTATAAATGGATACGATAGAATAATTTTAAACACTAACCATTTCTTTGGTGTAAGCCTCGTTCTGTGAAAGTGAGCTTGAAAGGTGATTGGTTGGTTACAAAAAATCCGTAAGGGTTTTTTAATCTTTGGGGATGTTGTTTGTGGATGGTCTTCTAAGGGAAAGGTTTGAGAGGTATGGGGGTCAGTATGTCCAGGAGTGACGGATGTACGAATCCATCCTTCTCACAGCGGTGCGATGCAATGGCTCGAAAGTCCAGCTGGAAATATCACCTGGTTTCTCCCGATCCGGTCCACCACAGTATGTGGGCAAACACACCAGTCGCTGTGACCTACATTAACCTCATCCCATGAACCCTGACACCCCTGCTAAGTCACCAAACGTAGCGAACTATCCAGGTTGACCTATGGCAGGGGTGTTGGTTATACAATATATAGTTCCCGGGACGGCGGTAACCATCCCCCCTTAAATTGCTTAGGGCCTGAAAATGATCATTTTTCATATTTGTCTCAAAACTCGAGCGAAATCGGGTAGCAACTACAATGTCAATATTATAATGAAAATTTATTCCAGGGAGCTTTCTATCCAAAAACCCTTACAATAATATAATGAATGTCACCCTCCATGCTTTCGATTTATAAATTCATTAATTTTGTTTGTTACAAATACTTCTTAAATCCCCTGTATATACCCTATTTTTTGCCAAAGCATGGCCCAGTAAATTTCCCAATTTCCTTTGTATCAAAAGTGCACCACTTTGCCACGTTGATTTGCGGCAGCCATAGCTGCAACTGAACAAATCGCATTACTTCCTTGCTTGCTCGAGAGGCCTTAGGCGCCACCTGATTAGATAATGGGTGGCGCTTTCGACCAATCGGCGTCGAGAGCGCCGGCGCCCTTTATACCAGGTACTAGTTGGGCGCCATTTTTAGGGGAGGAAAAAGGGGCGGGTTATTGAAATATTTGAAGGGGGATAATGTCGAAAGCGTTGTATCTATAAAGTAAAATCGCGTGTAAAACAGAAAAAACACAGCTTTTCTTGTCTGGATTTTTTATGGGCCATGTTTTTTTAGGAAAATAATTTCCCTCGGGGCTATCTTTGGGAACGCTCTGTGGAGATAAAAGAAGGAGAGGAAGTCCCGGGAAGGAAAAGGGTATAAGGATAGAATAGGAATCTGGGGGTTAGTGTGTCTAAGAGTGACATATGAATCCATCCCTTAACCTGCAGTGAAAGGCGTTGGGCCGAGAGAATCCGGCTGGAGACGTCAAGGGGACTCCTCAACCCAACCAATTTTAAATAATATGTTGTTCTATTGGCTATTTAATATTTTTCAATAAAAAAAGTCGGTTGAAACTTAGCCCACGGTTCGAGGGCTTTTGCTACTCTAATTTACATGTTTTTTGCTGCAAAATGCTAGTTCTTTATTAGAAAGGAAATCTTGTGCAAGAAATGGTAGGCGGTAGTAGTGAGTGACCTGTTAAAATAATAGTGTTTGTCTAATTTGCTTTCATCTTTTCACGCTCAGTGGCTCGAGTTAAGCCGACTTATCTACTCGTTGGAAATATTGGTTTCCACTAATCACACTTTGAACTGCCCGCTCAGCGGGTTGTTTCATCTCAAAAGCTGCTTCGGATACATTCTGCTCCATAAAGCGTATGAAATCTGGTCAACAGTTAAAGCACTGTATATCTATCTAATACGAATAATATCACCACTTTTATTTCTTACCCTATCTATAAAGCAGAAATCTGTTTTCGGAAAGGTTAAATCTCTCGAAAGCTGGAACACTGGAGACGAGAAATGTGCATCTTCTCTGACTAAAATTTCAAAGCCAAATTGTTCAACAAGGAAAAATACTGTTTAGTATGGAGCCCAAACACGAAGCAATCTGCCGTTGAGAGATCCGGTGTAACGTTTTTTCCGTTACAAGTTTCGTTTAATGAGAAAGAGGATTTCAGCGGTAGCTGGTCCTAAATAAGCGAAGTTTTAGTGAGGCAATTTATTTATTGACCTTTTTAATATGTGCACAGATTTCATTTATTGGAGTTCTCTCAATTATTTTGAAACTCTGTTAAATGTTTAAAATAAAATATTTTATTACTGAAAAATAATTATGTACTAACTAAATATATAATAATAACAAAGCATTTGTATAGCGCAGTTTTGTGATGTTTCACATCAAGTGCGCTTTACTATGTACAATTATCAAAGCTGGGCGCGTAATTCCCCAAAGTGAAGAAAAACATTGCAGGAAATTGACAAAACACATTTTTAAGCAAGAAACACAAATTTTTGGGTTTTGTCCCAAATAACCGACTATTCCCGATAAACCGTTGTACCAAATAAGCGGAAACGACTGCATTTAAAAACAATGTATTACATAAAATGTACATTTATAATAAATTATGGGTATAAAAATGTAAATTATGATTTACAGCGGGGTCAATTTGGATGGGTTTAAAGGGATTTAAAGTTACCTAAATACAAAAGGCACACAAAATTAAACAACAATATAAAGATCCCTTTTAAGAGACGTTTTAACTTTTAACGAGTCGTGCAAGTCAGGCTCGTTCGATTACCACGGTTAATCGACGTGAATAATTATTCGGATGATTCGCTCCACATCGTTTTGGAATCGATAAAATTGCGCGGACATGTTATAGGTGTAAGTTTTCGGATTCACATAACCTCAATTTGAAATGTCAATCGCACGTGCGCATTGATTAACTGGCATTAAATATCGGTAGTTAAAGATTTGATGCGCGTATTTCGAACTATTAGTAATTGGCAGGGCAGGTAGTAAAATAATGAATTGCACGAAAACGGTCGTGAAAAACAAATTGCGTATAAATCAACGGTCCACAAATTGTTGGCAACTTAACTGTGATTTATATTTACTAACTACTTACGTGGCAGAGTTGAAAGCTCATTTGCTCTGTATCTAAAGGTCATTGCTTCAAAATTCGGTGTGGGAACTTAAAATGTATTAAATTGTCGTGTTTTATTTCACAGATCAAAAATATATATAACATATTATGCATTTATGTCAACGGTCCCGAATAATAACAGTTTTGTTGACTTATTTTTCCTTGATGATTTTGATTTATTTTTTTTGCTCTTTTTTGGCCCTGAGGAAAGCAATTTCCTTCAGAGCCTATGTTATCTTTGTGGATGCTGTGTGGAGGGTATTTTTAAGGAAAGGAATTTTATGAGGGTTGGGTAGGAATCTGGGGTTCAGTGTATCTAGATCATCCGCCGCCAAGACATAGACAAACATTACCCCATGAACCCTGGCACCCCTGCTAAGTCACCAAACGTAGCGAACGACTTGGGGTGACCTATGGCAGAGGTGTTGGTTATCCAAAAAATGGTTCCCGGGGCGGCGATACCTATTCCCACCTCCCAAATTGTTTGATGATTCCATTTGATAATTTTGATGATTTAAAGAAATGAAGTGAAATGTAAAATATCAAAACACCCCTATATTTCGTGATCTCAGAAATTTAAAAACAAAAACAAAACTTTCAACAGCCCTACTGCAAAACTACAAAATCGAACATTCGACATGGTTCTTAAAATAATTTACCTCAGGGCCTGTATCATATTTGGTTTAAGCTGTGATTAGGGAATTTTTGAGGAGAGGAAGGAGTTAACCTTTGCCTTGAAGAGACCCATGTTGTAGTGGGAAGGAAACACAGAGGCTGGCAAATCGTTCCACAGCCTACCAGTTGAACTCAAGAACGAATATAAGGTGAACACAATCACAAATTTGGATGCCATAGATGCATTGACTCTGACAACTCGAGACTATTGCGCGGTAGACTTCACACAAAGATAAAAAATAAAATAAAATTGATTCAGAATCTGACATTGACAGCATTCAAAGAAATAAAGGATTTCAGTCTGACGAAGTGAAATCAAATTTAGTACTGGAGAAATATTTGCAGACCAATGCTCGATACGAAACTGTCCGTCAAATACAGGGAAATTGGATACTCTGAGACGCTACGCTTATTTGGATGAAGAGCGAGCATACATAACTTATTGCTGCTTATGATAAGTGGAATATTAAAAATGAATGGCTCACAGCTGTTGGAGGAGTTCAAAGAGGGTTCAAAGAGAGAAATCAAAGAGATGTAAGTGGGCTTGGTCATGATACAGTATTACCTCAAACATACCCACTAATGCCAGAATATTAGTAACAGCTACTAAGGTATTGTAAGAAAAGGGTTTGAAGCTATGATATCAAGGTTTGCTCCCTAATAGTGCAGCTAATTGTCAATAGATGTCTCTATAGTTATATTGATTTGTCAATAGAGCATTAAGTAGTAACTACCTGTTTTACAAACTGGAATCGTTTTCTTTTGATTGTGATACGGAATCAAATTTTATTTCTCCTAATTTTCGAACTCGAGAGAACAACAGCCAAGGCATCCTACTGTTATATTATTGTAAAATCAATTGATTGGATAATAAACGGGATTGACTATTAAAATAGTGCCTTTACTTTACAGCTTCATATTATGCAGCTAAAAAAATTAGTAATAACTAAACTTTAGAAAAACTATTAAGACAATAAAAATGTACTTAGCTTGTATGTACATAATTTATATACATATGTCGCTGGTTATAAAAAGATCAAACTTGCACAAGTATCACAGGGTTCCTTAGAAAAAGAAGTTCAAATTTAACAATAATTGTTAGTGGCAACGATTTTCTCAAAAATAGTGTTTTAAGTTGTTTATAATTAATGTCTTTAAATAATATCTCCCCATTTAAGTTCTTTATTATGATTGGGTTTAATTTAATTGAAAGTAAATCAAACGGTAAGTGCCTTACACAACTGATTTTCCAAGTAAATCGGTTTTTACTGAAAATATTAAAATCACTTTAAACATCGTACTAATCAAAATTGTAAATAGAATTATACAAATAAGCTGTCACAGTTCGACAATGGCCTTGAACTCTGAAACAACTATCACAATAATAAAAATTAAAGTGTTCAATAATTGCACTCTTCGTTTATTCAAAGCTATAGGGTCCAATATCCTTGACTTTCAACTTTTCAAACTTGAATCTAAACTGCGCTTTGGTTTTTCATCAACCTATTAGTAGTTGATGAGGTGCTTATCTGATTATTGTGAACACAACTACCCCAGTTAGTCATGGATAAAGTTGGTACTTTTCGTATTATATGTGTTGATACTTTGTGAATTACGCAACCGATGAAGACACGAGATGCGGCACATAATTTAAGTAACACTTTGAAGGCAGGTAGGTGTGTACTTGTTGCACGATGCATTTAGCCCTGATGTTACACAAGGAAGTGAAAAGCTCGTTCCAGTTAATACGGGGCGTGCTTCTTAACAGCAACAACCGCCATGAAAGGGCCATGTGTTTATAAACGCTAGCAATATTGGTGCAGTCACCGTCATCAGTATACAAGGGGATCAGGAAGACGGATGGTGTTCGTAAGACGATATTATGTAAGAATAAAAATGACAAATTGTCAACATTGTAAGACATACTACGCATTTTCGATAATTTCTAAATTTTTATTATGTTAAATTGATAAGCAATAGTCCAAAACAATAATAAATAAACATGGTTAAAACATTAAATCGCATTTAATATTTGGATTTCAAAATCGTACTATTTAAAATATTTCATTTAATTTCTCCCTGTTGTTTTATATTTAAATTAATCTTGATTTATTTCCGTCTATGGACTCTTTTACTTTCAATTTAACGTCTTTGTGTCACATTTTATCTTCATTTTCATACAGCAAAATTGTGTTGTATCATTTTGTCTACGCTTTCACAATTAGCAAAAGTATCAAGTCATGAATCCCATTGTCATCAATTCTTTGCTAAAATTAAACACTCCATTTCTAAAAGCCTTACAGCCGGCATCTAAAACCATTTCATCTTTATTCAAAGTTTATCTTAACTATTTATACGCAATTAACCAATATACTAGTAATTTATATTTATATTTTATATTATACTTATTTATTTATTTACGCATAGAATACAATAATAACATTTAATAATTGTTGCATTATATCTGCAGATATATACGCTTTTTAAAGGAAGCGATGTTTTTATAAAAAAATATGTCAACAGAGCCATTCCCCACAGGATGCAATCTCTGAAGACAAGAGTTGAATATAAAATTAGTGCGGGAAGCAACTATATTAAAGGGAGCATGGAGTCTAGTGTTGTATTTATTAGGTATTTGATAATTTATCATATTCACAGGTTCAGGGCTAACCAAATTTAACACAATTGTTTCATTCCGAGTATAACCTCAATTATTACTGTGCGATCAACCCCCTTGTTTGAAAGACGAAAGAAATCATACAAGGAGCTCGATTTACGACGGACTCCAGGCCTCCAGAGACTTTCAAGGGACCGTACAATAGCAATTAGTCGAAAGGTGTACTGAAAGAGACGGAGTGTTAAATGAAGAATAAAATAAATATTAAGAAAGGGGTGATTCAAATGGGGTTGGGAAGCTCTGACGTAAAAGATCTCGGGAGATGCGATACAAATTGCCGTTGTGAAAAATCGGCCGCATTAATCGAGCTTCAGGAGTAGGAATACATAATGGCCGCAATCGTTCAGTTCAGGGCGGGGAAATGTGGCGAACAAACGGCAGCGGCGCTTCACTGTGATAAGCATCTGGTTCACAGAATCAATCGCCGTACCACAAACACACCCGTCAATCCTTGTCAAAATAACAAGACACTGGAGAAGTTCCTCTGTCCAGTCGACAGCCTCAATTTGTTTTATGTAATGATTCACAAATAAAGACAGGTGAATACCAATCAAAGATAAACACTCCAATCCACGATAATTCATCGTGTTTAAACAATAATTGATGGCTGACAAATGAATATATATGCTTCAGTGATTTAGTGCATAATTCTAATAGTTTCATTCATGGAATCTGTATTTTAATTGAATAAACCGTGCCGAATTTAAGATTTGACAGCAAAGGTTGCCCATTATTTATTTTTTATACTATTTTGAATTTTATCTAGGTAAAGCCATGCGGAGATTATTATAACGTGTTTGAGATTTAACGATGGTAGAAATCCTTTGTCGTGTAATTGCTTATTGGCAAGCGTGTAGGTAATTAAAATTGAAACACAGGTTAGCAATAAAAAGGATATTAAAATGATTTTAATAACACATAAGACTTTACCCCTAAAGGTTAAAGTATGAAGTCATTTATACAAACAAATATAAAAAATTATGTATACGTACTTGAAACTGATTTGATACGGTGTTACGTTATGTTATTATTCTTCTGTTAGGTACTTTTTGTAGTAAATCAAGTCGCAGGAATAGTGTAGTGTTAACATTTCTGCAAATAGCATTTTAAAATGTTCCCAATTCCTATTTTTTAAGACGCCAACGCATGTTTCACCTGAATATATTAAAAAATAATATCGCGTATTTTAGCACTCTGACCCAAAAGTTTCCATTTTATAATATGATAAGAGTGTGCTGCAGTTTACATTTTCGTCGAATTTATACGAATTCAGAAAAATTGTTCTAATATTGCTTAAAAATATGTTGAGCTAATTATATTATGTATCAATTGTGTCTATTTTTGTGTCTCTTGCCTCTTTTTGTATTATTTTGTATCCTGAGTGCCTTTTTTGTACTTCATAATTTTGTATTTTAATTTAAGATAATAATGATATAATGTAAGATATAATGTATTCTTTGACTGTGTAGGTTTTTGTAATTTTATATATTTTAACAAAGTTTTTTTTAACGAGATTCTTTCTTCTCACACAAGTGAGAACACTTGAAAAACCCAGTGTATATTAAAAATTAAATTAGTTATCTTATTTTTGCATTAATATTTCGTACATTCCATAGAAAAGTGTCGCAAGTCGCAAAACAATTTTTTTTTTACGTTCTATCTCTGAAAAGTAAAGTGATTGTGATTGGGAGTTATACTTCAATCTGATTGGGAGTTTGCAGATCAAGATTTGTAATAACTGCATTATTATTTATTTATTAACATGTGTTCTTTTTTAATGTGAATTTTAAAATGTCGGAGGAGAAAGGTGAGGAAAATCATTAAGTATAAAAATCTCTACACCACGGTTCAAAGGTCTCGGGAGCATGGTGTAAGAAATGCTGTTATTTTGCAATCCGCCAAACATGACAAAGGGTCTGCAGTCAACAGACCTAAAAGCACAAGATCATGTTTTTTTTTTAATGGGAGTATATTTCATCGCTTTACTGGGGGCGTTGGAGAGTGATAAATAATTATTATTTTCGATCATTATCCGAAATGCGTGATCTTTTATGATATTTTATGGCCACATGTGTGCAGTAACTGCAGTGTGCAATCACTTGGCAACTTTACGACTGTGACGACAAGGAGACGATAAATCTTCAGCTTTGAATTGTGAGAAGAAGAACTGCTATAACATTTATTTTATATCAGTTAATTTGGAAAGTGATGCTTTCATATGAAGATACGGTGAAGCTATAATAAACTATTTACATCGGAATTATGGAATATTGATGGAAGAATTACATAGGTACTTGAATAATACATATAAAAGCTAAATGTGTTATTTTTTAAAATAGTAAGTATTTAAATTAGCAAGATGACACTCACAAGGAAACAGAGCTGTATGTAAGTAAATATTGAGTTAAAAATATTATTTTGAAACCCAACACTTGACCAGACAATAGGAAAGACGATCAACCAGAAGGGCAACAATGTTTTTTTTTTTACTAAATAGTACCAACAGAAGCAGAGGTGGAGATGATGTAATAAATAATAATAATTATTGGGAATCAATTAATGGGAACCACTTATTGGATAACCAACATCTCTGCCACAGGTCAGCCCAAGTGGTTCGCTAAGTTTAATGACTTAGCAGGGGTGCCCGGGTTCATGGGGTGAGGTTTGTTTAGGTCATGGCGTCGGATGTGTCTGCCCATCTACTGCGTGGCGGGTCAGATCGAGAGTCTGGTTGAGGGAGGCTTTTTGACGTTTCCAGTCGGACTCTGTCGACCTATCCGCCTTGCATCGCAGTTGAAAGGATGCATGTATACGTCACTCCCATATTGGCCCCTTAGATTCCTATCCACCCTCATACCTTCTTCCTTTCCAGAATTTAATTTCCCTAAAAACGACCCTCTACACAGCAACCCCAAAGATGACACAGGTCCTGAAGGAAATTGTTGTCCTCGGAGCTAATGTAAAAAAAATGTTTTAATAATTTTTATTGTTAAAAAATATAAGTGGCCGTTTCTGAACAATGTACTCCATCCACACCCAGAGAAAAATAACTAGCTATAAAAAATTGAATTAGGAAAAAAAAACTCTGACGTCGTGAAATAACATGCATAACTTTTCACTCTTTTGAGACGCATCTGTTCCCACCTTGAATTGTTGCAACTTTTTTATTTTCTGAAAATATTTTTTTTATTGAGCACCTTATCGCCGCTAAGATATCTTGAATGTCAAATTGTCCCGCGCCGCCCCTGCGGAACGGTAAAGTACCGGATTACGGACCATATGGTGTGTCCATAAAGGTGATCTCAGTAGGGAGACAGGCCAGGGAAGGCGCGTGGGAAACGGTGCCTCAACAAAGTAAAGTAGTTATCCCTGCTCGAGCAATAACAAGGTAGTCTCTAATAAGCCGAGGCGAGACGCGGGTTAAACTGATATTCGTGTCAGAAAGTAAACCTTAACAGTTAGGAGTCCAGTTACCCTTAACCGCATTATCCATCAGTTACTTTACTTTACCTGCAATAATAATAATATCTACAATACAGTGAAAAACTCAGACCAGCTTATACTTAGCAGTTAGAAATAATTTAAAGAGCAAAATATCATTATTTGGGAGTTGGTGCCGTTACAGTACCGTAATGCGAGGATTCTCAATGTAAATCTGAAGACAATATTTGATATCGTGAAGCTGGTTCCTTTGAAACAAATGATTATTCTAGCTATCTATGTATGTCAAAATGTCTTATCATGAAGCTTACACGGATATATCGATAGATATCCTTCCTACACGGAGAAATTTTGTATTCTAAAATACGATCATTTTATTCGTAAAAACGGTTAAAAGCGGGACTGAAGTTCTTACGAACAAATTAATAGGGTTTCAATGTTTATTGGCGGGAACATGTAAGAAGGTAAACTTTCGATCGAACTGGACACGCTTATTACGAAGATACTTGGTTTGGCGGCCAGCTGTCAGTTTGATATGTTGGTATTCCCGACACTAAAGAACTAGGAGCTAGATGCTAGATGATCGTCGCCGACTTCATGCGAAACATAATTGGCGCGTATAAAAACACTAAATAATTCATTTATAATAATATAATGTAAACAAACCTCTAATCAGAATCATTTCAGTCAGAACGGCTAGAAACAATAGGGAACAATCACACTTTTTTTTTTTACCAAACAGCTCGAACTCGGGAGTACCGTGTGACGTCACAATGTCGCCAGTCAATGATGACTCGGTTTTGATATTTGAATTTTCACACAACTTTGAAAGTGAATTAATTAATTTAATAATTTTTTTGGTGTTTTAAGTACGTTTTTCGATTTTAGTAAACTTTTTTACATATATTAAAGCATCGATAACACTATATTACATACAGTTCATGTATCCTATTAAATTAAATGACTAAAAATAAATTAATATAATTGAATAAAAAAACTAGTCAAAACATTCATTTTTGTATCACAAACCATGTTACACAAACCTAGCGTAGCCGCTAAACTACTTGAAAACTGGGATGTTTTTCTTGCCTTGACGCGAGCAGGCGCTACGAAGGGGGCACTTTCTTTTGTATCACCAACCATGTTACACAAACCTAGCGTAGCCGCTAAACTACTTGAAAACTGGGATGTTTTCCTTGCCTTGACGCGAGCAGGCGCTACGAAGGGGGCACTTTCTTTTGTATCACAAACCATGTTACACAAACATGACAGTTTTAAAGTAGTTTAGGGGCTACGCTAGATTTGTGTAACATGGTTTGTGATACAAAAGAAAGTGCCCCCTTTATAGCGCCTGCTCGCGTCAAGGCAAGAAAAACATCCCAGTTTTCAAGTAGTTTAGGGGCTACGCTAGGTTTGTGTAACATGGTTTGTGATACAAAAGAAAGTGCCCCTTTATAGCGCCTGCTCGCGTCAAGGCAAGAAAAACATCCCAGTTTTCAAGTAGTTTAGGGGCTACGCTAGGTTTGTGTAACATGGTTTGTGATACAAAAGAAAGTGCCCCTTTATAGCGCCTGCTCGCGTCAAGGCAAGAAAAACATCCCAGTTTTCAAGTAGTTTAGCGGCTACGCTAGGTTTGTGTAACATGGTTTGTGATACAAAAATGAATGAATTTTTTATTAAATCACTAAAAAACTTCATAGTGTCGATATCTCGAAACGAAGCAAGATATCGAATTATTCTTCATTTTCGATTTATTTTGGATCAATTTATCGAAATCCATCGTCAAATGTCGGCGCCACGGAAATCGTACTCTCCCCTTATTTCCAGGATTCGCCAAACTAGTGCTAAAAACAGATTTTGAGGTAAACCTTTTAACATTAAAACATTTAATGTAAAAAAAAAAAAAACGTGCCTGAAGGTCTTTATTCAATTTACTGTATTTTATTTCCAGAATTTCACCAAACTAGTGCTTACCTAATTCGCATAGATTGTCTAGTAGTGACATATTTCTAGCTCCTCGTTATATTACGGTATTACATCGGCCATATCGGGTATACCAATATAACAAAGTGACAGCTGGCCGCCAAATATTCGTAATAAGCGTGTCCACTTCGATCGAAATTTCGTACGTATACCAACAAATTATTCTTACATTTTCCCGCCAATAAACATTGAAACACTGTTAATTTGTTCGTAAGAACTTCAGTCTCGTTTTTACGAATAAAATGATCGTATTTTAGAATAACACTTTTCTCGGTGTATGTACCACAAAATGTCTCACATTATTCAAGAGGGTACTGACTGCGTAAGTCGTTTATTACATTAACTCCCCACATTAGGCTCTGAGGAAAAAAATCTCTTAGGGACTTTTTAATCTTTGAGGATGCTTGTGAAGGGTTTTTTTAGGGAAAGGAAGGCCTGGGAAGGAAAAAGGTATGAGGAATCTGGGGGTCAATGTGTCCAGGAATGACGGACGTATGAATCCATCCCTCCCATTTCAGTGCAAGCCGATAGGTCAAGAGAGTCCAGCCGAAGGTTAGGTTTCTACTGAGCGCAGTTCTGTTATACGAATAGAAGCAGCAAATTTAATTCCGAGTTGGTCGTTTGTCGCCAGGCATTCACATCATCAGGCAATTTAATTGGACATCCGCGGCGCTTGATTTATATAACGATATAAAATAGAATATGTTACAAGGTTTCAATAGAATTTCTACTAAATAACTAAATGAGATTAACACCGCGAGTAAAATTCATTTCAAAGTATATAAAGTAAATCTATGAAGAAAGGAGAAAAAGCGACTCCACACAGAAGGCCCTGAGGAAAATAATTTCCCACAGGGTCAATGTCATATTTGGGAATGTGAGTTGAGTCTTTTAAGTAAATGAAGTTCTGGGAAAGAAAACGGTATAAAAGATGTGTAGGAATCTGGGGGTCAGTGTGTCGTATGAATCTATCCCTCCCACTGCGCTGCAAGGCATTGACTCGAGAGAGTTCGGCTGGAGAGGCCAAAGGGTCTCCCTCAACCGGCCTCTCACGATCAGCATCCGCCACCAAAACCTGGACAAAACCGCACCCATGAAACCGGGCGAACCTTTTTTTAATAGTTAATACCTCACAAGAGTCCCAACTGCTCCCGTATGGAGCCAGTGAGACTATGGCATCCCTAATTGGGGTATGTTATGAGGCTGAAGGTAAGTGGGGAAGGGAAGGAGACGAGGAAGAGGAAGGTGGGGAAGTACCTGGCTATTCAGATCTAGTCACAAAACACGGCTAAAGCCATTTCAAGCGACGTTTCAATTCTGAATGGTGGTCTTATATCAGGGCGATACTAAGAGTATCTTCCACTCTGGAACATGCCGTTAATATACTATATATTATTTTTAATAATCAATTGTGAAATAACACAAATCAATTAAATAAAATTTATTTGTGCACGCCGGGTTCGAACCCGCGACCTTCGGAATGGAAGTCCAACGCTCTACCGCTGGACTACACCGAACCTGCTAAGTAACCAAACATAGAGAATCACTGACACACTGAAAACACTGTGAGAGATGTTGATTATCCAATGAATGATCCTCAGAGCGGCGAAACCATAATCGTTTACCAAATTTTGATAAATAGAGAAAAAAAACTGTGTTCAGAATTGGATTAAACTTTTTCTTAATGTTCATATTTTTGGTCATATTTTGTGTAATCCTCGTTAATACAAGTTATTTGCAGATATTAAATTTAGTCAAAAATAATCAATTCAAAAAACCATTTGCTGTAGTTTGACTGCAACACAACACAGCGATGTGGATTTTAAACCCTTACTTACGTTGGTTTGATTTGATGTGACAAGAAATAAGAGTTAAAAACATCTGATTCGGTTTATTTTTGTCCGGTGATATGATGAAACATGAGAAGATAAATATCGCATTATCATCACCGGTGACAAAGAGGTAAAGTTCTTGAAATAAAACAATGCGCATTGCACATCGAGAGACATCATATTTTTATCATCTCAATAAATCATACAAGGTGGAACTGAAAGAAAAGGGGAAGGATTTATATAAAGGACGTTCGAGTGATTATATTTTAAAAGAGGCATTATAAAAACTTGATTTAAGGTTTCTGCCCACTACACCGTTCCATACCATGACCGAACTATGAACATATCAGCCACTAAATAAGTACGCTACGCCCTACTATGCCCACTAGAACGTGCTAACACCGTATGATACCCGTACGTAACGGGTTTAGTGACCGTATGATACCCGTATACACCGGGGTTAGTGTCCGTACCATCCCCGTTTAATAGGCGTACGGTTCTAAAGAAAAGAAAAATCGAGGGATAATACTGGACGTTATTTAAGCAACTAGTCATTCCAATGTAATGAATTATTAAGAAATATAGAAAATATTATCACTAAAAGAATAATACCACTATTTGAACGGGGATCATACGCGTATGATCCCCGTTCTAACACCGTCGCGTGCCATGCATAGAGCGGACCGGCACCTGCAAAATATTGTCATCGAGAATTCGACGTCAGTCCGGTCATGGTATGCGACGGTGTTGATCGGTGACGGGACGGGCTAGTGGGCAGCGTTTCATACTGATCGATACAAAGAATATTTTTTTGTATTTTAATTAATGAAGATAATATTAGCGAAATTTCAAAGAAAGATGCTCCGAGGAACTTGCGTCATTGATCCCTTCAGCGCCAATGAATAGTCGGGAAACACGCCAAACGCGCGCCCAACATATGTACACAGTTGACATTTGTCACATGAGAACAGGTCGCGTTTACTACTCGTTATTGAGCTCAATAGCTCGACTGTGGAATGATTAGCCGGTACAAAAATATTATTCTAAAATACGATCATTTTATTCGTAAAAATTAACAGTGTTTCAATGTTTATTGGCAAGAAAATGTAAGAATAATTTGTTGGTATACGTACGAAATTACGTATACCAACAATCTTACATGCTCCCGCCAATAAACATTGAAACCCTGTTAATTTTTTCGTAAGAAATTCAGCCCCGTTTTTAACCGTTTTTACGAATAAAATGATCGTATTTTAGAATAACATTTTTATCCGTATATCTATGTTTCCTCCCCCCTACAACATCTTCAAGACCGATGTTCACTCATCCTCTCCTCACAAAGATCCTCCACACAGAATCTTCAAAGAGGACATAAGCCCTGAGGAAAATTATTTTGAGTTAATGTAAGAAAAGATAACTCTGCGTAGAGCTTTATTATTTGTGGTTTTAACAAAGCTCAGAATTTCAATAATGTTTTTGAGACAACAATAGATTCCTTTGCCAACGAAGGAATGCTGAAAGGGAATACGGTAGAATTACCACCCACAACAGCAGTGGCAGTAACTTTCTCTCTCGTGGATGCCATTATATGGCAAATATTTCGCAATATAACAGCATTCGCACTCGTTTTTCCTCAACAAGTTGTCCATTTAATTCTCTCGATGTCGATCTAAGATGGTCTAGGAATGTGTGCGATAACATGTTAGATAAATTTAACCGAGCCCGTAAATTACATAGACTCTTGTAGAGTAAAGTTTGGTGTGTGAAAAACAACAGTATTACGTAACGCAGTAAGATAAAACAGCTAGTTCATATAAATTAGCATTTAGTAGTTATGCAGCAGGATTATATATTTTTTCCAATTTGAGCATACCGTTCATTCCATCTGCATTGTGCAGGAAATTCTTGTAAATGGGAAAATAATAACAAGTAACACGTCTACAGTTATGTAAGCCAGAAAAATAAATATAAATCATTCTCAGGTGATTTGAAGTTTTCCTGTGCAGCTTTTAACTTTTTCCGATAATTTAAAATTATTCCTGGGAGTAAGTACGCATGAAAATTTCAATTATTATGTTTTTACCTATTCGTGAAAGGCATTTACTTTGTGGCTTGCCATAATTATAATAAAAAAGTTGTTTGTTATGTTTTTAAATATATTCGTTACCTTTTTTATAATTGCAAAATTCACTCAGTGGCATCATTTCAATTAAATAAACAAACAAAAAAATTGTTTTAAATAAAACAAACACTCGGTATTTAATCACGAACTTTATATACCGACCGGTTTCGCTTAAACCAAGCTTTTCAGGATATAATAATAACTTCAGGATATAATAATAATAACTAAACGTTGTAAATACTAACAGCGTTACAAATAAAAAAAACTTCCCAATCGTTAAACAGTGTTTTAGTATTCAATGAGATATTAAAATATTTAGCCAGAAATTTGTGGGAGATAAAACGTAAATCGAGTGCTTGGAAGCCAAGACTAGTATGTTTCATTCATATACGGACAATTACCTAAATCGGGAGAATTTTATCAACATAAAAATTATTTCCTGACAACTCGGATAATTCCGGTACCTACAATTTCCAGTAGTTCTGGTCAATGAACAACGGTAAATGTAATTTGACAGGTAGAGTTGCATACATAGTGACATACGAATAGGTGTTTTATTGGAATTTAAATTTCCAAAACAACAAGAATTTATTTACAATTATTTCAAAAGGTGTGGGTTGTAAATATAATGTGCTACCATTTTAAGCAGACACTGCAGTAGTTAATGATATGTTTTTAGGTTTTCCTTTGTCTCTTTACGACCAAGTCTTGTGGCGTGCTGCGCGCTACCCACTTCCGAGACAGTTGGAGGTTGAAGCTGATTGCCGCGGCAGAAAATGTCTATAAAATTTTTATGTGGTTCAACTCCAAGTAACCCGAGCCAGCGTGGCTAATGTTTGAACCACAGACCCCTTGTTTTGCTATTGTTCGTACGGAGGAATCCAAGCACTTACTGTTTGCCCTTGAACCATGCCCCACCCATACCAACCACGTGGAAGCAATCGCGAGATTGTGCTGTTCCCAGCTGTTTGCTTTATTTTTAGAAAACTTATTAAAGTTTATTGCAGAGCTTCGACTACGCTGCTTGTTGAAGGGAGTATTTACTTTACATACCCCTGAATCGCCGCGTACCGGGTCATAAACTCAAAAAATTCAAGGACTCGATAAATTCAAGAAATGAACAAATTCAAGAACTCAACAAATTCGAGAACTCAAAAGATGCAAGAACTCAGCCAACGCAAGAACTCAATAAATTCAACATCTCAAAAAAAGGCAAGATCTTAACAAATGCAAGAACTCAATAAATTCAAAAACTCAACAAATGCAAACACCCAACAAATGCAAAAACTCAACAAATGCAAAAACTCAACAAATGCAAAAACTCAACAAATGCAAAAACTCAACAAATGCAAAAACTCAACAAATGCAAGAACTCAACAAATTCAAGAACTCAACAAATGCAAGAACTCAACAAATTCAAGAACTCAAAAGATGCAAGAACTCAATAAATTCAAGATCTTAACAAATGCAAGAACTTAACAAATGCAAACACCCAACAAATGCAAGAACTCAAAAAATGCAAAAACTTATCAAATACAAGAACTCAACAAATTCAAGAATTCAACAAATGAAAGAAATCAAAAATTTGTGTTTTTTAAACTCTATAAATGACTATCATAGTGGAATTTCACAAAAGGATTTGTGGTTCTGCCACCACGAGATCAAATTTTATCTATCTAATTAGTTAGTAGGTTTATAATGTTTCAACGGATCTGTTAGCAGGATGGCTTTAGTATATTAGAATCATAACTCTATAGGTCGAGCATCAGTAAAAATGGTCAATTTGCAAAAAATGGCTTCGTTTTCAGAAGAGTTGGTAGAGTATAATATACATATTTATGAAGCAAGAAATACGTACCAATATCTTATTTTTTAAATAATGTTTTTCTTATAAATATCTATGTATTGAATTTATATATGGCAGGTTTATAGATATTTATTTATTCACGCCCTTAGAGCTTTTACAACAATCATAATACAAAAATAATAGAAAAATAAACAATAAAATACAAATTATTTTACATCATTGTTTAGTAAACGGAAAACAGAATTTTTGAAATTTCAGAAATAAATTTTGATAAGGAATAAACGAAAACATCAACTGAACTAAATTTATTTCCAGGCCTATGTAGTCTTTGGATCATATTGGACATACTGCACAACACACCAATAAAAATATATTATTGCAGTCTGGGAGACGTTTTGCAATAGCCATTTATTTATACAAAGCTAAATCTAATAAACAACTATTATGGTTTGTTTATTGGTAGAATAAGACAATTATGGAGATGTTTGGAGCCTGGGGCCAGGCGCTAGGCGCCGAGATATGCCGCGCCTTTTTCTTTCTTACTATAAGAGTTATTATCTCAAACAATACCTGTTTAGAGTGTTTAGTCGACCGAAACAGTAGCTTTGGCATTAAACAAGTGTCACTGGCTCAACTTGGGCTATGTTGATATCGTATTTTAAATATGCGAATAGGACGAAGGTAATATGATTGAGAAAAAAATTTGTAAGATCGGGATAGGACAGACTACAGATTTATGAATGTATAAAAAGACCACAAGATCACTAAACTTTAACATTGAATATTAACAGTAGGAACGTTCTAAGATACTCGCCCTGGTGAAAGACTACCACTAAACATTCTAATTTAAACCGTATTTATCCGAAATTACCTGCCAGGTAAGTATGCTTCTGTATATCGATCGTCCAGTTGACATCTCCAGATACTAACTAACTAACCAACCATCACCCGTTTCCAAGCGGAGGTAGGCAGAGAGGACGGACCGCCAAACGACTCGGTCTTGGCACACACTCCTTGCTTCATTCACATTCATAAATCTTCTCACACATGCTCTTCTATTATTCCGACTCCTGACATGGCCTGACTCAAGTATCTGGTTCACTTGATCGTGCCATGTCGTCCATTCACTTTTGCGTCATATATCCTCCTTACACTCCTTTCTTCGTTCATTCGTTCTACATGCCCAAACCATCTGAGGGTCCCTTTCTTAATCTTACTCATTACGCTTACAAGCCTTGCATTCCTTGCGGATATCCACATTTCTCACACGATCATACATGGCTTTGACACACATACGCCTCAGGGATCTCATCACTACAGCATCAGTCCACTTTCATCCTTCCTCTGCCAGTTCCATGCTTCACTACCATACATCAGGGTAGGTACCAGCTCTCCATATTGTGGACTGCTGGATTCGCTTCTTGGACAGCTTTTTGTTGGCGCCAACGGCGTTCAGTCCACCATTAATGGAGTTACCAGCATTCACCCTTCTTTCAATATCCCTATCAGCCTTCCCATCTCTCGTAAAAATACTTTCCAAATACACAAACTTATCCAAGTATTCACCATTTACAACTATATTGCACACTGTTTTCGTACTCTCTCTTTCAAACACCAAGATACTAAGACTTGAGATAATGAGAAAAGCAATATTCGAATGCTCGCAATAAATTAAATATTATTTACACGTATCTGTTTTTATACATATTAAATAAGCTATAAAATAATACAGAAAGGCATAACGGTTTGGTACATTAGTAAGAAATTTTGAAATATCCTACTAGTGACCCAGAAAACATCAACATTTTGTTTAGTTCTCTACAAGTTTTTCTGCATTATAATAATTAATGTGGTGGTGTTTATGAGTAATCTAAGTATTGTACCAGATATAGGATACACTTTTACATACCTTAGAAGCCCGCAGAAAAATATTTTTAGGTAAACACTTTTTTAAGCTAATCTCTGGTATCTTACTCAATACGCCTATGTTAAAAGAGGTTAATTTTTACGTCCCTAACAAGTATACTCGTGGGAAATCCCATGCACTTTTTTATTCTCCGAAAGTGAGGACTTCTGCCTATCAGAACGCGCCAATAAACAGAGCGACTCAACTGCTTAACGATTCTGCATTGACCATCGACATTTTCAATGTCACTTACAGACAGTTCAGCAACTATCTTTTAGCACATGTCACTAAGTAGTAAAACTGCCCTTGTGTACTTTGTAATTTATAATCTTCTCCATGATATATTGGTGTATAACTGTTTTATGGAGAACATGAAAAATAAGTAAATAAATATAACTGCATAATCATTTCATATTCCGATTTTTCGGAGATATCTGACTAATCAACTGGACATAATACGATAATTTTATTTGCACAGCGCCCTTGAGGTAAATTTTCCTTCCCTCTCCTTTCCCTTCATAAAAATTGCGCTATACAATTTTTCAAATTATTATTATCATTGAAATTGACTAGATGGTAGATAGATAGATAGATAGACATGGCGACCAGTGATGAAAATTAAAACGGAGAAACAGGCGGAAGCCCTCGAGAAAAACAGAGTTAATTTACGAACAGAAATGTATCTAGGTGAATGGCACACTGCTGTTTAAACATCTGGTTCTTGTACAAGATAAATGTAAATATGTAACGATATAGCAATGAAAATTGCATTCATCAATATCAACACTGTTAGCTGATTAGGCCTTGCTACTATAATAAGCCTTGTTTCATGTTCTGGTAAAAAAAATTATTGCAATTCTTCGTAAGGCCTTTTATTTATGTTTTTGATAGTATTCGATCGTGACTCGATTGCCTCGCGATATGTTTCAAATCAGTAGACTTCATCAAATATGGAGAAATAATATAATGTAATGCGAATGCGTCACATATATATTAACAAGATTGTAAGTGCGATTTAATTTTTATTTATAGTTTGTGCAACACAGTTCAATATTTAATACTGATTAGTGAAGGATATTGAATGAATTCATAATTCGGCCAATTTTTAGTCAATAACCAATGCATATTACAAATTACAAGTGTTTTTCTGTGATGGAATTGACGAGCTGGTGATATACAAGATATTGGGTACATCGAACCCAAATATCAAATACTTTGAATTAATCGTCTCACGCCTAAAAGGATTAAGAAAATGTTTTTTTGTATTTCTTGGGCATTGTAACAATTTCTAAACATTTTGTTTTTAAAAGTTTTATTCAAAATGTCTATTTGTTACTTAATTTAATTTATTTGCTACCTGTTTCGACAATTCCGTGTCATAGTAAACAAAATAACAGCACCCTGTAAGTCACCCTTGTTGACCATGTTTCCTTGTTATTCTCTCCTACCACTGTTCTCCCCCCTGCCTCCCCCCAAATCACCACTCCCACTGCCATCACCTAATAATTTCCAATCATTTATGTACTTGTATAATTTTAGAGTACATTGTGGAATTACAATTTACAAATTGTACAAACAATTAACCTTAGGGATGTTTGAAAATACAAATCATAGTGAAAGAGACTCGCAAGTAAAATCAGATAGAATATGCTTTGTTGGCAACAACAATCGATGTATCACAACAAGAAATATAATGCGTGTTAATTCAGAATCACTTGAATGGTAAGAAGCAACGAAACGCCTACCGATTTCGGATAGATCACAATACACACGGTGTAGTAATCAAAAACCTATTCAATAGTTGGCTTTTGTCGAGTGTTTATGCTTATGCACCCGACCATCGCACAAGACGGGCATTGTTCGCGTGTCCATAAATCAAACTCCATGCTCTTCCCTCTGAGAGTTCAGTTGCAACCTCTCCTTTCGTTACACGCGTTGTTTACGAGAAAACAGAGAGAGGTTACAACGAAACCATAAGCGGTACGCATTATAGAATCATAGCCATGGTGGTCCAAGCCTTGATGAACGAATCGAATGGCTCAAAAGTATCAATTACTTCATCACTCAGGTGAAGAATAAGTAAACAGTCGGGACTATCATTGACGCTGAGATGATATACAACAAAACTGTTACTATTCCAGCCATGGCTGTTAGCCTAAAACAATTATGGTTATTAGGCGATGATGCTGCCGTGAATGATATTTAATTTGCGGAGCGAATAGGACAGAGATTAAGGAACAATGGGGTTTTAATGACCATCAACAACAAAGAAAAGGCGCTGTGTATAAAAAGGAGAAAAAATGCGCGAGCCGAACCACGAATCATGGACAAGGAACGAAGCAAATGATCCTGGACTGGACTGAGAAAAGACAAGCACAAATTAAAGACAAGTTAAAATTTTTGTTCAGATTGGTATTGAAAGGTAAAGAAAACATCGAAATGACATGTTCAATGAGATCCATAAAGATCGTAAAGATTAAAAAACAAAACAGAATATTAAGCGTATTCCCCAAATTATTAAAAATACACTAAAATATTAACAACAGTATCAGCTGGGTAATTAATTAAACCGGTCAATGTGTGATCATTGATCATTGTCCATTCCATCTTGAAATTTGCAGAAGTGGAGAAATACTTGGCAGTGCAAATGAGTTAGATTTTGTTAATACATAAACACGTCACTCAAGGCTCCTTAGGTCGTTGAATTCAACGACAAACAAAGTTTGAAAAGCTCGCATCATTTCTATGTTACGCTTGCTGCTGGTTCGGTTGAAATCAAACGATGATAAAAACAGGCAAACTAACGAACAAACATGGAAAACATCGACACGCATCGGATTCTACTCCGCAGTCCGCCGTGACATGCCTCCCGATGTTAAACACACAACTCGTGAGCACGTGCGTCATTTCAGTCAGGACCTTCAAAATATTACAACTTTGAGTGACATAATATGTCACAGGCAAAATGTTGACCATGTGATAAGTGTCGAGAAAATTGAAATGTATAAAACTTTATCTGGTGTACTGTTGTTTTCTCTGATGAACAATACAACTCGGATGATCGGGAGTTTTAATGATACTTCTTTTCGTTAGGTTACGAGTAGTGTTTATTATCATCTTATTTACAATGAACATTTAACTGGACCAACCGCCCGTTCTAAAGGATATACTGTATTAATCTGCCGCAGGGAAAATGGTCACTGAAGGTGCCCACCTGTCGATCAGATATCATCGGCTGTGATCGGGTATTAGAACCGAACGAACGACAGTAGTTATCTCTCTCATATAGTACAACTTCACTGATCTCTGTTGAGACACATTAAAACTTCAAATAAACTCCTATACTAACGATATCTATTGAGAGACATTGAAACTACATACATTTTCACTAAACTTTACCATGTATTGAAGCATATTATAAGCAATACGCCTTCTTTACATAAATCTAACGGCAATCAACAAAATAATCAATTTTACAGGATTTGGTTCAGCTTTTAGTTTTCAGGAAAAAAAAACTTACTGTGGCAATATTCGTGTGATTGTGACAGGGGCTTGCTAAGGGTACCACGCAAAAAAAGTTAACTAAAAATCTTCGCTATGAGGTACAGATTTGTGAATTTATTGAACTAAATTTATCTATCCTAACACAAAATAAGATTACTGCGAAATCAAACTGGAAAAGTATTCACTGACCGGAGAAATATGTGATTCTAAAATACGATCATTTTATTCATAAAAACGGTTAAAAACGGGACTGAAGTTCTTACGAACAAATTAACAGGGTTTCAATGTTTATTGGCGGGAACATGTAAGAATAATTTGTTGGTATACGTAATTTCGTACCTATACCAACAAATTATTCTTACATGTTCCCGCTAATAAACATTGAAACACTGTTAATTTGTTCGTAAGAACTTCAGTCCCGTTTTTACGAATAAAATGATCGTATTTTAGAATAACATTTTTCTCCGTGCAAAATATCAGGAATATAAATAAAACAAACTTTGGCATGTGTGCTACTGATAGACAAAACTCGTTAGTGGCTTTTCCCATCAAGATTCGAATATCTGTGTACATATCAATACCACATTCCGTGCTTGACATACCAGTACATAGTAACTATGGACAAAATAAGGAAAGTCGGCTGTGACTTACATCAAATTTAATAGTGCCATACATCAACCGTAATGACAAAGGACATTCAAATACCCAAATGGCCGCATGCGCTTTTGTAGAATGTTCAGTTCAGAAGCAATGTGTGTTGCAATGCTACCATAATAATTCACGTAGGTATGAAAGAACCAGCAGCCATCAGAAACCGAGCCAACTATCGGAAATACGGTCCATATGGGACGTGATCCGAATGTATCCGACACAAGAATGACTCACAAAACCAACAACGAGTATCTATCGTGTATATGTAATATATTATATTATAATATCATGTATCGTATTACATATATATATACATCACGTCAGCGAATGCTAAGCAGTTAGCAGGTAGCAGTAGAGATTTACGAGCTTGTTCACACTGCACAGCATTGTAAGGGAATATAAGTAATCCATGTCCTAGATCTATCTGGAACTACTTTTTAGGCATTCTGGCATCCATCAGTAGTGATTATATGAGCATGATTTAACTTTTGGAAAGGATTGACGTGAAAGTTAGATAACAACTATAAAACATGGTAAGTTTCGGTAAAATACCTTGAATAAAATCACACGCCATCTTTAGGTACGTATTATAAATCCACGATTACTTATGTCTAAAAAAAGGGGAATGTGCTGTGCCTTTATTTACAAATGGCAGAAATGAACAAATTTTTGACAAAAACGAAAGTTTACGATATCAGTTAAAGGGATACTGCTGATTTTATATCCATTAAAACTTCACAATATTGATACAGAATGCAACGGAGTTCCATTGCCAAGACTATACATAATAGTGTCATGTGAAAGTAACAAGTGCATGCCCTCTGCGTGTAAACTGTATCTAAATTTCTCTAATAAACAATAAACAGTGCTAATCTCAAGTGACCTCCCAGGTAAGTATGGTTCTGTATATTTTCTGATTATCTAAATTTCTCTAATAAATAGTGATAATCTCAAGTGAACTCCCAGATAAGTATGGTCCCGTATATTTTCCGCCTGTACAGAATATAAGTAAATAACAATATATTATGTACATATTTATGCAGCATCACGTTCATTGATCAAATACATTGTACATATGGTTTTGTATAAGTGATCGACGAACCAGTTGAACCAATCTATAAGCCATAAGTTGTTATAATAGTTTGTCTAGGCTACAGTTGGAAGTAAGAGCATTGTAGTAATATGTTATAAATTTGTACTGCCATCGAGGTGATTTTTTTACAAAAACAGCGCTACGCCAATCATCCAAATATCCATAAGCAGTTTTATTTTAGTATGGTATTTGCTAGGTACACCTTTGGAGCGACTCGCGCACCTACCCGATCCGACCAGTTTGACAAGCTTCTCCGAGAATTCAATATTAACACAATGCAGGTAGCAAATCGAGCAGAAGCACGAATTAAATCAAATAAACAGTTATGGATTGTTATGATTCCAAGGAATAAATTGGAAGTTGGCACGCCTAGCAATCTATTACTCCGAATGCTTTCCTAAACCCTCCAGCAGACGTAGAAACCTGACTCATGAATCATGAATATGTATGGATTTTGAAGCTCGTCGAATCATTCTACCGGCTGCCGTTTTGCACGAACCGAATGTAGGTCTCCGTTAGCTTATGGGTGAGTCTTTGATGCCAGCGTATACGAGTTTGTGTTCGTATGTCGCAATAATTGATTTTTCGCAAACGGTGACATTTTAGCAATTTGCAAGAAATGTAGAGTTAAGCATAAAATAATATACAGAGTATTAAGGATCGTACTTTACTTACTTTAACCAATGATTCCTGACATTATTTGGAGTAAAACATGTAAATGAAATTTTGATCTCCGGTGATTTTTTATGTGTCTTTTTTTTCAAAAACTTTTTCTTCAAAATCAAACAAAAAAAATTTTCCACGTGTCGTCACTAAGCCATAGATTTCACCGGAGACAAAAATTTAATTAACATTTTTTACTTCAAATAATGTCAGGAATTACTGGTTAAAGTAAGTCAAGGAAGTTACTTAACACCCTGTATAAGACGCCAGCTGTATCTTGATTGTACAGAGTATGTATTACGAGTAAAAAAAAGTTAATTGTCATTGACATTGTAACGTTGCTTGAAATGGCTTCAGCAGTGTTTGGTGACTAGATCTAAATAGCTAGGTACTTCCCCACTTTCCTCTTCCCCATCCCCTTCCCCTCCACACTACCTCACGGAGAAAAATGTTATTCTAAAATACGATCATTTTATTCCTAAAAACGGGACTGAAGTTCTTACGAACAAATTAACAGGGTTTCAATGTTTATTGGCGGGAACATGTAAGAATAATTTGTTGGTATAACACAAGATAAAAGTGGAATATCCTAAAGATCTAGCCAGTGGCGACATGTGAAATAAAACTTTATTTATTGAAAGATGACCATGAGTCGCTGTGGGGCACGTCAATGTTACGCCCTGTATAAAGTACTATGATTTACATTAAATATAATACGTAGGTACCGTAGATACAAACTTCAACCTTCGGCCCTCCACTCCCATGACAGATATTACGCTAATGCCGATATGCCTATAAGCAATAAATTGAAAGTAATCAGTTCGAAACCGGTCATAGATATAGAGATAAATATTTCAGAGAAACGCAATTCATCTTTTATAATACGCTGACATTTCTAATTAATAATTAATCACACAATTTGCATAACAAATAATAAGATTTGATCGTGAAGATACATATAGTTCGTCTTTGCATAATGGGGTTGCATCATCTTGTTAGAATGAATCAATAAACGGAAATAACCAAAAAAAAATAATTTAATTTTCACGAAACCGTAATTTCAACGTTCGGCACAAGTGTTACGAGATGTGCCAAATGCGTGTCCAATATTAGTACAATTAGACAGGTTTCGCGTGAGAACGGATCGTTTTTACGACCAGTTTTTTTGTCGATAGTTGTGGAATGACTTTTGTGACACCACAACCAATTTCAGGTTCAGGTTCGCCCCTTCCCCTACAACATCCTCAAAGATGATAGATAACAAAGCTTAGAGGAAATGACAGCTATAACGACATGTCAGTGGTGAAGTTGGCATCGCGTTTGGGTCCCACCCAGGCGTCCCGTGTTCGATTCCTCGGCTGGCTAAGTCCTCCATCACGACTCAAGCACATTTTCCGCTTACTGTGGTAGTAATAGGAGATTCTCAAATATTCGTAACCCGGGAATATTTGTCTTTCTTTAAAAAAAAATTCTAGCCCTTAACATCGAAAAGCTAAAGAAGAAATTAACTGAAGAATTGTACAGAACCGACTTCCCTGACGATTTTGAAACGAAAGCCAAAGTTTCCCTTCGACTGGTCGTTCATTCATATATACTGAATGAATTTAACATTGATAAAAGTTATATTTCTAGAAGCTTTTTCTTGACTTCCACATTGAAATCCTGAAGTAGAAATATGTGAAACGAAAAGAAAAAGTTTTTCTTGCGACTGCTTGTTGATTCATTTCTACGAAGAAAATTTAATATTAAGGGCCAGTTGTGTCGGAAAATTTCACGTTTGATTTTCCTTCAAATCGTCAATCACCGTAAAATTGGGTTGTTTCAACCTCCGTCATACGGTAAAAAGTTTTTCTTGCGACTGCTTGTTGATTAATTTCTACGAAGAGAATTTAATATTAAGGGCCAGTTGTGTCGGAAAATTTCACGTTTGATTTTCCTTCAAATCGTCAATCACCGTAAAATTGGGTTGTTTCAACCTACGTCAGACGAAATTTCAACGAAAATTCCCTAGAAATATGATTGGAGATCACCTTAATGTGATCAGCCGAGTTCGAACCATTAGGCTTTAGAGTAGTTGTTTTTTGATTCACGTGGGAAGATACACAATGAAATTAATTAAAAGTTTAAAATGTATCTATCATCGAAATAGTGGGCAACATGAAAGTTATTGTAATAAATTCATAACTGATAATGAGACCCAGTGGACAGTATGGCCTGCCTGAGCTATTTGCTGGAAAAATAAAAAAAATATTAGTCTAATTAAAGCGTGGACTAGAAGTGGCAGATTTATGCGAGTTAACAGATTTGGAACGCATTGTTCACAATTAAGATAACTGGTGAAATTCATATACAAAATAATACTGATAAAAAAAAAATTGCATTAAGTATGAATTTCTAATCTTTTCAACAATAACAGGCTTAGTTAGATATTAAACGTTAGTATTGGCACAAATTATATAAGTAAATTAAAATTAATTTTCACGGTGGCTGTGCGCCATCAAACACCTATTAAAAAAAATTACCCTGCACTTTTCTAATTGCTTACCACTTTACGCTTTTCAATGCTGAACAATTGAGCGCATAATGCATATTATTTCTATTGACATACCAATTCATAAAGGATGACTGATTTATCGCTTTTTTAGATAAGCGTCATATATGAATTATTGTTGTGTTTATTTGTAGAGTTTGTAAACAACGAAATACAGTTTGGACTAGGAAGGAGAAACAGCTGACATAATTAAAACTAAATATTTGATATAAAAAAGAAAATTCCGATTTATTCGATGAGACCAATTATTTAGAAATCATAAAACAAACGTTGCACAATGATCCGAGTGTTTCAAAACAATCGAAACAGAATTGTGTCGGCTTACAAAAATACAAAACGGCGCGCTGAAGCCGAATCAAATCCTTCTATTTCAGTTACAGAAAATACCAGAAAACCAATTTGACTCTGTCAACAAACCATCTTATCAATAAAGATGTAACAACACTGGGACGATAAAAGCTATTTTGTTTTGATTTCACCAGTGCAGTGTGGGCGGACTTAGAAAACGTTGCGAAAGAAAAATATGTATTTCCATTTATGTTTTTTGATGTTGGATATGTTTTATCACTTCTGGGATGACCCTTTGACGGGGACTTGTCAGGAAGACTGATTAAAGACTTACTGTTACGCTAATTGAAATGGCAACAGGTGCATACAGATTAGACTGAAAGGGCAGTTAAAATAAAATTGGAAAAACCTAAACAACCAGCATTTGATGCAAACTGGAATTTGTAGGGGGCAGGACAAACGGAAAGTAATATGTGAATTGAAATACTAGTATTATTTTTTGTGGGGTCATATTAAAAATGCCCTGGACAGTTTGATAGTGAAATTCGTAGCCTAAAATCTTAATCTCTTCTTTCTCTCTCGGTGTCCTTAGATATATTATTTATAATTCATAAGTACGGTTTATTTCAGTCCAAGATTAGCCACAGTCTCGCCCTGTTACGGCTGTCTGTGCGTCTATTCTAAAAGTTATGAACTCTGTACGGTCTGCTGGGATATTAGGCAAAGGCGTTACACCAATCCTTGTATCTATCTCTGGACTAGTGAAAATGAAGCGTACGACTTTGTATTATAACCACGCAATGCTGCAATGGACGTTAGATATAAACGACTTATCCCCAGCTTGCATACTCTTCGCGTCTTGCTTATTAACTTGCCCAATATTCTCAGTTAGATTTGGTTATTCATCAAGAATTAATTCAACGGACAAGATCGATGACGAAGTCCCCAGGCAAAACGATAGACGCCTCTAATGATTCTATTATGGATCTGTAAAAAAAGATTGGTCCCCCGAAGCAGTTTCCATGTGGCATGCCATAATTTTGGCTATGAAGCCAGAAAGACGTATTGTATTTTATGCTAATTTTAGACAGACACATGTGTTTAAGTTCCCCATATTTCAAGAACGCAGAGCTAATGTGAATTAAGACCAATTTAGATGACAGTTAACGTCTTGAATATCGTAAGGAAAACAGTTCGTACCTATTAGCTAATAGTATGTAATAAAATAGAGATTCGACAAATTTGCAGTTAACAGTGGTTCTGAATAACGCGATTCCTCGTAAATTGGGCAGTAGTAGGAAAAATGTGTGTGGTGGTCACAAAGGATTTCGAAAGAAACTGAAGGTAAAATTGTATGTTACTTCTTATTTTAAACGTTGCAGAATAATATGCAGAACCACGACTGACATATTGTATTATTATTACGAGGCGCGCTAAGCTCTAACAAAGAACAGGGGTGTGTCGCGTACAAAATGTCAAAGCACAACGGACAACCGTTGCTAATAACTCCTGACTTGAGTCGCCAATGAGGCGAGACCCGCCATGCCTGGCTGACGACAGGGCGAGACCACTTAGCAAAAAAATAATTGGCACTTGTTCAAAATCGCCAAGACCACCAGTAGTTGAACAGAGAACTTTTTGGCTGAGTGGCAAATTGCTGGAAGCTTTGGACCCAAGAAAAAACTAAAGTTTTAACATGGTTTTGATTGCCCAAGAACATAATATTAATATAGGGGGATGCGGTTCAGGAGATGCGAGGTATGCTAAAGACAGCCGTGACTCATGGCGTATACTGCTCATCAAGGGTGTGATGTCATAAAATATTGATATTTCAGTAAATTATGCATGTTACGAAATATGATACGGTGATAAAAACACGATGATGTGTGATGTTTTTATGAGTCGGTGGTTAGCCGAACAATAAACAAATTACGGAACGAATCTCTTCTTATAACACTGACAGTTTTTATTGTGAGATTATGAAACTATAAAAGATTCGACAGTTTGGAGAGGTAGTATCATTTCTGGATGAAGACATTCGAATTTCACAGCAGTAAGATCAAATAGATCTGTATTAACTAGATTTCTTGTGTTTTAAATATGCAAAATGTGGAAACTTACATCTGGATGTTCTTTGACAGGTACGTATACTTTTTCTGTGAGTGTTGTGACGATCCCTTCTGGCTCTGGGAGGACCAGAGGGTCCTTTCTGACGCCATTTATCTGGAAGAGGCTAGCGCGGACTTTGGCAATTTCTGGAAAGAAAAAATAAATACATAGTTAATATTTTTTCTCCTATCTTTGCAAACTCACTTTGTGGCATCATTTTATTTAAATGAAACAAATTACTTATGTGTAAACTACTAAACTCAACGTTATAATATCTACATGTTTCAAAACCGATGGTTTCTTCGTCGGGATAATAACATGAATTATCATTGATAATTTCATGTTATTATCCTGACGAAGAAAACATTGATTTTAGTGGTTTACATAAAAGTAATTTGTTTCATTTAAATATTTACATAGTTAATATTCTGAAGCAGTCAAAATAATAAAACACCCCTTTATATAATTTTCAATGCACAAAAAACACTTTCGCAGCTCGCGAAATGGTTCAAATTTGAGGGTTAAAACGTCAAGAATGAAAGATCATCAGACAAGTTTTAGAACCTTTGTGCTAGTAAAATATTACTCTAGTTTCCTGCGTTATATTAAGCATCAGACCAATAATAAAATTCAAGTCAACCAAAATAAACAGGGTTAACGATGTCACCTACTTTGAAAGTGCCACCATTAGTTACATAATCAAGATAATGATAATTTGAATGTTTAAGGCCAATTAAAATGTCCGAGTTAATGGCACACATAAAATTTGCCACTTGAATTCGAATAAAAATCAATAAAAGTCCCGATGGAAAAAGAGCAAAGCCGCAATTAAGTAATTGAATTTACCATCACACGCGGGTAACTGCGGGTACTGGTATCTGGTGAATAGGAACAATTGATGACGGCTCGTGACCCCTATGGAAACAGGGATTTGGACGGTGCCAATCTATAACCCCAAAACGAGGGGGTAAAAAATAGAGCGATTATCATAAACAACCCCACGTTCAAACCAAACCCGCATATCACCGCATGGGACCATTTCGGCGACAATCAAAAAGTCAAAGCAGTGGAAGAATTAAAAGTAACATTATTTACAATCTGCATAGATCGAAAGATTCTCACGGTACAATGGTGTTGTGATTATTGACTTTTAAGGTAGGTATTTTTAATTTGCTTTTTTCATGAAATATTTATGTACCTATACAGTTTTTTACATGCTTTTCGACCACCAAAATTCAATTAGCCATGTGGTGCTTCTTTTTTCTACTTCAGCCATTTTTTGTCAGCCTTGCAGTGTCCATCATCAGGTCAGATGTGTAGTGTGCAAAAAAAACGTTTATTTATTCTTGAAGAAGTAGTAACGTTTTGAAGTAATAATCCTCTTTAAATGTGATTAAACCCTAGCCATTTTTGGAAAAACCATTCGAAATCAAAAACTACGAAGTGCAAGGGACACTGCAAGGCTGTCCAAAACGTTGAGACAAGAAGGAGAAGAAAGCCAACACGCTTTATTGCGACAAAATTCAAACAACAATAAAACGATTTTCTGAATTTAGTTTACCAAACAAAAATCCTTCCCCACTTAAAATGCGTATTCGTTTGCCTTTGGTGTTTTTCCTTTAGAGATAATGTTTTAGCTGGCTATATTTTTATTTATTTATTCATGCCCTTAGAGCTTTTACAACAATCATAATACAAAAATAATAGAAAACTAAACAATAATATACAAATTATGTTACATCATTGTTTAAAAAACGGGAAACAGAATTTTTGAAATTTTAAGAAATAAATTTTGATAAGGAATAAACGAAAATATCAACAGAACTAAATTTATTTCCAAGCCTATGTAGTCTTTGGATTGGGGAGTTAATGAAATAATTAGTTTTCGAAGGATAAACAAAGAACAGCTCTGGAAGCCTCGTGTTACGATTTGGTACTCTGAATGTTATTAGTTTAGTTAAGTCAGGTGCGTCAATTGTGCCATTTACTAATTTAAATAAAAGTACCATATCGCTCTTGGTTCTTCTACAAGATAAGTCAGTTAAATTAAGTCGTTAATATATCATAATTGATTTGTTCAATGGGTATGGAGAGTTTGAAATTAATGAATCTTAAAAATTTATGTTGAACTCTCTCAATTGTTACTTGATGTGCTTTATAGTGTGGGGACCAAATTGTGGAATTATATTCTAAATTACTTCTAACTAAGGCAGTGAAGAGTATTTTAAATCAATAAAGTGACGTAAAATCTTTGACTGTTCTTAAAATAAACCCCAAACATTTCATAGCCTTACGTAGTTAAGTGGTATTATTTCAGTAATCTTTGAAAGTCCGATAGCCCTGCCCCATCTGTAATGAAATCTAATTAACGACGACGCAATAAATACTCCCAAAGATTTAGTACCGTGGAATTGGTCGGGCCATTTGGTCCAATAAAGGGGAAACAAAAAAAGCTTGTGCTACTCTAAAATATATTAAGTTTACATTTACGATTACAGGCAATAAAATACTTTTTATTGGGACTGATACATGGAACTGGTAATGAGAGGCAGTCGATGAAGGGTCAACGTTGGGCATAAAACCTTGCATCAGACCTTTTCAAACTTTTTATATGAAAACAACACAAATAAGCCTGGATTTCAATTGGCTTCAAAATGTTTATTTGCAACAACTGCTGGATTAAATTTTCAGGAGAGATTATACATGATTCATTGATCACCTGTCGTTATGCTGGAATTATTGAATAAATCATTAGTGTAATGTTGTTTGGGAAAATTAAATTTATTATATATATTAACAATAATTCAATCTGTATTTAAGATGGACACGTTTTAAGATTCTCAAGGTGAACAGTATCATTTCGCTAAGCCATTTTATTATTTATTTGAACCTAAGCTTTTAAAAGCCTTATCAAAATCCATCATCAACCTAACCTAACCAACATCCCTGCCATAGGTCACCCCAACTGGTTCTCTACGTTTGGTGACTTAGTAAGGGTGCCCGGATTCATGAGGTAAGGTCTATCGAGGTCTTGGCGGCGAATGCGTCTGCTCACCTTCTGCTTGGCCGGCCGGATTGGGAAGACCTAAACTAGACCTCCCCAGCCGGACTCTTTCAACCCGCCTTGCACCGAACTGGGTGGGATAGATTCATACCATCACTCCTGGACACATTGACCCCCCCATCATACATTTTTCCTTCCCAGAACTTACTCTGCTTCCTTTCCCAAAACAAACCTTCCACACAGTATACCCAAATATGTCATAGGCTTGAGGGATATTTTTCCCTCGGGGCAGTGTGTGGAGTTTCTAAAAAAAGGAAAGATTTGACACAGCATAGATAAAACCCAGCTCAATAATACCCCAAAAGAAGATAAAGCAACATAATACTTTGGCCATGAAACTCTTAAATCATAATATATCCAAACGAATAATATTTGTTTATTGTGTTATAACGTTAAAATTACTACAATAATTAACAAGCAAACGGGGCGTGTGAAAATTGGCCAACTAAAATATCAATACGCCATACTAAATAAACAGGACAGGTGAGAAAGGTCAAACGAGTAGGTCACCGACAGAGTATTTTATAGATTGATGCAACAAATAACAACATAGGCTATCGGCAACTTATTTTATCTAACCATAAAAAGATAATTTGAAACCATCAACACGTTGTTACCTTATGAGTAGCCACAAAAATGATCCAATCAGCAATAGATACAAAAGTTATATTGGCCAACGGGCCCAATAAACTAATTTAGATACAATCCAGTTTATTGGTAACACCTAGTCTTAAGGGCGATTGACCAGCGGCTGAGAATAAAAGTTTAAAAATGCTTGCAACTGTACAGGGAAGTTCCAATGAGAAAGATCGATTATTCCCCATATCAAATTTTTAAAATTAAAAATTTAATATAGTTTTATTTCATTAAAAACTTGCTTTAATATATACCTACATTCAAGTAAGAAATAAAAATGCTCAAACGCACGATGATAAATTATTAAATATCGTGTACTTTCTTGAAAGTATTTTTTGTTCGTAAGTACCTACATATTTATGATTTTTCAATAATGTCTAAAAAAATTCTTTAAACTGTGTTGACTAGATTATGTATTAAATTATTTTGTTGTATGATTATATGATTTGAAATTTGTGTTTTTTAATAGAATCTATCGTTTGAAAATTGAACAAATCTGCCAACGACCAACGGTATAACCTTAGTATATTAAAAATAAAGTTAGTTTAAAATTTTAAAACTGCGTGTACCAGATAAAATAACAATCTTTCAAATCCAATTTATGTTTTTTTGTAAAAGAAGTCTAGAATTTGATTTAAAATGGACTTATTTCCGGTATTCTCTGGTAATATCCTCTTAACGCTTGTTGAAAATATCAATGATATTATGTAAAACACACGGATTTAATTATCTCCGGCCGCAAATTGACGTTTAAAAGACCCCTTAGTTGTAAAATGAGAAAGCGATTATAAACGGCGTAGAAAACCAATTGTATATTCCCGCTTATGCCCATATATACCAACGCCTGTGGTTAGGAGTCAATTATACACGATATTTTGACGGAATCATTAATTAATTATTTAAATTAACTGTCACGCCGTTTTACTGGAGAGATAAATAGGGAGGATGAAACGCCACACACCTCTATCTTGGCACATTCTCTTTACTTTTGTTATTCATACTCTTTGGCAGTGCCCGACTGTGTTTGATTACCGCAATCGTGCAGTTCCTCTTCACCTAGGCCTAGGGGTTGTCATCACTGCGGCGTTCATTCCCCTGAAACTTATTTTTCTAGCTATTATTATTTACCATGATTACATTTGTAATGTAACAACCCATCTGATTATTATGCATTTCCAGCGAATATTGATTAGTTCTTCGATCTCGAATACTTTCTCATGCTCGCATCGCTTCGTCTCTTACTAATTAGGGAGAAGAATGCTATTGGTTAGTTTTCACCCTGCCGCTCAGGCTTAAAGATGAAACCCCTGGAAGGGATGACCGATAAAATGTTATGTTTTAGCTATAGAAATAAGTTACTTCAAGTAAACTCTGGCAGAACTGATCCAAGATACGCTTTGAAAACTGTCTGCTTTCAATTTTTTTCTACTTTCTTTTTTTTTTCTAACCCAGAGAGAAAATACTCGTTGAAACCCTTTTGGTAAAACGAACGGTTAAGGGAACAATTAAGTTTCTTTTGCGAGGACCGACACAGGTGTAACCTGTTTATCAGTACCTAAACCCATAAAGTTATTGTTAAAGTTTGTCATGATATTATTGAACTGCTATAAATACGGGTTATATTTGCAAATTGATTGTACCCAAAAAAAGACCAATTGTGTTCACGGTTAAAATTGTGCATTTATTTAATAACCACGATACAGTATGACATCATAGCACAAGGTTCCAAACTGTACATTTCGTAGAAAGTGGGAAAATTGTATTACCTATTTCGGTATTAACAATTACAACATTATCAATAATTGTGAGGCTGAAGGAAGTAGGGAGGGAAAGTCGGCATGGGAGAGGAAAGCTGGAAGAATCTGGCTATTCAAATCTACTAAACACGGTTAAAGTCATTTATCAACAGGGCGATACCGAGAAAATCTACTACCCACATCCGTACGCTAAAATAGTGTTACAATAAAACTATGAGATCATGTTTTTTTACTGGCAACGAACGATTGAAGTGAATGCTATATAATAAATAATAACATTACAGGTGATTAGTATACTTCCACAGCAGATAAAGCGGATCAAAACAAGAAATATCGTAATTCTGCCTTGATAATGTTAACTCTATTGACTCTGCGCTGACAGTGACCAATATCTCTAGGAGAATCCTGACCTGCATCAATTGAGATCAATTACTGTCCTCAAGGGAGGTCGACCTCTGCCATCAGTTATCTCCTTTCCCGCTCGCGGCCATCTTGGAAACCATTGATTTAAGCGCCGCAAAGAAAGGTCACGAATTCACGGAACTCGCTTCTACTCCGTCCATTGTCTATGGCCTGATAGTGATGTGATAGTCTGCATTTGAAAGTCGACGGATAACTACCTGCCTATGTGTGAAAAGGGTAAAGGCCAATAATTTATCTGCATTACGATTAGATATCGTATTATAATTTGAGTTATTTCGTGATCCAAGCAGGAGTCGTGAGGACATTTTTGACATTCCGCTTTCGATTTTAGTTTGAGGAGAAGTCAATCACGAATTGGATCACTTCTTTGAATCGATATTATAAAAGAGCCATTAAAACTGAATATTTCATAAAAAGATTCACCAATTCCAACAGAGTATCTTATTTGCTGCCGTCGAAGTAATCCGATGCAACTATAACGAAAGTCAGTGTTCTTTTGTAATTTTCGAGAGTAAAGTGCGTTAAAAATGGATTAGCCGCAGTGTTCAGCTGTTTAACTTTTAACAGGTGAATTTATCCCATTTCTTTAAGTCTTCAGTGTGGTAATGGTTTTTACTATTCGAGACTAATATTGTCCATTGGGCAATTGACGATAAATAACTTCACTCAGTTAGAAAGTAGGAAAGCAAGATGAGAAAACTTTATCATCAATTAATCAAATTATGTAGTACCTAGTAATAATGTTTATACAAAATAATAATTATTGGGTTGCAATGACATAATAAAGAAACGCAAAAATGTCATTCAAAGAATTGTCATTCATTTGAAGATATACACGATATAAATTGAAGACACCGAATCACTTTGAAAGTGTTATTGCCAATGTAAATAAATCTGTATGTATCTTTTATGCAGTCAAGGATCGCTCCGATCAATAACTTTACTAATAAGTCGTGTTGTAAACATGCATAATCGTTATAAACCTTTGGCCAAATATCTTGGGGCCTGCCGCTTCTTGTTTCACGCCAATAAAATAACTAATTTACATCGTTTAACCGCACTTAATTGCCGCAATTAATGTCTTAAACGAACTGTAAGCTTTCCATGTCGGTATTTAGTATCTGTACCTACCCTTAAGGCCGCGCTAACCCGCTCAAAAAGAAGAAGATGGAGAGATACGACAATATGAACGTGTGAGCGAGCGCGCTAACATTAAAAACTACAAAATTCATGCGAAAATTGTGAAAATGTTTAATAAAAGACGACTCGTTTGAATAAGAGCAAAAATCTCGTGGGGGATGTATCATGTAGCATTTAAAGAAACATTATGAATATTTTCATACATATAACTTGTAAAATAACATAAACAAACGTGTTAAGGGGGGGGGGTATCAAAACTCGGCTTTACTGCAGATAGGTATTTTTGGTACTTGTACGGCCCGCTAGCCAGCCGCATTTTCAGCCGTCTCTTGGAGCAGACTCGGGTAAGATTGACACCAAATTGATAAACCATCCAGCATTTTGATAAAGTACGAAATAAAAAATACACTTGCTCTATAAAATTTAAATTTGTTTACTAGATAATGGATACAGCTTGACAGACCAAAAATCATATTAGCAATGGAATGGATACATAGAAACATCTTTTACACCCTGAACCTTTTTTGACGTCTCAGTTTTTTACTCAATGTGACTTTGAATCTAATGGTGTTTTGACGTGGACTGTATGGTTTATATAATGGTAATAACTGTATTTATAATATTACCGGAAAATAATGGGTGTGAATAAAGGGAGATCATAAAATAAAGTTGGGACAAATATTTTTAAGTACGTGCGATAGAAATGACAAAAGATGGTTTTGTTTTTGAAAGTTTATTTAGACAAATTTTTTCGTACTCAAGAAAGAATATATTTCAAAATATTAGCTCAGATAAACAAAAAGTAGAATGACGGACATAAACGAAAAAACACAAAATTTAATACAAATTGATATAAAATCAACTAAATGAAAACTGGTATGCAAACATTCAGCATAATATCCTACAAACATTGCCAAGACTTGTGGATTTTAGAATGATATTAATTTTATCTTTAGTACTTGTACAGTGTTAGTCGTACGGAATTTTTAAACCTATCAACAATAATAGTCAATTTTTTTAAATATATATATATATATATAACTCCGCATAGGAGGCCCTGAGGAAAATTGTCTTGAAGAGACCCATATTGTATGAAGGAGGAAACACAGAGGCCGGCAAATCGTTTCACAGCTGAGCTGTTGAACTCAAGAACGAGTGGTAGAAGCGACCCGTTCTCATGTGAAAAATTTCGACCGTGTATATATATATATTGTGCGCGCGTTTGGCGTGTTTCCCAACTTTGCACCGGTGCCGAAGGGATCAATGACGCTAGTTCCTCGGAGCATCTTCCATATCTGAAATACCGGTAGAACAAAGATTCCATAATTATTTCAATCTGCCAAGGAGCAGACATGGTTTTGCCGAATCCGGTTGGCACATATTGTTTTAAATTAAAGTGGTATAGACAAATTTAAAATTAATTACATTGTTTCACAAAAAAATGTTGTCCCCTTATTATCAAATAACTTTTAACATATAAATATTAAACCTATTAAATCGGTTATGAACTGAAATAAAACTACTGCCTTTTACAAGAAAAATAACACAGTTAAAATAATGTACCTACTTACAATATTAACAATGTAAGACAAGCAGCACAGGTAGGTATTATTTGGTCGAAAGTTTTAAACGTTGTATGTGCGTACTTATTGTGTTATTTGTGTCAACGAGGTGAAAGCATTTTATTGATATCACACATTATTATTTGTAAATTATTCTTTACAGTGTGGCCAACAACCGAGATACGTAATAATAATATATTATGATGTTGTTTTCAGATTTGTCGTAATCCAATCTCTTGGCGAGCTAAACAAACAAGCTAGTATCGTCTTGACCACGCACGAATTACATTACATACTGGCCGATGTTGACTCGACATTTAAATGAAGATGCGTCTTTACTCGGAGGGTCAGAATCCGTACTTCCTGGCACTTGAAAAAAAATAGGCAAACAGAATTGGTCAGTCGGTAATTCAATAAGAATTCACGTGGAGAGATGGAACGCAAATAGGTGAAAATTTACGTTTCCTAATGTCAATTCATCACGCACGGGTGATCAGGTGTTTTTCTGTACAACTCTGAAAGCATGCCGTAAATCAAGAAAACTTCACAGTGACAGATGTTCCGCACGTTGTCTCAGTTGAAAATACGAATTAATTATACTACCCGGTTTCGATCGCGTTTAAAACACTCTAAAGGTAGGGACAGACACGAAGCTCACATAAAAAGATACTGTGTTATAAAGTATCTTTTCTACCGACATACTACGTTATAAAAGATTTCTTCCTACGGCAGGAGGGGGTCATTTGAATTCGGAAGCGGTCGAAGGAATATCATTTCTTTGTACTGGATATGTCAACTTGACGGCTCCGTGTATTAAAAATGACCCCCTCTCCTGTTTACGGTGGAGGGGGGGGGGGGGGGTCGCATAACTTTTCTGATATCGCACCGGTAGCGGATACGGAAAATAACGCCGATTAGCGAAGATTCAAACCGCGCTTATAACACATGATCTTTTTACGTCTGGCGGGTCTGTATGGGATTGTATGGCGAGCGCTATTGTATTATAAGTATCTTCTTGATATAAGCTGCGTGTCTGTCGCTACTATTAATAAAATAAATAAATAATAGAGGTGTCATTAAGGGTGAGGTGAAAATACCAACAAGAGGGGGCGGGGGGTGGGCGTGTTCGTCTCCCTTTCAGTGATTTACTAATAAATGAATGTGGCAGGCCGCAAGCAACTCTAATTGGTATCTCAAAGCTTCAAAGCTCCACAGCTCAAGATGAAATGGTGTAGCTATCCGAATAAAGTTTAATTGACATAGACATACGAAAGAAAAACTGTGCAAATTTCATGATTCCAGATATCACCGTTCAAGAGTTTTTGATGTTTCAGATTTCACACAGATTTTTTGCTTAAAGAGAGGAAATGCGGGCGGTGATTTATTCGTACAAACGTATTCATCCATTTCCTCCCTAGAACTTGATACCAGTGCAATGCGACCCTCCAATAATTCTTATAGGAGTTAAGACCCTCCAATAATTCTTAAAATAGCCTAGTTTGAACGCCACCAACAGACGCTCAGTTTTCAAATACGACAATGTATTTAAATTTAAAAAAAGCAAAATGTACATAAATAAAATATTTTCTCTAATAAGAATTTCAAAAAAACATAGTACTTTAGGATTCATAATATGTCTTATACTAGCTTATAAATGTGGAAATTCTAACTATGCAATTGTAAATGTTCTCCAAAATGCCCTGGAAAGAATCTCAGACTTGTTATCGCCCGAAAGAAACTATTCATCTGTTCTGTATGAAATTACTAATGTTATCCAAAATGACCCTGGTAAAAAATTACATCTTGGCGATTCTTTCAAATTCCTTACGAATGCAATTACTAATGTTCTCAAAGGTTGCCTTGACAGAATTGCCATTCCATTGTAAGAATATTATGTACTACATACACAATTTGGCTGTCCTGAAACGGGAACCCTTCCCAGTTGGACAGACAAAGGATCATTTTGTATTGTATTGTTTGTAATACATATATAAATAAAAATAATAAATAAATTAAATTTTAAAAAATTAAAAATCGGTCCAGTTTTGGAGAACAAAAACAACACAATATAAGACCTCGATTTTAACAATTTTATTTAGGTGTAATCAGCCGGAGGTGCAGTTGTCCCTTTTCGCTCTGTATTCAGGGGGGGGGGGGGGGGTTTAAACAGCGACAGTGACAGCAACAGTTTTGTAATATACCTATTATTCAAATTTTCTCTTAATATCAACGCCAATCCACTCAATCAACGTCAACAATATAATTAAACGCAAGACTTGTAAGTAGATTAAGTCAGGTAACACCACTTTTAGGTAATTCTGGTTCTACAAGTGTCATTTTGCATACATTTCAATGTTTATTATAAATCGATTAAGAACCCAGTTAGAAAGTCGGCGGTGTCGTTGTTTGTTATTACGACGTGGAAGAATTGCGAGAAAAGGCAACATTTCTAAAAGGTGCCGTTTAAGGAAAAGATTGCAGAGAAACCGGTACCGATACCGGCACAGAATAAGTCATGTGTGTGCCCAAAGTGAGAAAACATCTTGTTATGCCCTGTGGCAGTGTGGACCGTATTTGTGACGTAGAGACTAAGGAATGGAGATTTATATACACGAAGAATAGCTTTAAATATTGAAAACTCAAACAACAAAAAAATATACAGGTATATAAAAAATATATTAAAAAAAAACTATTAAATATTTATTAAATGAAAAAATACATTTTGTGGTTCACCACTTTTTATTTACCCAAATGTGGAGTATGCAAAGCGTGTTATTTTTATTATTTAATAAAAATAAAATAATTTAATCGTTGTGGGTAGGTTCCTACTTACATTATCGCTTGTCTGAGCAATCAGTTGAAATTTTGAAAATGACCATAGACCATAAATATCTATGATAACGACACTTAAATTCAAAGCTAATATGAGTTCATTAAATGTGAACAATTTCATGTAGGAATAATTCACACAGGAATAACTAACATTAGGCTTAGGAAACATGATTTTTAAACAATAAAAATGGTTAAATTAATTCATCATAATGGTACCACTCTACAAGTTTGTCGTGTTTAAATACATTATGTTTATATTTTTGTATAAATGAATTTCTAAAAAAATATTTAAAATTAAAAAAAATTATTCAAAAGTGGTTTTCATAGCTTGAAGGCTTCGAGCATACAGCCCTTTTGTTATCAAAAGGAAAAATAATGTTATTCTACCGAAATATCACCTCAGAACCTTACGGTCCCCGATTGACCTATTCTAACCTAAAATTTAATGATTTTAAAAAAAAGCTATTTGCATTTGAAAAACGGGGAGATGGCTTATGGATTATACACTGACTGACTTTAATCTTATACAATTATGGACTGCAATCGAATTGAATACGAGAGTCCGTATTAATAGTATCAACATACGTTATAAATTTATTGAATTATTTAAATTATAATAAATATGTGTAAGTTCTATAATTATGATAATGACTAATTATGATAGGTGACTTTGTCGTAAGTTTAACGTTACAGAAATAAAATATTTATTTTCGTAAAAAAAAAATAGGACATCAGTGGGAACAAGAGGCACTCTTATGCTGAAAATATCTGACGAAGAAATTATATTTTGATTGAATCCAAAATATCATTTCGTCTTGCATCCTAAAATTAGAAGAAAGCGTCACTCAAAGTTGTGATTTATTTATTTATTTTCGACATAAATCTTTCTTTTCTCTCATTAAAAGCAGTTGAAGACATGAAATGTAGAAAGAATTCACACTTGGATGTCGTAAATTCAGCAGAACCCGAAACGCCGAACTATTTATCTAGATTTAATTTATAGTTCGACATAAATACGAGGCTAAAGAGCGGACGGGCAGATGGGCAAAGCCAGGTTTATCGTCGGTTCTAGGCCCGCTTGAGTCCCCGTTATTGGCACAGTCGTTTTATGAGCGATTTAACGAGAGAGCTGAAAAAGCTTCTTCTCGAAAATCGAACAAACTAATTAGCAACCACTGAAAAGCTACACAGATAGAACTGTTGTTTGGGCGTAATCGTGTGCCCAAAATAAACTCAATGTTACCATACTTGAAATTTGAACACTTCGAAGTATCGAAAATATTAAGAGCGATTGACCAGCAGCTGAGAATAAAAATTTTAAAATGCTTGCAACTGTACAACTGTACGCCGTATCAAATTTTTTTTAATTAAAAATTTAATATCGATTTATTTCGTTCAAAACTTGCTTTAATATATACCTACAATCAAGTGAGCAATAAAAATGCTCAAAACGCAGGATGATAAATTATTAAATATCATGTACTTCCTTTAAGTATTTTTTTATCATATAAGTATTTATGATTTTTCAATAATGTCTAAACAAAATAAGTGTGTTAAAAATTTTTGAAATATTTTAGTTTGTAAAACCTTAAATAAATAGTAAAACTGAGTAATTTTTGTGATAAAACACGTTCTCGGATTTATTTTTTAATGATTTTAATTTAACTAAAATTAAAATTCTGAAAACTGTGTTTACTAGATTATGTATTGATTTATTTTGTTGTATGATTATATGATTTGAAATTTGTGTCGTTTAATAGAATCTATCGTTTGAAAATTTAACATATCTGCCAACGACCAACGGTATAATCTTAGTACATAAAAAATAAACTTTTAAAACTGCGTGTACTAGATAAAATAACAATCTTTCAAAATCAATTTATGTTTTTTCGTAAAAAATACTCAATACGTCTAGAATTTGATTTAAAAGGGACTAATTTCGGGTATTCTCTGGTAATACTTTCATAAGGGTAGACTTCAACCTGGAGGTAGTAGGTTTTAGCCCGCTAAAACTGGGATCAAAAATGGCCCGGTGGATCGCACGCACGGTAGTTAGTAGTGACCTCGAATTAATATTTTTATTTATTTTATTAGCTCCACACAGAAAGCCCGGAGGATAGTAATTCCCCTTAGGGCCTATGTCATCGAAAGGAAGTTCTGGGAAGGAAAAGGTTTGAGGGGTGCTTAGGAATCTGGGAGTCAGTGTGTCCATGAGTGACGGACGTATGAATCTATCCCTCCCCTGCAAGGCAATTAATTATATTAATTGTTTCTGTTAATTAGTCTATTAATTCTAACTACAGGCTACAGGCTATACAAACTACTATAACAGATTGCTTCCACCGGTTCGTCGATCACAACAAAACAAAACTAAACCCCCAATGCATTTCACCAATGAACGTGATGCTGCGTTAAAACGTACCATAAAATGTTAAAATTTTATTAAAATAATAAATTTTTAACATCTCGACCGCTTGGAATAAACAAGGTTCCATTTGACCAAGTATTGTCACACAATAATAGGCTCTAGGTATAGACACTTCAGAGATAATTATTGCGTCACATAAAACTTTGGGTCGAATTCTGTAGTCACAGATTTCACCGCTCGCAAATCTACGGTAGTCGGAGTATAATTAATATTTGAAAATTAACCAATAAAATAAATTATTGAAAGCGATAAAACGAAAGGTGCTAATTGATAAAAATGATAAATTTAAACAAACGCCATTCTGTGTGGCCAATGTTCACGTTAATGGTTTCACACATCAAGTTCTCAAAGGCTGCCACTTAAAATTATGTTAAAGAAATTGCTATTATCAAACATATTAATTTCAGTTGCCTGTGATACGGGTTATTCCTGCGTCAAACTATTCACATTCAATGAAATCATATTTGTTTTGAATTTAAGCGTCATTTTCAAAATTGTAACTGCTCGTATGAATAATTAACCAGACAACTTACTAACCATTAGTTAGCGCACTTTATTTAGCTAATGCAACAATGTACAGCATCCATTAATTAATTAAAAGACAGGATCAACGTCCAATAAATATATAATGCCAATAACGTGCTTTATCTAATGATGCAACTAATCATCCATACGTCGTATTCAACTGCAATAAAGTGCAGTATCAGAAACTCGGAGTAGCGAGTTGGTAGACTGAATGAGAAGGTGATATTGATAGACAAGGAACAACGAGAATCGCGTAGGTTCTATCTATGTTTCCAAACACATAACACCTTATAAGTCTCGTGATTGTATGACCAAGTAGGTAGCGAAATGACCATAATTGTCAATATTACAGTCGATAGGCATTATTATTTGATCCAGATAGCGTTACTCACATCTTAATACAACATTATTATATTATTATTATTGAGAATTGGCATTACTGCCAGGAGGTGTGGTCCTGCCACCGAGAGTTCGTCGTAACTTATATTTCTGTTGTGTTGTTTGTAAGAGAGAAGATCACACTAGATCTGTCAGCGGTATGTCAATTTTCTTTATTATCTCTTTCCTTTTGAAGGGCAAGTTTGCTCTACCTTTGATAATTTTACAGGGCGGTGAAAAAATGTTTAGGAGTTTAGATTTTTTTCAAACATGATTTATCAGTACTTTCAGCATTATAAAAACACTTGTCAAAACAATTTTTCTTGTGGAACTGTTTATGGGACCTCTTATTGTACTGTTGAGACCAAGTGACGGAAATAGTTTGCAATGTTAGATCATTTTCAAGCAAATGTGCAGTTTCCAAGGTTGCTCTTTAAACCATCGATGCAAAGCAACGTCTCGGCAGGAATTTTGTGTATATATCCACTATCGCTGTAAGTTAATTTATACCTTAGTAAAGCGCCCTAAGGAATATACACATAACTACCATTACTCCTATATTTAAATCTGGAAATCCGGAAGAAGTAAACAATTACCGACCCATATCAGTTATCTCGAACATAGCAAAAATTTTTGAAAAGATAGTTAAAAAAAGGATGAACCAATTTATAAGCAGTAATAAAATAATTAATGAAAATCAGTTCGGTTTTATGGAAGGTAGAAGCACTCAGGATGCAATTGCAAAATTAACTAACCTTGTTCATAATTCATTAGATAAATCTTTAAAATGCATTGGAATTTTCATAGATCTCAAAAAAGCGTTCGATAGCATATCACATGATAAACTTATTAGGAAATTAAGAAACATTGGAGTAAATGGTACAGCTCTAGAATGGTTAAAGAGCTACCTTTTCGAACGCCCTCAAGTCGTAAAAATCAACAATGTATTTAGTCAACAAAAAACAACTCACTTCGGCATACCTCAAGGTACAGTCCTAGGACCATTACTGTTTATCATTTATGTAAATGACATATTCATTCAAAGATTAAATGGAAAAATAATATCATATGCTGATGACACTGTCATAATAATTGAAGGCTGTGATTGGAATACTGTTAATAACTTAGCAAATACTGATATTAATATACTGAAAAATTGGTTCGACAAAAACCTCCTCTCATTAAATACTGAAAAAACCAAATTTATCCCATTCTCTATCAATAAATTTAGATTAAAACCAGAACTAAAAATTATAATTCATCAACTTAAATGTAACAGAACAAATTGCAATCAAGCATGTTCAATACTTAGTCCAACTTCTGAAATTAAATATCTTGGTATATATATAGATCAACATTTTAAATGGAAAAAACAAATTTGTGAACTTGTCAAAAGAATTCGAAAATGTATTTATATATTTATAAGACTAAGAAATATTCTTAGATTAGAAAACTTAAAAAGAGTGTACTATGCAATTGTTCAATCTATATTACAATATGGTATTATTGGTTGGGGAGGAACTTATAATAATATTTTAAATCCACTCAAAATTGTTCAAAGATTGATAATTAAAGTAATTTTGAAAAAACCATCCAAATTTTCTACTGAAATTCTCTTTTCAATATTCAATGTACCTACAATAGACAAAATATATAAAAAATATTCAATTCTACAAATTTACAAAGAAGTACAGTTAAATAACTTACCATTCCATTCATCAGCAAGATATCAGAATACTATCAAAATCCCTAAATTTAGTACAAAGCACACACAAAATACTTATCTCTATGTAGGTATAACATATTTTAACAAACTACCATTATATCTGAAAGTTATCGAAAATATTCAGGAATTTCAGCAAAAATTAAAAAAATACCTAAAACAACTATAAAAGTCTATATCTCACTATTATTATTATTTCTTTCATATCCTTTATTGATAAATCTTGCAATTTCTTAATTATGCCTTGTTTTTTACCATATTGTATAATGTATTTACTTTCACACATGATATTGTATAATTGAAATATAATTGAACTAAAATTCCCTCACCAAACACAAGAGCCTTGTCTCTTTATGGTGAGGAAAGCTATTCTTATCGACTATTTTACCACTGTATAAAATGTAAAAATTGTGTATTTTATTGTAATAAAAACCTTTAAATATTAAATAAATAAAAAAAAAAATAAAAAAAATAACCCAAATCATTACTCTGCAAAGGGATAACTGCTTTTTTATATAACTACATAATATATTGTAATGTGTGCACGAAAGAATGCGAGTACAAGCGAGAAAGAATGCTTGCAGAGGATGTATACAGGGATACATGCGTGTTCCGTTCTCTCTATTCATTTGTCAGTTCCCCAATTAACACCTTATACCAAATCTACCTATAAGCTCTTTATTTCATACATCACATATATAAATATGGAGCTGGAAACAATGTAGATCTAGAAAATTCAGAGGGAAAAACTGTGCAAAATTCATGGCAGCACAGCTCATCCTTCGAAAGCATTTGCTGCTTCAGATACCACAAAACAGTATTTCAGAAAACAATTTGTATAGCCTAAAATTAAGTGCATGATTTATTTTGGTAAAGCGTCCAGAAATTTGACATTATACAACTATTTCGAACATGTATTAAAGGTTGCCATGAAAAAATTAAGGAAAATTGATCACAATGCGGACACGGTGAGCAATATCTTTACGGGTACTCTGAAGACAAAAATTCTAAACAATATTATTAAAACGGACAAGGTCAAAATTAATTTATTAATAAGCATCCGAAATAACATCACAAGTGATGGTCGCTACCCTAACAAGTTCTCACAAGCAATCAGAGGCGGCCCGTGACTTAACTTGAAAGCAGTGCATTTCACTTAAAAAATGATAACATGTATCTATGTACAGGTAAATTTCAATTTGGTAAGCGGGTATGGGTACCGCCGCCCGGGGAATTATTTATTGGATAACCAACACCTCTGCCATAGGTCACCCTAAGTCGTTCGCTACGTTTGGTGACTTAGCAGGGGTGCCCGGGTTCATGAGGTGAGGTTTGTCCGGGTCTTCTGCCCATCAATTGCGTGGCAGGCCAGATCAGGAGAGACTGGTTGAGGGAGGCCTTTTGACTTCTCCAGCAGGGCTCTCTCGAAACATCACCTTGCACCGTAGTGGAAGGGATGAAATTATTCGTCCGCCACTCCTGGACACACTGATCCCAGGTTCCTACCCACCCCTCATTCCCTTTTCCTTCCCAAACAACCTCTCTTTCATTTCCTAAAAAGAACCCTCCACACAGCATCCCCAAAGAAGACCCTAAGGAGAATTATTTTCTTCTGGGCCTCTAGCGTGGAGCTATTGTAAAAAAAAATGATAAAGGCAGCTGCACACCTGTAACTTCCATGTTTTCAGTAAAATAAGCAATATTCTTCACTCCACGATACATCGACTCCGAAAATTGTAGAAACACAGAACACAAATGATCTCGTCAACAAAGCCTGATACTTTCGAATAAAGTTATTTTTTAGATACCCTTTTCACAGTTTTTGCCTTAACCTTACAAACTTGTTATAGGTATATTTAACAATGGTTTTGGCGGGTCATTAGTTTTCAAAAACAATCGCATTTTGATTACCCACCACTCATTTTTAACTGTTTTTTACAAAACATAACTCATTAAAACCGGGCGCTGCCCAATATTATAAATATACCATTCCCGCCAATACTAAATACATACTGTCATAAATAAACCGATCCCATTGTCAAGTAGCGCTAAAACATCTAACATTGTTAATTAGTTACAAATCCGATAATCCTAACTAATTCGTTCCAAGCGTTTGGTAAAACGCATGTGTAACGTTAGTATCAACGTCAAGGATGCTTCTGCGCATGTCCCGCGAATGCACGGTCGTCCCATAGGACGGTGTACTGTCTCAGTTATTTCACGGTTAGGAGATGCTTAGGACAATGCCCACAGTGGGAACGCGATTTGTGACGTCATCTTCGGCATATTGGAATATGCACGGCGGCAGTAGGATGCGTGAAATTCTAGTACGGATTGCCAATATGGCGGGAATCTTTCACGGGTTGATCGATGTTTGGCGCACATATTTTCTCGGTAATACTGTGCTATTATATATTTTTTTCTATTACGGTTATATATCTAATGTTACATTGAATGTTCAGCAGTGCAGTGCACAAATGCACTGAGGAAGGGACCGCCACTGCAAGCAATATTCATATTTGATAAGACAGAAATTAATTTAACTGTAAAACAAAGATAAAACTTAATGGCAATTTTTGAGGCTACGTTTAAATTTTTTAAATGTAGAATTTCTAATCTACCTATCTGATTACCATTACGAAACCGTAAAATGAACATTAGAATTCTGAAAACGATAAGTTTAGGAAATTATATTAATTTCGATTAAAGATATATTTCGGTACATTAAATTATATCAATAATAATTACATGTAAATATTCAATAACTAAAAGCGTACATCAAGGAATAACTTAAACCATCGAAACCACATTCATTATAATAATTCAAAAACTTTAATTAATTATTTTTTACTCTATCCTTAAAAAACGAAGTGCGAAATTTATTTATGAATAATGAAAATATTATCATATATTTACATTTAAAAGAGCTCGATTAATTAATAAATGAAGTACGATGATTTAAGTGTTAAAAATTGGCAGCGTTTAAGAACTTAAAAAGGATTATATTTACATAGCCTTATTAGGCATTATTTCCATTTAACAGCATTTCCTCTAAAACCAAATAATTTATTACATTTTAATTAAAGACGGAATATCGCCACTATCTCCACGCATAATATGTATCCTTTTATATTTATGAATGACAAATCTAACGATTTTATTGTTTTCTTTACATAAACGTGTTTGATCAATAATTTATGAATTTGGCTACCGTGAGATACAGAAAGGAATTCGAAGTCATAAAATACGACAAGAAACTATAAACACATACATCGTTTGTTGTTTTAACTAGGGTACTTGTTTTTTTTCGAAAACTCTTTGTGGCTTCTTGGATCAAAGCATAAATAAACAGCAGCCTTTTCGATTTTTTCCTTATGTAGATTGCGATAAGGTTTAAATTCTCGTTTAACACCAGCCGCCTGTTTTGATTTATTCAAGAAAATCACATCTCCAAAAACCACATTTTATTTTATTTTGCTAAGCTCAGGTACAAATATTGAAATGTTTTACGATAATTTTCTGAAGAATTTAATTTTCCACATTATACAATAAAACCATAACTGAAAGGGGTTTTGTAAGTAGGAGATTTTGACTTTAGATCATGTTTTTATAAGCATAATACTTTATTTTTTCTGGACATTTAAAAAGACAAATTTAAAAAAAAAACGATTATTTCGAAGTCAAATTGGTGTTCTACCAGCTGTATGTAATTAAAGCATCTAAAATATTTCTAAGCGGTCTAATTTTCAATTCAAAAACCCATGATTTTGCATTACTTAGTAGTGCTTGATTTGGGAACTCCTTAGCGGTACGAAATTTTTACGCAAGCCATTCAGTGGAAATACGCGTAAACTAAATCATTGGGACACTATGATCGCCACAGCCGTGATCTTGTTATAAGAATTCCACGAAGTGATTATGAGAACTTATACAAATTTACATAAAAAAAACATCACTATGCTGTGTTACAAACTCCCAACAAAAAAGAACGGAATTTCAGCAAAAATTTAGTATACAGAAGAGTTATAAATATTCAACAAACCAAACAAAAACATCAACACATTTGTATTTGGTAGGGAGGGTCCGCTGAGCGCACGCCATGCTACTATATCCACAGTTCTACAGTATGTTACGAGTAGTTGTTCCGTTCGGAGAGGATTGAGAACGAAAGTGTTTGGCGTGCGAGCTGAAGCGAACAATGTAAATGCGGGTGCATTATTATTATTATAGTGGTAGCACTCGTGTTTGTACGTAGGTACCGTACATTCTTTCAAAACCACAGTTTTAAAAATGTGTTAATGACTTTTATCGTAAGTGAAACAAGTTAACTTTTTGATGGAGATGAAGTTATTAGTCCAAAAATGAAGAAAAAAAATTAATAATCATAATGGTTTATTCTAGAATTAGACACCTTCTACCAACCCATAAAGCAATAATGGTACAAATACAAAAATATATTAAAAACGCCAATCTCCAATTATTTTCATTTTGAGTAATACGCAAAAAAAGTCATTTTAATTCTTATGCCGTGCTATGAACCATAAAGCATATTTTTTGTTATTAATTGTTCCTACACTCTGTGTATATTTTATTGCGATTAAGTAGTAAATTATTTAGTTATTTTCAATTAATAAATGGAGATTGCCGATTTTGTTAAGTCACTATGATTGGTCCAAAGGGATACTGCCGTTATTGTTCCGCACCCTGCATTACCCTAATGGAGATTACCGTTATTATTGCAGAACTAAATACATTTATTCTAAAATGTATGGGTTACTGTCATTTATGCTCCGAACCCTTTGTAGCTGTCGATAGTATTTTTGATTCTCTTTCCATCGCCATATCTAACTCATTTTTGACCAATGGTGGAGATTGCTGTCTTTGTTTCAAAAGTTTTTATACAAAGTGTTCATATTAAAAACTCAAAATTTCAGAAAATTAATCTACATTAATAGTAGAACTGCAAATCGTTTCGGCGTGCGAGGAATCTTCTAAAAACAATTGGATGGAATTCAGGGGTTATACCTACCCTTCTGTAGTGGACGCACATTGGTGATCAACTAGTACAAATGTTTTTGTGTGAACTCACCTGTAACAAAGAAAAAAATACAATATTAGTCACTGTTATACATCCAATTTAGAATGGTACTTCTAGTATCAACTGGTAAAATAGTATGGTAATTGAAAATAAATACTGATTTAATTTAGAACTTTGCAGAACCAAACATGAAATGTACCTACGGGATGTTAGGAGCGTACTTGACTTACTTTACCAGTGACTTCCGACATTATTTGGAGTAAAGATGTAAATGAAATTTTAGTCTGAGGCGACTTTTTGGTGTTTTTTTAACTTAAATATATGTGATAGTAGGGGTTATAACTTTTTACTCCAAATAATATTAGGAATCGCTGGTAGTAAGTAAGTCAAGAACGTCCCTTAACACTCCGTATAAAATGAAAACATAAATTAAAAATATATTTTTGCAAAATTTTTGACGAGAGCTTCAAAATATCAAAAAAATAGACAGCAAGTTCAAAAGATAAGTTTTCATTATTCTGCTTTCAAGGTGAGGATTGGCACGAAGCTGATAATAGACACATTCAGAGTTGAAACACGGCTGGGAAAAATAATATAAATTTCATATTACTAAGCTTTTGTATTTGTTTTAAGCTCAAAAAATAGTATGGTTCAACTTCAGAATTGTCCGACAAGTGGAATTGGGAGTAACAACTAGGATTTATTTTGATTTTTGTTCTCAGTTTGTCCAACAATGTTTATATTATCACAAAGCTTTTTGTCAGCGTGCCAAGCCAAGGGACCATACGCTGTTTTGGTGTCGTAAAGTAAAATAAAAACAAAGATATTTTCCAGAACATTACCACAATGTGAATTGTGAAACTCGACTAACCATTTTTTTCAACCAACTGTTGCAAGACAATATTAGTTGGAAGATATCCAATCTGGCCTAAATCCCGCTTAGACTGCACACGACTAAAATGTGTGCATATAATATTTTTCATCACTTTAGTTGGACAGGGTTCTAACTACACTTTACCTTGTTCTAAATACGAGGTGTCAAAGTTTGCAAAGACGATTTAACATAATCTATTTACCGATTTCTGATTTTGAGGTTTAACATTGTGTAAAGTATTTTAGTTAACAGATTTTAAAGGAAAATTATATTTTAGAACATACCTAAACGTGCAGATAGAACCATATGCTACTAGCATAATAATGAATTGCATAATGTTCTAACTACATTTTCCCATAGCGATTCCAAGCTAAGGCCACGTTCTAATTAAATATTTTCCTTTAACATATGATAAGTGACAAACACTGCGTCTCGTAAAAACAAGACAAAATGGTAATTGCAAAAGGTTCAAAGTGATGTTAGAACCTTGTAAAATAAATGGAAGCTTTAAAAACATGATGTTAGTACTTCGTCAAACAAGTATCTACGGAAATTCATCGCAGATGGCATTGAATATTGGACCGTCTGAAACCATAGTGAACTAACTCACTTTTTTAAATTTCTGAGTTAGAGCTTAAAATGAGGGCTCCATATCACAATCTATCTCTACCAGAGATAACCAATCGCAGAAATACTGTATATGATTGTTCACGACAGTATTTCTCTGATTGGTTTTCTCTTGCAGAACTAGATTATGATTTGGAGCCCTCATTTCAAACTCTAACTCAGAAATTCCAAAAAGTGAGTTAGTTTACTATGGTTTAAGACGATTGAGTTAGTTCACTATAGTTTAAGAGGATCCAATTGTGTTGGTAATTTGGAGGCAGAATGCGTGATGTCCTGGATGAGGAGATGGATGGGCCTCCGATTGATTGAAGAGCTATCGGTGTGTCGTGATAACTCCTAGCGTGCTGGTCGGAATAATACATGCGATGATGATTGATGACGATGTGTATTTACAGTATTTACATTATGCACTATATACAATGTGACAGTATTTACAAATCGCGTAATATTATTCCCGACACGAGGACCGCAGATTGCGAGGTTGAGTTACTCGGCCGCTTGCCGCGCGAGCACTGCGTTGAGTGAAGACTGATGAAGAACGACTTAAATACTGTGTGAGAACGACTTAAAGACTGTGTGAGAACGACTGCTGGATTTGGCTTACTCGAGCCCTTATACAGGGCCGAGCCTGGTACGAGAACGGCAGGCGAAATCGTGCACACGCTGGAAGATTCCCGAAATTTCAGCGCAGCGCTACGTATTGTGTGCCGTAGAACCGAGCTCTTTTCAGAAGGTGGTCCTGCAGTGCTAATCGAAAGGATTATCAGAAAGACCAGACTGTGAAAACATCGAAGCATATTTATGATACAACAATTACGATCTTAAATTAGCCTAGAGGAATCGGTTGTTCATGTCATCATAATAATCATGTCAATAAAGCACTGATCAGACACTTAATTAAGAAGGCATAAAGAAGGCAGCGGACTTGCGAGACTCGACCAGAATTTCCAACAGAAAACCCAAAAAGGAAATAGAAACCTAATTACTGTGGCTATTAGCGCAACTTACGCGCTATTGCAAAACTTGAAGTTTGCATAAAATTTACATCTGGCGATAAAACCCGTGCTCCCTCCCGAGTTATTGGTACTATTTGCACATGGACGGCCTCGTTGGTAGATCAACAAATGACGCTACTTTGTTTAATGATAGGATAGGGGTGGCGAACGTGTTTCTCCAACGTTTAAAAGAATATTCCCAAGAAAAAATGTTCACTTGCTGTGGGCACCGACAGTGCAAGACATCACAAAAGGGTATTTCCACGTTTTTTTATTGCATAAGCAAAAAATTACGATTATTATGGCATTTTTATTTTATTTTTATGTTGACGAATAAACTTTCTACAGCGAGTCTAAGTTGACCATTTTTGTAATCCCGCCATAACGACATTTTCGACGTGTGACGTCACAAGAGTCGATCGTTCTTGAAAAATTTCCAACAGTTCTACTTTGTTTATTTGACGACGTGCGTATGAAGCGTCGCACAGTGTTTCGTTTCATACAAGTTAGACGGAAAAAACTCTTAGACAATAATAAAGTATTTAGAACCCTCTTTTGGAGAGTATTTAATCCGAATGTTTTGAAAATTTGAGTTGAAAGTGATTAATATAATTTTTTTTCTTAAAAAAATAATTAAAAAACGAAAAAAATCTTTTAAATAATTAATCCAATATTAATAGGGTATTTAAATGTTTATAATGAAAACAACTTTAAACAGTAAAAAATGTGTATTTTGAGGATAATAATTTTTTGGTAAAAGCACATTCAGAAAATATAATACAAATCACGAAATAATTGAAAGTATAGATATTGGTAAAAAATAAACAAAACAATTATTACTTAACTAGGAAAACTATTGTATTAATATTTAGCAACAGAACTTAATAAAACAAGCACTAATTGTAGAAAGTACAGTCAGAAAAAAAATTTATTCAAAAGATGTACAAGAACTTAAAGTAAAGAAACAAAACTAGAGAAATGAATTACGGGTACATAAATGTTTAATTTTTTTATAAAGCAAATAACAGGACTAATAGATTTGTGAAAAAATAAAGTACCTAAACAGAATACTTATCGAAACTAGATGCTATCTGAGTTAGGTTCAGAGTGTTCAGAGTAGTCATCAGAACTATCAGAATAATCAAATCGCAAACATTGTGTTCTTGACTCGGAATTGGGTGGAACAATTAAATTTAACACATCTGAGGGAAGCGAGCCTGATTTTTTTCTTGGAACCTCTCTAAGACTATTAATTATTGGATCTGATGTAATTAATAACATGGTTAACATATCTCTATTTGTCGATGTCCGGTCAATTTTTCTGGTGTGCAATTGCCTAAATCTTCTACAGTCTTTATTTCGCGCCTCTTGCGCCTCTTCTGACAGCTGCCCAATTGGTACAATGCACGAACTAATCACTTCTCGGTCTCTTTAGCGAAAATAAATTTAATAGGACGGCAATTAGTAGTCGAGGAAGGGCTTGGATTTGGCCAAATTACTGCATTCGGGTCATCATTCAGTCTCAGTTGAATGGGAACGAATGACATAACAAATAAAAATTCATCAGTAGCGTGCTCTGTGTTAAACTTCTGTTTATAAGTACTATGACCTGAGCTTCCATCTCCACCCCACTTGCAAATGAGGGTTAGAATAGAACCCGAAGGAACTCTTTCTTTTATAATTTGCGATTGAACGTTAAGTAAACGTTCCACAGTGTGATTCCATATCGCCTGTAATTGAATTTCTGCACGAGTTTCGCTAATTGTAATGAATTCCTCGCTCGGGCCACATGCTTCTTTTGCTTTCCTTAAGCTGTAAAATGACGGATACAGGGAATGGCCGGCTTTTATGGCATTTCTACGAATGACTTTGTATGAGTGCGAAGTTAGTTTGCAATCTACATATACACTTAGCGCTTCTTCGATGGTTAATGTGCGCTGTTCCTTTAATTGTCGACGTTCCGTCCATACTTTTGCCACTTCATCAGAAGAAGCTTCCGAAATTTCCTTCAAGAGATCGGCAACGGTACGTTTTCCAGATGCTCGAACCGACATCTGGGCTGCAAATGAAAGTTCGACAGATGTCCTCGTACTCACTAAATCACACACTTTCATTCTTTTACTCCGATCACTGCATGCCACAAAATCCTTTGCGGGCCTTCCAGTAGATGTAGATGGCTGATTTCTGTCCAATTGAGAATTATCACGTAAATCTTCAATTATGAAAACGTTTTCACTACCTTGAAGCCACTCACAAAATTTAACAACAAATCTTTCGAGAATCCGAGAGGCTGCGATCCACTTTTTACTTATATTCAAAGTTATTAACTGTATTTGGCTTTTCAATTTTTTTTCACTACTTGCACTGAGATTTTGAAGTTCAAATTTACTTAAAATATGATTGTATATTCCATGAAACCTTTCTTTATTGGGAAAACTCCTCCATGTATCGAACAACTCCTGCCTGGAAATCTGGTATGTGGTGCCTGTGAAATGACAAAATATGATTGGTGAACATTGATGAGCAAAAATACCGAAACGGATTTAAATAGAATATTAATTGTTCTATCTTTTAAAAAAAAATTACGCGACCTTATTGATATATTATCCGAAATAAATTCTCGAGTAGTTAGAAAATAAATATTTTTAAACCACAAAAAAACACTTAAGTTAAACATTATTTAAAAAAAAACTAATATGTTTTATATAAAAATTTTACAATAAAAACATACTACATACCTTCCAAAGTAGCCTCCATTTTTTTAGAACCGAAACAAAACACTTTAAACACATAAACAACCTTACAGCTCGCGCGACAAAATGCAAATGAAAGCAACTCATAATTCATTATCTAATTTACCTAACTTTGGAGCTCTGGTATGAGTCAACCCGTGCATTAATTACCGTAATTAAAAATGTATTTGTCATACTAACTACCTGTTAATACCCCCATGACGTCATTTTTCAAAAATTCCAAAGTGACTTTTTTCCGTCTAGCTATATGAAACGGAACACCGTGCGTCGTTGGCAATCACGGGCCGTTTTGGTTTTATTGGTTTTTGAGCGTTTTTAAAATGAAAAAATTTGAATGAAAACGTAAAAAACAAACATTTTTAGTACGATGATTAAAATCAGAAAAATGATCTTTAAATATTCCATACATTTTCAACAGAATCCCTCGTTTGTGAAAATACCCTATTCCTCTATCTCATGTGAGGCTGAAATTATAACTTAAAGCCAGTGACAAACACAGCGTTAAAAGCGCTAGCGTTATTTGCCTTGGCCTATTTCAGCATATCCCTCGCCATAGATTACCATTGTAAATGTATGGCGAGCGATGTGGTGAAATAGGTCAAGCCAAATAACGCCGGCGCTTTTAACGCTGTGTTTGTCCCTGGCTTAAGCCACTATAAATTAATAAATTTAAAACTGTGCATGAGAACAGAAATTCAGCGCAAACCACAAATGGTTCTCTTAGCCCCTAGAGAACGATGAAAAGCGAGATGAAATCTGATTCATACTATTACACAAAATTCAATTTTTTCCTGCATTTCACGGTTCCATGAAAATTCAACAAAGTGGCATTTCAACACCCCTTTGAAAAATCTTTCAAAATGAAAACTTATTTAATCGAGTTTTTTTTTCATCGCTTTTAATGACTTTTCAAAGGAGTGATGAAGTTGCACATTGAGTTGTTCTGGCACCTAATTTCACATCGCGAACAATTGTCGCCATCCCTGATAAAGGACAACGAACTGAGATCTTATAACTTATGTACACCAATTATTTAAACCTAATTCAGCACAGATGATAACAGTGTAATATTCTGCGTGGAAGACCACACATTATAAAATGGGTGACCGGAAAACTCAGAATGAATTCAACGCAATACATCGTTTGAAAAGTCATTAAAAGTTATGAAAAAAAATTATAAAAAAATGGTTAAATAGGTTATGTTAGGTTAGGGTATGGGCTTTTTTAAATTTTTAATCATAGCTTTTAACGACTTTTTAAAGAGGTGTTGAGTTGAGTTGATTCTGAGGAGACATGGAATCATAAAATGGAATACACACAACAATATTAGCAACGTTTCAACAATAAGGAAGTTGAGTCCTTTTTTATTTTTTTTATCAATGTTCACAGGCAAACTGAAATACCACTTTTTTTTTTTTAAGTTCGTTTTCATAATTAAATTAATTCTACAAGTTTGAATTTTATTAAGCCCGCGAAAACGGCGGCAAGGGCATAATACCGTGCGCGCAGAGTTCGTGACGTAACCCGGCCCTTGCGTGTGTGAAATATAAGGGAAAATATTTACAAAGCCGGGACACGCTTAATATGGACAAAAAAAATAAATTAAAAAGTTGTAGTAGTTAGATATTTACTAGTACTAATCAATTCAGTTATTGGAATTTCGAAAAAAGTGCATTTTAATGGTTATTTTTTAAATTTAAAAACACGAAATGTAATTTTTCAACGAAACTTGCAACAGTTCCTAACATAACGGTCGGTGAAAAATGACATTTCGTGTTTTTAAATTTAAAAAATAACCATTAAAATGCACTTTTTTGAAATTCCGGTAACTGAATTGATTAGTACTAGTAAACATCTAACTACTACAACTTTTTAAATTTATTTTTTTCGTCCGTATTAAGCGTGTCCCGGTTTTGTAAATATTTCCCTTATATTTCACACAAGCAAGGACCGGGTTACGTCACGGACTCTGTTGTGCTCTTGCCGCCGTTTTGGCGGGCTTTAATAAAATTCAAACTTGTAGAATTAATTTAATTATGAAAACGAACTTAAAAAAAAAAAAAACTGGTATTTAAGTTTGAATGTCATCTACATGAACATATTTTTTATAAGTCAATATTTTTCAATCAACTTCCCTAATGCATCGATCGGCTTTGACCGGAGAAAAACTTGATCCAGAACGTGCTGAAATTTGATTAACAACACGTTCACACTGAAATAACATATATAGCGCTGACGCATCAGACCAAACACATGGTGTTGTTGAACCCTGGAATAAACTAAAGACAAAAGCAGCTATAACAACATTGCAAGTTGAAAAATTATAAAATGAACCAAAGATCTCATCATCTCAATTAACTGCCTTAGGTATTTAGTATTACAAAACATAATGAGATACCTATATTTACTAGAAAAAAAGTAAACAAGAGGTATTTGTTGAGCGAACATTAGCAAAGTGGCTCTTATCTCTTCGGATTAGTATTTTATTTACTGAAAGTTTTATTGAATCAAGTGGTTTACTCATTTATTTGAATTAAATTTCTAAGTGGTTTCAATGACGAAGAACTATTATGTACTCTCTTCAGGCAAAAGCCTTGAAACTATGGAGTGCGTTAATTCGACAAGAATCCACCTAAGTATTGTGTAAACCCAAAACAATGAGTAGAATACTGAATTAAATGGCTACTTGTAAATAATAGAAAGGTAAAAGTTAAGTATTCACGTCACAAATCATCGTAAACCTTATAAAATCTCGTGGGAATTCACAAATCTCCTATTTACACAGGTTTAGTGCTTTTAAATTAAAATGAACAGGTAAAATAATGTTTACGCAACAACATTGTATACTAACCATATCTTATTGAGGTTGTATCTATTACTGAATACGGTATGAAGAAACCATTTTTAGGGTAAGATCTTGATATTTCATCGATAATGTATCATAATAATCTATGATTAGCTCTCACATTATTTTAGTTGTCTATGGGCTCATCGGGTCACGTGGTCTCGTTTCCGAGATGTGCCGAAGATAGATGGGCAGAATCATTATAATTCTAGAGCTCCGCAGACAAAACCTAGCTTCCAGTTATTCTTCCGAATTATAATTATAAATTACGATATGTCAATAAACCGCCATTGTGGTTCAAAGAAGTCTTTCAATAAGTATCTTGTTTGTGGTACCGGAGAATACTGCTCCCACACTGAGAAAAACGTTATTCGAAAAAACGATTATTTTAATAGTAAAAACGGTTAAAAACGGGACTGAAGTTCTTACGAACAAATTAACAGTGTTTGAATGTTTATTGGCGGGAAAATGTAAGAATAATTTATTGAAATTATTCCTACATGTTCCCGCCAATGAACATTGAAACCCTGTTAATTTATTCGTAAGAACTTCAGTCCCGTTTTTACTATTAAAATGATCGTTTTTTAGAATAACATTTTTCTCCGTGCAGTACCTACAAATAGTACTTACAATTGTCTCTGGAGAGAATATTATATGATATTATTATTACATTACAATAGAGAAGTGGCAAATATACTAACCAGCATCCTGTAAGATCCTGTAAAACAAGAACTTTTAAAGACATTTGAAGGCGTACCTCTGATGCTCCGTAACCTATGCGTAACTTCTCCCTCTGTCTTATAAATGATAAATGTAATAAAAGGACAGTTTACAAAGTGACCAAAAGTTAATCATCAGCCAGTTAGTCAAGACATTTTTGTAGTAGAGCACATTACCGTTTTTTATGATAGTATCATCTACTGTGAATCCTACATTAGCCGCGTCGTTTATGAAGAGGGAATGGTTACAAAGGAGTTCTCAGCGGCAGGACCAAACGAGGATAAACAGTTACACATCATAAACAAGTGATTATTTGAGTCGTACCACAAAAGGTTCCTGTCATGACTATCTTACTGATATTTCGCCCAATAAACAGTCTATTCCTGTTTGTATGAAATCATTTAACTGTAATTTGCTTGCCTGGACCTGGTATAATGCGCGGCACCTCCCATAGAGCGGCCCGTGGGGTTATACAGGGAAACCGTCGAATGAATGGGATACAATCGATCCGGCCCCGATAAGACTAATATTTCCGCCTAGGTGTTCCGTCCAATGGAGCAGGAAGAAACGTCCATTGTGTTCCGATGGGAAGATGAAATAATACACGATCAGAGGTCCTCCTACGGCCCACAAATGGACTGTAATTAACTAGAACTATATTGTAGTCTGAGAATTTGACAAAATACAGTAGTGTGGGATAAGAGAATTAGAATTTTTTTTTATTTCTCTAACAAAAAGTTAGAGAAATAAAAAAATTAAAATAAAACTGTTTGATAATGCTTTCAGAAGGCGAAACAGCTGTTACGCGTAATAATAATAATTACACAGTAGAACTTGTTTAAAAATTAAATAAAAAAATTATTGAATATATAAAAGGACAATAAAATTGAAATTGAAAATTATAATTAAACTTGATAACAATAAATAGAATTATATCATAATGGTAGCCACAGACATGCAGCTCACATCGAAAGAATACTTTATCACAATGGCGCTCGCCATACAACCCATACAGACCCGTTAGATGTAAAAAGATCATGTGTTATAAGCGCGTTTGAGTCTTCGTTTATTATTATTATTCTCTGTAACCGCTGGCATCGCGATATCAGAAAAGTTATGCGACCCACCCCTCCGCCGTAAACAGGAGAGGGGTCATTTTTAATGCACAGAGCGCCGCGTCGAGCCGCTGTCAGCCGTCAAGTTGACATATCCAGTACAAAAAAATGATATTCCCTCGGCAGCTTCCGAATTCAACTGACCCCCTCTCCTGCCGTAGGAAGAAATTTTTTATAACGTAGTGTGTCGGTAGAAAAGATACTTTATAACACAGTATTTTTTTATGTGAGCTTCGTGTCTGTCGCTACCATAAATCAGAGTGAAATACATACCTACTGGGTTGGTCTAACAAATTCTTACGATAATCTTCGAGGGGGTAGAAAAGCATAGGTAGGTACCTTACCTATAGTAAAATATGTAACAAAATTTTATAATATAAAGGCTGGATGAGACCCCCGCACTTCCAGAGTAGTGAATTATTGCTTATTATAAGAAATTATTGTTTTGGTTATGATGAGGAATTGAATGTAGCTGCAATCATGCAGGCTTCTAACGGGTGATAGTTTTCCGAAGGCTCGCAAAACAAGAATTGCTGGGAATGCTGATGATACGTGCTTTTCCAGATGAATATGGAATCCTCAATATAAGGTATACATAGATTTATTAGAAAATATACAAAATAAATTTTCGAAACATTTACTTTTAAAATACAACAAAACTACAAATAATATGTTAACACTACAAAAAAGACGCTCATTGTCGGATCTATTGTTTCTGTATAACCTGCTTAATAATAATATCGATAGTCCCGAATTATTATCCGTCATTGGTTTAAATGCTCCAATGCGGCGTACCAGGCACAATTCTCTTCTTTATATAGAAGCCCACAACACGAATGCAGCAAATAACTCACCAATCACTCGCGCAATCACAACCTATACCCATTATGAAAAATTATTACAATTAGACATTTTTCACGATTCATTGCGAACATACAAAACAAAATTATTAAATTTCTTATCATTTTATTAAACTTTAGTGAGCAAATAATTTTTGATTTTAAAATGTAAAATTTTCTCCACCCATACTCTTTCATTTATGTTTTATTAGTCAACCAATGTTTGATTCTTTTCATTCGTCATAATTTAGTTTTAAAACCCAGGCAAAATTACCTATTGACGTTTTACAGATTTACGTAATAGGTACAAAACCATGTAATTTATTTAAAATACCCTACAACTTATATTTAATGTACTGTGTAAATCTTATAAACAAATAAATAAATTTATATATTTTTTTGTAAATTATGGCGAGCCACAAAGTTAATGCTTATTACGAACATGAAATAAATAAATAAATGAAACTTCAGCGTTAGTTCTACTAGTAAAACGCTGATAGTTGAAAATCAGGCCATTAAATCAAAAATAGGTTAATCACCGAATGATGATTGGATTAACGCGTCCCCTGAGCGTTAGAGCAACGCAAATCATGCATAATAAAATAGAATTGGACCAGTTTCAACGGGACTGCCCAGTCGTAAATAGTCGGATGGATCCGCAGTGGGTTACGGCTTACACTGGAGCGTTGAGGATGCGAGTGGGAGGGCGATGATCCACGACGATTATTATGCATCTGCACCCGAAATCGCAGCTTCCGATTCGCACAGAGATATCATCCCGCTGGTGGTGTCGCCGCTAACACTTCGGAGCTGCCAACGACACCCACACCGTTCTCTCGCTGCCCGCTCAGCGTGTCGCAGATTAAGTAACGACTCCCTAAATAACCTCGCGAAAAAAAATATGACAGATTATGTGTAAATCTTCGAAAGCTTTCGGTGATGTCGTACAACCACGAGAGCACTACTAGAACAAACTATTACTACTATCAAGCTACAAGGTTTGGATTTGTTATCGGCAATACAAAATGCCGTGTTTTTGTGTTATCAATCAAATGAAATCCTTGAGGTGAAAGATCGCGTTATGAATGTAAGTAAGGAGCGAATGAATGCGAAATTTTAAAATTTAGGAAGTATGAGCATGGGTTGAATCCGGCTTACAATAATTGTAGAAGGATAACTGACTGCACACGGAGAAAAATGTTATTTGAAAAAACGAACATTTTAATAGAAAATACGATCATTTTAGTCGTAGAACAGTTAAAAACGGGACTGAAGTTCTTACGAACAAATTAACAGGGTTTCAATGTTTATTGGCGGGAACATTAAGAATAATTTGTTGGCATACGTAATTTCGTACGTATTTTTTACCGCCAATAAACATTGAATCACTGTTAATTTGTTCGTAAGAACTTCAGTCCCGTTTTTAACAGTTCATTTTTCTCCGTGCAGTGGTCACAAATGTCACAATTAATATGTTTTCAAATTGAGAAAGGCTAGATTTCCACCCGAGGTATGAGTAGTATTAGCAGAAGAAGGAATAAGAAAACTGGATAAAATTGGATCTCTGAGGAGTAGGCTTCAAAATATCACGTACAGTCGTATTAAAACAGTAATAAATAAAGGAACACTGAGATAGTTTTGATATGTAGAGCACATGGAGGGATAAAGGGGAGTCAGGACAATAAGACGACGCATTAACGAAATAAAGAAGTCGGGTTGCACCAGGAAGACATGGAACGTTCAAGTGAAAGAAAAACGCGAGTCAGGTCATGTCTAGAGTCAGTTTGTCAGAAGATCGTTTAATAATATGTAGGAAGCAAAGTTTTTATTGTTGTTCCAACAAAGTTTTCTGTAGTGTTTCACCATCACTTTTGACCTCCGCGGAGAAATTCCGTGGTGTTTGGTTAGTTAGTCCATCCAAGCAAGCAGTAGAACACAATCGAGTTATCAATCATTCTGATTGAAACCGACCAAATGCTCTTCATAAATTCTTCACATTAAATTGGCGCAAGTTTGAAGCCAAACTCCCCACACAAACAGCCATAAATTTGGTCTAAATCGAATAATACACATTTCCGTACGCGTATTTCGCTCGTGTGCAATCATTCGCTATTGCAAATAATGCGGTACATTCAGATTCAGGCGTTTGGTGTTGCATGAACAGTATAAACACTGGGAATAGTTTTGTTACTCCGGGGGACAGAATGGGGCCGTTTGTGAAACCGTTGCTTTGTGATTGTAAACACGGATAATTTCCTGTTGGACTGTGGGGTCTGCGAGGTACCGAAGAAGTCTGGTTTGTCCGTAAAGTGCACTCTACTATCAATTAACACTGTCTACTGTTAATCATGGCGGTCAATTAAGGCTGGCGTAGTAGTCTCATTAGGATTAGTCATCCATTAAAGAATTGTATTATTCTATCAATTAGGTAGAATAATAAAACATGAAGGAGCGTAAGCCATACTTATGAATCACAAAATCTATAAGGAAGTTGGTGAACCAAATATGGAGTCTTCGGTAAAAAATATGACAACAGTTTGAAAATTTCAATTGTCCCTGTAACTCTCTAAAAATTAAGTTTTACCAATCTGCTTGGTTTGTAAAACCACTTTAACATAATGTGGAGAATATTATAATAGTTGCATCAAACGAAAGAGGACACAATACCACAAAATTACAATTCTTGTGCTTATCACATGTAATTGACCTGAGACCGCAGAAATGTTGGAAATAGGCAGTTGTGTGTTTTTCCGTGTTTTTAATAAATTCGTGTTTTTTTTGCTTTTGGAATCTTCTCATTAATTTCTGGAGAGATAAGACATACTTACATACTTCTCACTTTTAAAGACACATAATCGTATGCAAACAGCACATTACGTGTCTCGTACTAATCTTCAATTTCTTTAAAATTCTAAATGTCGTAGAAACCTCTCTACGTAAATGACAAATATGTCAGTAATAATCACACAAAACTTTCTCGTCGCATTAATTCGAAAATCTTAATTATCTTAAATTAACAGCGCGGTAGACACGACCTACAAAATCTTAACAAATCTTACAAACAAAGGAAAACAAATCAAGTGAACATGCAATTAATTTAAGATCAAAAGGTCGTAAATTGGACAAGAGTATCGTATCAAACCACAACAAGATGCTGTCAATCATGTATTATTACTTCGTGGGTACATCTGTGCGTACATCATCTTTTGTCGTCAGATTTAAATAATCTACTAGTATACTAGTTGAGCAATCAGTATATCGATAGATTTGAGAAGTAAACCACTCAATTATTGCCAATGGCATTAAAGTTAATTGGAAATTAAGTACCGAGTAGAGAAACGTGAGAAAATGACAACTCTTTTAATTAGTCGTTGATCAATAAATGCTACTTTATTTCTAAAAATCATCACAGAAGTAAACCACATGGGAGATAAATATGGCAATTAAAAGAACCTACAAAATTAACTGTGAATGGGCAAGCCACGCCATAAGGAAAACACGTCACCAGGAAGACCACAGCATAGATGGAGCAACTATTTAAAAAGATACGTAGAGTGAACATGAAGAAAAAGTACGTACAACCAGCAATGGGTATGACACAAATAAAAATAAATATGGATTCACAGTACTACTTCTTTGACACAATAATAAACAGTATTTCTAAAATGTTATTCTTGATATCATAGACATTCACGATGAAACAACAACAGGCCGCGTATACGAAATGGATTTTATGAATCAGTTCAACTTGGCATATGACCAAGAGAGGAGGATCAAACAAATAATAATTCCCTACGTTTTGGCAATTACGTCCGAATCCCCCTTTCAAAAACATTTTTATTATAGTTCATCGGGAAACATCCGGGAGAGGAATTTTGCTTTGCTTGGCTAAACGGGTGGAAAGGCAATGCATATTTTAAAATCATAAAAAAGCATATCTATTCATAATAACTTGATTTTGCTATAATTAACGTACAATGGGCTGACAAAGGCAAATAAGTGGTTTCAATTCTTCCCGGTACTAAAGCACATAACTGATGTTTAGTATACAATAGTAAAACATTTGGCATTGCAGCTTTTACAAAACCTTAAAGTTTTTATGAACAAAGTTCAACCTGGTAAAGGGGTCATAGTTAACCAGCAAATAATTTAGAAGATAAGCCAATTAGTTAAAACATAAAGTGATAAATCTATGTCTAGAAAAAAAGGGTAAAAAATAAAGGGTTTTCGACGAACGCGAGAAGCAGAATAAAAATTCTGAATTAAAAAGGATGTAGGTATTCGCATCTCGGTGCAGTATCTATTCTCCAGGCCTCTCTAAAAGAGAAACTATTAGGCGAGTTCATTATAAATGCGGGGTCTCGAGTATAATGTACGCGCGATTCCAGATATGTATCCATAATGTGTTTAGGGGTTTGCAAATACCTGTGATTACCTTAATTGATACAACACGAAACTTACATTACGCTGATCTCTTCTGCATTGCCGAGGGCTCACTACGGCACGATAAAACATTAAGGGCTTGACAACATTTCTATCCACACAAGCACTTGATTTATGTACAGGAATACTAAAACGTAAAGACAAACAATGAGTAATTATTGGTCGCACTACAAATTTGATAAGGTTTATCTTCCGATCAAGTCATTGATTGGGTCATTTCGCAGTAGTGAGAAGAGATAATGATAATAAGGGCCAATCAGTTGAAAGATAACACTCGGTAGGTGGGAAGTCGGCACTTTATTGATTTGATTGGAGTTGGTGATAATTTATAAGTTCGGCAGCCTAATCGATGCGGGAGTGTTGAAGGTGCTATCATTATCAGTCAGAATGACCAATCATTAAATTTGTATTATCAGAAGGTGGGCGGATTGGTTGAGAAAGATAATGAATCAAGAAAGATAATAAATCAAGTCAGGTAAAAACATATTATGACGTTCTCGTGGAATCGTTTTCAAAGCCACCATTCTTATTAGAATTCCGAAATGTCATTCGATTTGAACTCGCTGAACCTCAACAAATAGGAAAACTCAATTACAAGAAACCAAACACCAGACCAAACATGTGCAAAACACTGACACTGGGATTAGCCGTGTTTACGAGGGAAGGGCTCTTGGTCGCTACAAGCCATAAATCGATCGGCGACTTGCATTTACCAGAACGCGTAATTGAATAGTAATTTCCAGATAGCCAGTTCCTGATAACAGAACAACTAGTGATCTCTACCGAGTCCCTTCGTTCGCTAATGGATTATATTAATAGGCAAATATTGCAAATTATGTGGTATGGACCAGCCACTTGACAAGAGCGGCTTGTTTTGATTGTGTTTCAATACAAGTATGTTGTAGATTTATGCATCGTCGATAATCCGGTGCACATTGTTTATTATGGACATGAATATTTAATCAATAATAAATTATTACAGAAAATATTGTATAAGAGTAACTAAAATAAAATTGTACGCAGACCCGGGATAGGGTTTTAGTCGCTAGCAAAAATGGTCTTTAAAATCGATGTTTTTGATCAATGCATACTTATGGTAAAACATTGTCGATGCGAAACATGGACACTTAATACAAAAGAGGTCAAAAAAGTGAAAGTAACGGAACGTGAGATGGAACTATGCTTACTAGGCATCGCCCGAAGATAAAGAAAGAGAAACATAAAATGGCAAAGAGCAGGACACAATGCTAAGAGGATGGATAACATTTTAAATCTTCGAGCTTCTTTCTATCTAATGCTTTTTAAACAACAAGAAAGTTGCCAAAGTTTTATGGACCTGGCAAGTATACGCCTACCTAAGAGTTTTGGTGTGAGTTTTTATGGCGTTCTTTAATCAAAATGAAATGTTTATTTTTAGACCCTGCTAAGCGGTCTTCAAATTGATGGCTCCGCGTGGTCTTGAAAAGGATTTGTTCGCGTTGGTCGTGCAAACATGAACTCAAATGAAACCTACGTAAAACGCGCTTTCAAGGGTTCAAAAGTGCATGCACTTATTTTTTTTTTTTGAAAAAAGAACAACATTCAAATTTAATAATAATTGTTGCTGTTCAGCTGAATTCAAAGCGTGTTTGATATCCATCATAGTAAAATGCAGTACTCTAATATTCCTCTATGTAGATTTGGTTACCTATACGCGTTGTCTGTTTTTACTTTTATTTATTTAACATTTTTGATTTACATGAATAAACAGTATATCAGACTTTTATCAGGTTTGATTAAACAAAGCCTATAAGATTTTGTATTTTGGGCAGTTAGCTTTTCAAAACAACTTGGAAAAGATATGAAACTATCTCAAAGTGAGCTAACTCTCCACTCCTTTGCTTGACTCTCATTCATCCATATCTCCTGTAGAGGTACTACGTTAAACCGACTCTTCACACGACTCGATTATTTGACCATGATATTTAATTCATTCGATCGTGCAATGTCTTTGGTTTATTAATCCACAAGTCGCAAGTGCGCCCCACAGTTGAATTTGGCACCCCTTTTCTGGAGCCCAAAAATACCGGAAAAAAACCCTCGACTCACTACTCTACTCCTGTGCAGTAACAGACGGATCCGTTTGATAGATTCTCCTATCTCAACAAACGGATTGCAATCTTTAGAGCACAAGCGTCGGGTGGGAATGCTGACTGCCCGTCATTCATAAAAAATCGTGGTTCAATTGAATGAACGAGAGGCCAATAATATTTGCAACAATGACTGCAAATCGTGCGTCTCTTTCGTGCTGGGACGCCTAAATTACAATATTAGAATTGTATTAACACTTGTTGACACGATTTAAATGTAATGCGATATTAATTTTTATTTCACATCAATGCCCCCATACGTTCCGCATGCCTACCTACAAATAAGCGGCAGCTTCTCTTTGCCATAACTCTGAATGGTTAGTACAAAATTATAATGGTATACATATTATTGTGTGTTGTGGTTAAACTCATTACAAGTGACTCTTGATTTCCAACTTATTATTATTAGTTTAGATCCATTAAATGGTATCGTTACATTCAGAAGTAATGAATAATGTAAATGTCTCGGAGCTTGAATGAAGGATAAATCCACAACAGAACGAGCTGGTGGTACCAATTCGCTTTAGAGATTTGATAACAATAATACTTTGATAATTTATAGGGCGCCAATTTTGCAAAAAAAAATCTCCGGAATCAATGGCTAAAATAATCGCAAAAAAACTTTACTATCCGGTTTTGACCGCGTTTTAACAAAGTTTCGTAATAATTAAACTTTTTAGAAATCCACTATATTTTCTGCCATAACATAATTTATGTACACATATAGTTTTGTATTAGTGATTGGCCAACTGTCGGATGCAATCTGTTAGCCATAAGTTGTTATAATAGTTTGTCTTGTGTGAAGTCAGAAGTGAGATAGAATATTGTAGAAATATATTATAAATTTGTAAAGCGCCCTTGAAGTGATTTTTCACAAAAATGGCGCTACACATCATCTAAATATTATTATTAGAATAATTATACTTATTATTCTTGCCATTAAAAACTATAAACATAATTCGATTTGTCTACATGTTAACAATATCGTATTACCAATAAACACCACTTGGCGGTCGTTGGAAAAAAAACATGTAATTAATTAATTCGGTCAACATTCTTGTATGTAGCTAATAGACCAAACACAATGACCACAGAACCCGTTAGTCCAACAAAACTAACAGAGCCGCGTAATCTCCAATATTAATATGAGTAATCCGATACATTTGGTGGCAGTTTCGGATCTGGAACCAACCGGTTAGGACCGTTCAGAATACGGTTAATGTGACATCCACCGATCCACTGAACAGATTATTACTAGAAGTGTGATCTATATTTTATGTTCAGAAACTACAATACCAATTTAAAAGAAAATTGTCAACAATCAACAATCAAGACATTTCGACTCCTAGGTTCCAGATAAACTAATAAATTTAATAGTATTTTTTCAACAAAAATTTCAGATACGAAAATGTACGAAATAGTTTAGAAGAATTATTAGAAACAAAGAAAAAAGGATTCGCAAATTATGAGCTTACTTGGTATCATAATTCTATCGATTTATTTTACTACTACGACGGAATATGTTGATTAAAGGTAATGCGGAAGGTTGTAGAAGAAAAGTGTTGAAGAAAGGTGAAAGATAGATAAATTATCCGAACCTAATGGGTTCTCTATTGTCATGGTGACCACAGACACATGTGTCAATTGTATTGAAAATCCAGTTTTTTTTTTCAAAGATGATTAATTCTAATTATGTCATTATCATCATCATCTTCTTCCCCTTATTCTATTCGGGTCGGGGACCCGCTGCATCGACAAGGCAGCTCCATATGTCCCTGTCTTGTCTAATTCTTTTTATTGATGCAGGGTGGGTAAGAAATAGATTTCAAAAAAATAAATAAGAACAAATTGAACTTTCCCGGGACGAAAATTAGAATTACTCGTCAGTTAGTAGGTACTTCATTTTCTGAAGAAAAGTTGGGTTTTCGTTAGAAACCGCAAAAATCAAGTTAATTGAAATAAACAGAATTTTACTGAATTAATTTGTATTATCAAATTCACTTTAAAAAATCTGTAAACATCGTGACCGCCCATGTTTAAACATGTTTCCCGTTCGGTAAAAATATATATTGAAATTTCCCGGTTTTCCAGTTACATGGGCCACCCTGTTAGTAAAAAAAAAAAGTTATTGAAAATCAAAGATTGATCAATCAATTAGTAAAAAAAAAATAGCGCAAATTTGCAGTCTTACCAGCAAATCAGGTTATCAAAAGAAAAACAATAATTACATTAAAAGATAATTAAAATATCTATAGTATCAGAACATTGAATTTTTCAATCCAATGTCTTACCGCTAAAATGGTTGAGATGGACCAACTTTACAACCTGCGTGGTTTACGAACTGACCCCGATAAGATCAGGAATGATAAAACCAATTAACATAACGGCGTTGAATCAATACCCTCATAAACAAGGTTAAAAAAGCGCATTCCGTAAATAAAATGTGTTCTACCGTGAAATTAATCATTAACCCATCAGATATCGGGTATATTCTGCCAGAAGGTCAGAAAATTTCGCTTTTCAATAAAATCGAAATAAATGGAATATTTCTAAATGTATCCGAACACTAAAAACTATTTTTAAAAGGTGATAAAATATGCTCTCGAATGTTATTTTTAGAAATAAACATTTAATTTCTGAAATATAATTTTTTTTAATACAAACAAAAAAGTTTTAAAAATCGCTCACCTTACATTTTTTCTATTTAAAATTACTGATAACGAAAAAAAAACACACACACATTTTTATCAGGCATTAGGTATTATGAACTTTATCATGTCCTCGCGTTTTTGTTGTTTCTAAAAAAAATAATGAATAAAAATTTCTCGAAATTTTGATTTCATTAGAGGTGCACATTTAAATTTTTCTATGGTTGAATTCTAAATTTGAATATAAAGCGTTGGGCTTTTTCTTTCTAGCACCGTTTAGATCTTATTTATCACCACGTCAGTAAGGGAGATACAACGATTCATAAGAGACCGAGCTGGGACAAATTTGGTCTCCTGTGATGATTATACGGGTTAAGTGACTTCTGACTGATGATTTTAGTGTTTTAATCACGTTGGATGTCGAAGTTTCTAGGAATCTCGGAATTTTTTACAAATAAGGACAACATTCAAACGTTGTCACAGATACTAAGGAGGCAACGGTGCTGCGACTAAAAACGAGAGTGGTAATGAAGGCAACAAATACTTCATGATATTATACTGATAAATATCTTTTCAGAGAAAAATTGCATCCACACTTTGGCAAGATTTTCGTAAGAACACCTAGATCAAATAGCAAACGATAACTGATATTTTTCCGAACACGAATGAGACGATTCGAAATAGATACGAGTAAACAAGTACAGGATTAACCCGTCCTCGGTAATTGTCGATTTGAATCACACTGTTTAAATGTCTTTCCGAGGGTTTTAGAGCGGTTGTTTTTATGTAAATTCAACCTTCAAGATGATTTTTCCGCTGGGTTCTGATACGAATCAAATAAATCAAACACCATAATAAACACTCTTTAATTATTAGATGCATTATGCTTTTTATTTACAATGTTGAATATCTCACCAAACATATTGGCACAAATTAAAGAATACACAATCGGGCAACAACAAAAACCAATGATAAAATAAATGCCAACGGATTATAAAACCAATAATTATTATAACTTATAGCAAGGTATGAAAAACTAACAAGGAAAAAACCAGCTTTATGACCATTACAGAAGTTCATGTCAAATATCATAAGCAATTTGTGTATGATAATTTTTTGTTTGATTTATAGTGATACTAAAAACCGTACTAAAACGTTATAAAGGTAAATACAGCTTTTTTTAATTTGTGGTTTTCTGTAACAGAGCTGAAATTGAAATACGTATATCGTTATGGACAAATAATGCCTCTTTTTGTGAAAAAAAAACAATGTAGAAAAAGGTTGCGGTAATCCAAACTGTCAAATTTCACAGTTGACTCTACTAATACCTTTATTAGAATTTTAGTGGGGCAGACCAAGTCTATCTTGGCATCTCTAACATTAAAAGATTGCTTGCAAGATCACGGTTGTGATTGAATAAAATAAAACAGAATCACTTTAAATTAGATACCGCTGATTACGTGATGAGATTACAAGAAGTGGGAAATACATAAACTCTTTTATTTTGCGAGATCAGCGTAGCGTCAAAAAAGTCTAGCTCCAGTTGAAGATAAAACAAAAAAAAACCATAGCTAAATGCCAAAGAGTGAATATCTAGCTATTCCACAAATATAGCACGTCGCATCCCGTCACGAAGTTTACTCAATGACTGCTCTCAGCTCTTACGTGAATGATTTATAAAAAGCCTTCGTATATTATAGGTGTAGAAATAAAAATGAAAGAAACAACCAAAAAATAGGTGTAACAACCAGAAACATGGGAGTAGACAAATAATAAGACCCAATAATATTTAGATTTGGTGACTCACAAGGTCAACAATGATATAATATTAGAGTTTGAAATATTTTGACTCAACAGGCAGCGCTGGCATATGGGTTCAAAGATCGTGACCCTCTGCCACCGAAAATGCATCGGAAGTATCAAATTGTGAGGTGAATGATTGATTGAGATTCATTTACATAGGGACTTGTATCGAATGTGAAAGAAGTATTTACGCGGGATTTACGTGTCCTGGCGATTTCAGACTCTGCTGAGCGTTTTGATTGGCTAGAGAACGAAATTGACTCCCAACACGAAAAGAGTTTTCCGTCCAATTTGTTTTATACCTTGCTACATAGCAAATTCCGTGAGTTATAAAACTCAATTTTGGTTTTCGTTACAAAGCTCAACTAACAATGGAAAGAATTTAAGACGATACAAATACTTAATTAAAAATAATACATAGTATATTTGCGGCACGTTCCAGAGTGGAAGATACTTTCGGTGTAAGACCACCATTCAGAATTGAAACGTTGCTTGAAATGGCTTTAACCGTGTTTGGTTACTAGATCTGAATAGCCAGGTACTTCCCCACCTCCCTCTTCCCTATCTCCTTCCCCTCCCCACTACCTCCAGCCTCATACCATACCCCAATTGGGGATGCCGTAGTCACACTGGCTCCAGACGGGAGCAGTTGGGATATAATTCATATAAAAAGAGATCATTTTGGGAATCAATAAAGCCAAGGTTGTCAAAATAAAAACATGCTAAAATACGAACAAAAATCTATTTTAACATAATTATTATGTCAACGTATTGTGTAGTATTTGTTTAACTAACGAAGAAATAAAGGTGCAGTAATGAGTGAAATGTTTGCTTTGCGACTAATTTACAATATGTCACTTATGCTGGGGCCGCATCTGCGCCTATCGCCACGAAGCTTCGCGTAAACGTATTCTCTTTTTCAAATTTTCCGCATTACTTCGGGACGATAGGCGCAGATGCGGCTCCAGCATTAGTAATAATAATAAAAATATGGCCGCTGTACAAAATTATGATATATGTATTTCTACAATACTCACTACTAACTACAGACAGACAAACTATTATAACAACTAATCGATCTAAACTGTTGATCACTAATGAAAAACTATTGTATATAATGCATTTTACCAATGAGCGTGAGGCTACTTTCAAATATAGAAAATATACAGGACCATACCTGGGAGTCACTTGAGATTAACACTGTTTATTTTTTATTAGAGAAATTTAGACCAGTTTGCACGCAAAGGACATAATAGGGAACAGTTATTGGAAATTTCATTGAATACTTTAATAACAATATATATAATATGTTCTGTAATAAGCGTGTTTGGTAAAGCAGAAATAAAAATTTATGAAATGCGGTAATATGGTTAATGGTACAAGGATTATTTTTGATTGACTTTAGGATGGTAAGGTCATTGATAAGAAGGGAGATTTAATAGTACTTGATTTACAATCACATCAATTAAATATAAGCATCAATTTATAGCGTTCAACAAGCTAACGTGGTTCATCATATCCGATTATTTCTAAAACGCATTTCGTAAAAGAATCGAGGATAATACTTGTAAACAAGAGTTTTATTAGCGTCCAATGCACATTTATCTGGTTGAATAATCTTTGTATAAAATGCACATATATTTTGTTATCTTTTATAAACATAATAATAAATACACCGATCTATGCAAGTATTCGCGGAATCAAGCGAACCGTTAATAAATTTATTGAGATGTATACTTAAATTAGCACGCAAAACTGCTATCGTAACGAATTGCCAATTTTGTATATGTGCTACAAAAAACAAATAAATCAAGTGGTTGGAAACACGCGTTAAAACCTGTTGAGTGTGAATCGATTTATTTTAGCTTGAATCTGAAAATCAACCTGAATAATAAAAAATATACACAGAGAACATTTTTATTCTAAAATACGATCATTTTATTCGTAAAAACGGTTAAAAACGGGACTGAAGTTCTTACGCACAAATTAACAGGGTTTTAATGTTTATTGGCGGGAACATGTAAGAATAATTTGTTGGTATATGTAATTTCGTACGTTTACCAACCAATTATGCTTACATTTTCCCGTCAATAAACATTGAAACACTGTTAATTTGTTCGTAAGAACTTCAGTCCCGTTTTTAACCGTTTTTACGAATAAAATTATCGTATTTTAGAATAACATTTTACTCCGTGTTAGATTAGATGGATTCATTAAAAATAAATCTCCGATACTGTTTGTGGTGGTAGCCTTACCTATACATTTGTTTGATGTTCTTGAAGGATAAACTAACCGATTACTTCTGATGAATCAGAGATCAGAATGAGAAATCAATGAGAGGAAAATTGGCACCAGATCAGTATACAGAATAGAATTCAGATCCGCTAGTCAATTCAATAGTTGTTATCTTGAATCGGATGCAAAAAGACGAAAACGAGATTCTACAACAAGTCTTAGGGCCGTCTGTTTCAACGCTAGCTACAGTAAAAGTTAAACTGGCTAGCTTTACACTTGTAAGTTTTTTCGTAAGTTAACGACTTCTGGCCAATTGGCACATCGGATTTTCAAAAGTCATATAGCCTTTTACTTTTACTGTAGCTATCGTTGAAACAGGCGGCCCTAAATGTCTTACATTCATTAAGAGGGTATAACCAGATAATACCGGAAATTTGTCCTTTTTAAATCAAATTCTTGACGTATTGACTCTTTTTTACAAAAAAAATAATTGATTTTGAAAGATTGTTATTTTATCTGGTAAATTTTATATATAAATTGCATAAAATGTTTTAAATTTTAAAAAACTATCTTTATATTTAATATAGTAAGTTTATACAGTTGGTCGTTGGCAGATTTGGTAATTTTTAAAACGAAATATTGTATTATACAACACACATTTCAAATCATATAATCATACAGTAAAATAAGTCAATACATAATCTGGTAAAGACAGTTTTTAGAATTTTAATAACCACGATTAGCAAGTATCCGATACCCGACGACTCAAGTGTATTGACGACTACCGCCATAGAAGTTGCCGACATTTTGTAAACTTGTCGGTGACGACAGTAGTCGATCGAAGTTGTTACCACTCAAGTCGTCGAGTAAATTATATGAGTGTAGAAAAATTATAGTCTCATCATTGATTGTGTCAGACATTTTGTGCATGTGCTTTAGATCAAAGCTAGGAACGAAACAGCAACAAAAAATGATATCTACAACCGATGTGAGTGACGTTATGAAAGCTAATTTTGAATTTATTGTTATCAAGTTTAATTTGTAGAAATTCATTTTAATTTTATTTTTTTTATATGTTCAACAATAGTATTATTTAATTTTTTAAAATAAAAACAGTTTTTTAAATAAAATAAAATTAATAAAAATAATTAATAATTATTAGAAATATTATAATCAAAAAATAATTATTAAAATAAACTATTTTTATAAACTAAATAATAGATAATATTATGAAAAAATAAATATAAATTAAATAATAATATTATACAAAAAAAGAAGGTAATTTTGACATTTCGAGAGGTGATGGATGTCGTTTTTTTGTAGGATAGTGTACGGATTATACGCGACAAGTTGTTTGCAACGTGCACGGAGAAAAATGTTATTCAAAAATAAGATCATTTTATTCGTAAAACGGTGAAAAACGGGACTGAAGTTCTTACGAACAAATTAACAGGTTTCAGTGTTTATTGTCGGGAAAATGTAAGAATAAATTATTATTATTAATTTTTAGAACAAATTTCGTACGTAACATTGTTGGTACAACGTATTTTTTCATTGTATCGTCATGTTTTATTATCAGGGCAACTAGATAAAATATTTGTAAACGAATGTTTTATAAATATGGTTTGATAAATTATCGTGAGGGTCAAAATCGATTTTTCTCCGTGTGAGACGTGAGTATACAACGTCAGTAGTATACTATCGTATACCTGTGGAAGAAGGGTCTAAGAACACAATAACATAAATCTACAGAAAATATCATTGCGTTTGAAACCAAATGATAATGATAACGAAACAATGTTGGAAATACGACAGGAATTCGTCACTTTTGACGTGTAATTAGTAAATGTCATAACATAATAATACTATACGCAGAGAATCTGTATCGGTAGTCCTGAGTATGCTTTCTGCACAATTAAATGTCGGTCAGGTAGTTATTGCGTCAACAGCATAGCGCGTGCTGGGCATCAGAAATGCAAAGTGGTAGCTGGAACCCGCCTACTTGTCATGCAAACCGCGACCAGCCTAAGCGCTATAAAATGGTTTTAGCTCTAAGATCGAGACTAGCCGTACCGCACAGGTGGAATATTTCTTAACCTACTTTTATGAATACGGGAGAGCGCAGCGAAAATTATTGGGAATCGACGAATTTTGAATAGGTTTCTGGGATTGTCAACGTCAATAACTCGTTTGGAAATAAATTAATACACGCACCTGCAACCTGTATGGAAAAACCACATCCTTTACCAAATAAGATGGCACTCTTTCGACAACTAAACGACTGTGACATAAAATAGGTTCCGTTAGTTAAAAAGGCATAATTTTTTATTATTTATTGCTTTGATGTTGTGTCAATTGTATAAAGTAAAATATATATATATATATATAAATTTCAATTTGAATGTTGGTATAACCGTATAACCCAACATTTTGATATATAAATGAAAGTACAATTTACAACATGCAATTATTGTATAAGTTGTAAATATATTGAATTATACGAATATAATAGTAAATTGTCCATTTTATAAACAAAAACACGATTTATTATTATGTTACAGAAGACAATAAAAAAAACTGTCACCCATTGCGCAACGCATCTTAGCGGGAAAAATAAACCAAATGCGCATGCGTGGGATCGTTGTCAGATTCCAAATGCGATGTTGCCGTATTTAGAAAATATAATTACAGTTTTATTTTATTAGTACCAAATCGAATGTAAACTTAACCGTTGGGGAGTGATTTTTATTAGTAAGGTTGCAAGAGTTCTGCATTACTGGATTTAAAAATCCAGAGCTTTTAATATTTTAAAATTTACGTTGTGGACACACACAGTCCGGGAGCAATCCACTATGAAATCTCAGCGCGAGGCTGAATGGAAGCAATTCGATTATTTTTGAAGGAACACGTGATGGACTTTATGACTGGCATTAAATTTAAGCGAAACGCATCACGGTCAGAACATTCGTATTCTAATGAGCACATTCGCACAATAGGAAAAAGAGGACATAATAATCGTCAATGAATGCAACACTCGACTAGTCTTATAAGGACCGCAGGTCTAATAAAATAACTAAGTACTGTTTATCATTATGATAACACAATCTTTCCTAACGCCTATGTATATTATGACAATGATCAATGCTAGAACGACAGAAGACTAGAATTATTCATGATCCATATTAGGACTTTTCTCCTTGAAGATTTATATCTTCATCAACATATTCCCTTGTTAATTACAAATACGATGTTATAACAAATAAAGATATAAGAAATATATCTTCATCAACATATTCCCTTGTAACAAATTGTAGGAATACGTCGAGTTCAGCGTGGAATGCCTTGCATTAGACAAAATCGTATATGGCCAATTCGAATTATTTCTGAAACGGGAAACTGGATATTATTTCCAAGATTGGATGATTAACGACTGTGGAAATAATTGTCAGTGATATAATAAGGAAAAACAATGCTACTCTTAATGGACAGCATTGTACAGAATTCAAATCCATTAGTACCTAGGCATCGTACGTAATAATACTTACATATAACGTTTATAGCGCAATACCAATTAAAGGGCACTTTACAAAGATAAATAAAAATGTTAAACTATCATTAAAAATGCTGAGGCTTTATAAAATAAACGAAAATTAGTATTTACATATTAGTTATTGTTGGATGAAGGTAAAAGAGTTTATATTGATGTCTAAATACGTGCTTGCTGCCTTTTCTGCTAATGACGTTTAGGTGTTGCAATATTTATAAAAGAGTCACCAAATTTCTAAAGATTGATTACAGTTTCCATTCAGCATTAGTGTGAGGGGAACCGGAAGTGACACGTGCCGGATAAGTACCTGGTACCTACACAGGAAAAGATTGCGCTTGCAACAAAGAAAAATGTCAATTTTGAAAGAGTACCGTAGGCGTGCTGGAACCAGCAGTGTAGGCGCAGATCATTTCGGAACATGATTACCTCTACAATTTTGAACCAACTTTAAACCAATTTAATTGGATTTGGAAGAGCATGGGTGGATTATTAAATCAAGAATGGGTCTACCTCCCCACGCTTTTGCCTATTTTGTGAATTCGAACTTTCAAATCCGACGTAATTTATGCACAGACGATTAGAGAAGAAAAGAGCGAATAAACAATTACAACAAAAAAAACACCAATAAACTTGGAGCTGCGTAGGCTCAAAATTAAGCAAAACAAGAAAACTAAACAAAGCAAAGTTACGTACACACAACTTCGTTGACGCAGAATCCGACTAACGCAAGCTGATTAATAATGTAATGAAACACCTGCTTTATGTTCTCTGAATCGGCTCAATCGGTCAATTTTGAAAGCTAGATAAATTAAATTGGACACATCCAAAATAATTAAGAGTAAAATTCAAACAATCGAGCGCATTCAACTTCGATGCAACCCACATATAGTCGAGTTAGCGAGCCAATCGGAGATTTCTGGTGCGAGCAACACCCGGAGCACAGCCGCACCGAGGAGATATGAGAAATAATAATCTGCGCCTGGACACAGCAGTTTCCCGAGCGGGTGTCCCACAACCACGGGGTATTTCTGGCTACAATTTTAATGCCGTTCATATTTACAGAGCCGCAGTCATAATTTATGCTTGTCGTATAAACACGACGGGCGCAAGATGATGCACGGATAAACAATGCGAGACCCAAGTTGGTACCTTTACATTGTATTACCTATAGCCGACTGGCATTTAGATTATTATTTAACCATATTGTTGGATAGTATCCATTCAAACTTTCAAATACTGTACTATAAACTAACTACAAAGTATTTTTGGATACATAAAATTCATTGCATAACCATTACTAACATTTTAAGTTTATCCTGGTTCGCTTCAAACATCGATTACCTACTTAGTTTACAGTCCATTTTAATGTGCATAAAAGACATAAAAGCTCTTAATTTGTTAGAATTGAGTTTATTACTTGCTTCCGGAATTGAAGACGGCAATAAATATGATTAATTTGTGCTATTTACCATCGGTTCAAGACTTTCAAGAAAAACATTTAATTATTCCAATAAACATTGGAATTCTTCGGCTTTCAGGCCCTGGTTGTAACGGACTCAAGTTACAGCTTGCTCGGGAACACGTCTAGCGAAGTTAAATCGGCCAGTGATATAATTGCCGTTTATAAATAAATATCTCCACCAGAGCTAGAGGAGCTTTGCTTGCTGTGTTGTGTTAAGCTTTCGGCAGCCATCGTGTAAATCCGCATCGGAAATATGTTTATAGACATCGCCCAAGCCGTGCGGACCCAAGGAATGATTGTCCGAACAATAATAAAAAATCTTGGCAAGAGACCATTGTTCAGCAGGTGGTCTACTATGTTAAACGTTTTAGAAATCAACAATGATGACAGATTGTACCGGCTAGATAAATGGCTACATTGTACTGCCCATCTTAATTAATATCGGTAACTGGCAGTAAAGCACCAAAGTGAGGAGGCTTAGACATGTGCTTAGGATGTCAGCCAAAAGACTACCGTACAAAAATATGTCGGCAATTCCCGAGGGAAGACAAGTTTTTGGGATCCTAGACAAAGTAGACACTCTGCGAGAAGAAACTAGTTCTGCAAAAGACCAAGATCACTAAAATGGCACAGGATATCGAATCCTGGATGCGACTTATCGAAGTAAAACAAGACCAGACTAAGAAAGGGGAATCAAATCAAGTTGTTCATAAAAATAATTATTATATGTATAATGCAATGAAAGCCTATTATTTGTGTATAATTAGCCAATAATTAGTACGCGCGTAAAAACGCTCGATAGATTTTATCTGGATAAAATAACTCCATCGCAAAAAACAGTAGCCAGCTGGCACTGCATACAAAGCAGATAAGTAGATTTTCTTTGACCATTAAAACTGACCCAGTTGCTCTAAAGCTAATCCTTCTCACAAAAAAGTCAATCTCCTTGTGCTGGAACGATCCAAAGCTTGAGAATGTCTTGGAAACATCGTACTGTGGGAAAAACTAAGCATTTTCCAGCTAAACGACTGTTTGATCACGGCATACTAATGCAAGAACCAGCGTTCCATTGAACACACGGATGACTATTAGTGATTTCACGTTCAATTAGCTACCGTGACCAGCCGACCGCCGAGGAGGTAATGTATGCCCGTTCGGAGGATTTCAACACTTGCATGTATCCACTTAAAGCCGAAGTACAGCTTTGGATGCTATTGCGAAACTACGCACTCAGTCCTTGGATTAATGTTTGATTAACCATATATCTACGCTTAATTATTGAGCTAAAGCAGTCAGAAGAACTAGCAAGTTCCCACAATCTAACGCCTGTGACCAACTATCAAATAATATTCGTCAACTCGTTAATACAAGAAATAGGAATAAATATTTTTTCTCTGAGATGACTCAAAAGAGATGAACGTTCTTGGCATGCTGGTTTTAACAATAAGCCAATTATAACAATAAACAGCCAGTTACATCAATATTTGAAAGAAAACTAAATGAAGGGTTTAGTTATTTAGTATAAAAGCCTGAAAGGCAACTATGTAAAATAGAACAAAATAACAATGTCTAGAAAACCGAGTTGAAAACGTCTTGTTTGCTTTCTTATAAAAATTGTGACTAGTACGAATGCAGTTCAACCGAGTTGTTCCAAGCGGGAATCTGCGGTTTGAAGATTACCCTGATACCATATCCGATAGAACAAACGAATAAATAAATTCACAAAGATAATGAGACAATAATCGTATCAACAGCAGATATCACAACCAATCGCATCCAAATACTGAACTTGATCAAAAATGCTTAAAAATTGCAACTTATCGAATTGACTCTAAATGATATGCGATTATTGGCGAAGTGCAGGGTGGTGTATGCCTTATTATCTATTGACACCGTGTGGAATGCACAACCATAAATAATTGCATGCCGGAAAACTAGAATCCCTTTGAAGCCGAGGCTATTAACTGCGAGGATATTATATCTATTGGCTATTTGCAGAGGCAAAGACATTCAAAATTCCTAGAAATCCCAACACAGAGATATGGTGCATCTAGATGGCCTCGATTAAAACTGATTTAAGCCACTGTATATGCGCTGAATAATAAAATAATATCTTTACAGCTGGGCGATTAGTTTTGGTTTTAGCGTTATAATCCCAAATAATGGGCATTGAGAGCCATAACGATAATATAATACAAAAAGGACGCCCGGGAAAAAACACTTTTCCACATCGAAAATTGCACGAAATGATTTTTTTTTATATTGCCTTCTAGGAATGATTTTAAATTTTCGATGCATTTCGTATAAACGTAAACATTCACTGTCAAACATGTATAAATTTATCGGAAAATATTATTTAAGGAAAAAGTGCTGCTAACTCAATTCTCATAAAGAATTACAAAATTATAAAAACATACCGACATGCACTTTGTCAAATACGAATAGAAAATATAAAAACCGCAACTAAAAAAACTGTAGGCTAGCAACACCAAATTAACTGTCAAAATGACAGTAAATTGACAATGACACTGTTTATGTAGAATACTGTAAGTGATATTTTAAAAATATTTTTTTAAAATATAAATATTATCGGATTTATTTTAATTATAACAATTTAAATGCGCTTTGTATAAGTATTTTCTATGATTTTATTTTATTTACGTAGATATACAATATTGTTAGCTATCATAGTTGTATTTTTTTCGCAGTTAATTCAGATTCTACCATTAGGCAAATTGTCAATGATCTAAAGCCCAGGCAACGCTGGTTACTTCAGCTAGTATTAAAAAAAATATGAGCAAATTCTGCTTTTTATTTTACTAGGATATCGTTATTCTTAATTGTGTTAACACAAAGGTGCAAAGGGATAATATACCTATGTGCAATTCTAATTTTGAGATCAGTGGGTTGCAATGAAAAAATATTTTTCCCACTGTTATGTGTTTTTGTTTTTTACAAAATTGTAGGTAACACAGTTTTGCATTTCCACCGTGTGTTATAATTTTAGTATTGCCATTTGAAGAACAGTGGCGCCCTCATATGTTTTCTAATCTTATTTGACAGACAATAGCATCTCTTCTTTCGTGAACAATTTTTGGTTTTTTAATTACAATTTCGTGTATGTTTGGGAGTCGAAAAATGTTTTCTCCCGAAACCCTTTTTCGAGCGATTTCTGTAGGTAAATATGAGAGTTTACGGCAGTTGTCCCATTCGCACGTATCGTACGTGTGTGTTATCTTATTTAGAGCGGGACAGAATGACAGACAATGAAATACGTAAACGTTCCGCGTGCGGTGCAGTCAAGCCTCTTAAAGAGAAACCAAACTGTAGATTGTCCAATATCATACATTTAGCAGACTCCAAGATTCCAATATATTAATGCAGGTAAGCTTTATAATTTTATATTACGGAGCAGTAAAAACAAGCGAATTGTGAGCTCTAGCGTCATAAAATTTGCAGATTCCTCTGACAGATATTTCCAGGATAAAGCAAACAATTTTCAGCGCGCAAAATCGTTCTATCGTAGCTTTGAAATGCGCATTTAAAATAAGACAGGTGGCCGTTTTTTTTTTCAATTATTTTAAACAACTTTTAGAAAATGACTGCAAATACTATGTAGTGAGAGATAAATCATTAGAATTAGCACCTAATCATAATCAACATTAATATTCGTTTATCTGATATTATAAATAATGCAACCTTGGGCGGTACTATTTGACAAGTTGTTCCTTTTATGGTAGTGGCAGGACATGACAAATACAGTTCTGCTACTGGCGCTTCTGGTATACCTAGTAGCTACCCATCAGCATCTGGAGTCTGTGTCTGTAGTCTGTACGGATTATCTCCAGAATAATGGACTCGCCGCTGCGTCTCTGTAATTGTCTGTTTTCCCACAAACCAATTGAATCAGCGTAGGATGGCGGGACGCCAAACAGAGATACCGTAGAATGGACCATTTTAGCTTACCTGAAACAAGAAGAAATAAACAATCATTAATTTTAGTTGTTATTTGAGTTTTCGGCATACAAAGAGGTTTAAACTATGGTAATGTTAAGAACATATTAAGATAATTGAGGCTTGCAACACAATATCATTTCTACATACATAAACACACTTCATCTAAATATCTGCCCTCTAAAAATTAAATTTACTTGCGCACGCCGGGATTTGAAATCGCGACTTTCGGATGGCTAGTTTAGTAATCCTTCCACCATTTTTTCTCATAAACGATTAAAACCTAAAGTGGGGTTATAAAGCAGCTGACACTGAAGATTTTTCAGTTTGGGGTCGTTCAAAGACACTAATTCTAATAAACTTGCTCTATAGTTTAAAATTAAAACAATTAAAGATTCACCTTCTCACGTAATCTATACTATACACGGAGAAAAATGTTATTCTAAAATACGATAATTTTATTCGTAAAAACGGTTAAAAACGGGACTGAAGTTCTTACGAACAGATTAACAGTGTTTCCATGTTTATTGGCGGGAAAATGTAAGAATAATTTATTTGTATACATACGAAATTACGTATATCAACAAATTTTTCTTACAAGTTCCCGCCAATAAACATTGGAACCCTGTTAATTTGTTCGTAAGAACTTCAGTCCCGTTTTTACGAATAAAATGATCGTATTTTAGAATAACATTTTTCTCTGTGTATCCTTACGCAAATAGTAACACAGTGAAAACGATAGTGAAATAATATTACATGAGCATAAAAAGAGTCGAGAGTGCGATTTAACATCCTTGACATTAGAGCAAATCACCGTAATAATCCAAGAAGACCCACATTACATAACGCCGGTAGTGCAGTGGGCCAACAAAAAGTTGCTTACCCACAGGAAAGGATAGCAACTAACTGTGCCAACCGCCAAACAAATTCAGGCAAATAAAGGCTTTGAGCATTATATTCCAGAGAGAACCAGATGATAAAACTATAATCTAAAGTAAAAACATAACTTTTATTCATAGCCGAAATTTTAAAAATGTTTATTTGAGCATCATCTTTCTACTAAGTGGCGAATGCTTCAAAGGGATCTTCCCTTTTCTAGATCGTTTTTAAAGTCGGGCAAAGTAAAGCACCTGTTGTAAGCGCAGGTGAAATACAGGTGGGCTTTTGTAAAAGTATACACTTTACCGTATTTACCGACCGTGAATAAGAACCCCATTCACGGACCGCAGGCACACTAAAGAGAGTAAAAAAAAACTGTCTCAGATAGAGAGAGAGTACACTATAATAACATCTCGGGTCCGTCTTGAATAGAGACTGGATTTTTAAGTATGGGGTGGAATCAAAGACCTTAGTTCACTTTGTGGGAAGCGGAGGAATGTGAATTGCCGAGAAGAGGGAATGGCCGTTTGGACGAGAATCATCGCTCAAGAATTCAATGGAATATTTAAATTTGATTGGTCATAAAACGAAGAAGATTACCAATAGGAATTGAAAACACAAATACACACAAAAAGGCAGCAAATCAAATAGACAATAAATAGTTAGCCAATAAAATCAGTACGTTTCATTAAAATAATATGTTATTGCTGACGAGAAATGAAATGTGGCTTTTATTTATATTGTTATACATATGATATAAAACATAATAATTTTGTGGAACAGTAATCATATGTTATTTAAATTATATAGAACCCATGCAAAAGAATTTATGCTAACATTGATTATTACTATGGTGGTATGTTATTATAGCCTTCTTTTAGCTATATTACGTTCAGTTACACACATTCAAGGAAGTCTTGCTAAATTCATGCAATTTAGGTACAAGCGAGTATCTAAATAACTCAGTCCTGATATTGTTGTTGCAATTAAAAATAATTTTAGACAGAGTAGTTCTTGATGGTATATGGAAGGTAATTGGGCTTAATAAATCAGGGCTGTCTATGTTAACATTATTGATAATATTACAAGCATGTAAACTTCTCTGTACGAGTAATTTTTCATTAAAAGATCACCTATGTATTAATTTAAAAAAAAAACTGTTTTTTTTATTAGGTTAACTTAGTAGTGAATTATTATTTTTTTTATTGTTTTTTATTATTTATTTATCTTAAAAATGGTACATGTTAATTTATACTGGTCTTCCATTAAAAGCACTTGCTTGAGGATGGAAGAAGAGTTTACATTTCACATATTATGTACAATAGTACAATCATGTGTTTCACATGTGTACAGTTAATACAGTACATCGCAATCAAGACCCTTTAACTAAAATATATAAACATCAATGTATTCAGTAAGAAGAAAAACAAGTAAAAATTATTAATAGTGTGATTTTCATGTGGAAATAGAGGAAGCAGTCATCGTGTTGATGATTTCTTTAAAATATTTTTTGATAGTGTTCAACAATTTCACTTTGGTATTAATGCTTCTGATTTCTATTGGTAGTTTAGGAAGTATTTTCCTTGGTGTGTACATAATGGTGTTGGGCAAAATAAGTGTTTAGTTTGTCGCAAACAAATACATGTTAATTAATTCTAGTACGATTTTAAGTAATAAATGGGTATTTATCTTTTTCTTTTATAATTTGTACGATTGAATTGCAATTGAAGTGCAATTTAGCTTGAATGCTACAAATAACGATGTACAAAAGAAATATTATTATCATTATATTATTCTGAAGTGAAATGCTCTAACGCATGACAGTTATGTACACCGATTGGTAATCATAGTACTTTACAATTTGAAAGCGAAGAGCGTACTAGAACTGGCCATAATCATTATTATCACTTCATTCCAACAACTTTCTTAAGAAACAATGCGATCCACAGTATTCAAAGGCAAATAATAATCAATAGAATCATTTCACAAATAGTGTGTATTATGTACATAGATATTTCCAAATCCAATATATTATTTTTAACGATGACAATAGAGACGATGAGCGTATTGATTTTCGTCGAGTCTACTCATTGAGAACTGCGTATAGACCTAGCCGAGTAATTAGCATGTATTTCTTCACTGGGCAAAAAAAACTTCGGGTTCAACAAACCGGGGACATGCGATTTGTGCTGATGATGATATCGATGATAATCATCTACCAATACAACTCAGAAGACAATACGCCAATTGACCTTCAGGTGTCTTCTGTTTTCCTGTCCAGATAGACATACAACTTATTGAGAAGTTGCAAGAAAAATCTTTAGTAAAACACTACGATCCTCATAGCGCAGGGAATATTTTCAGAAATTTATTTTTTATGTACATGTAATGTTAGGTCCGACTGCCGAGAGGTCCGTTGTGTTCTCTTCTTCTATTACATGTGTATTTTATGAAGAGTGAGGTAGGTGGCTATCAGTGGCGGTTCGTGGTCTTTTCAACGGGGGGTTCAGAAATTCCAACGACTCCAAAGTTCCAAAGAATGGACAGTTACCTCGAGAGTGTTTTTTTAATAGTACACAACTGCTAACCCTCTACAAATCGCAAGTGCGCCCCATGATTGAATTCGGTAGCCACCTCTGGTCTGGAGCCTCAAAGTACCTGAAAAACACCCTCGACTCTGTGCAGAAACGGGCGGTCCGTCTGATAGATTCTCCCGTCTTAACAAACAGATTGCAATCTTTAGAGCAAAGGCGTCGGGTGGGAATGCTATCCTTGTTCTACCGGTATTTCAATGGAAGATGCTCCAAGTAACTAGGTGCATAGTCGGGAAACACGCCAAACGCGCGCTCAACATATTATGTACATGGTTGACATTTGTCACATGAGAACGGGTCGGTTCTACGACTAGTTCTTTAGTTCAACAGCTCGGCTGTGGAATGATTTGCCGGCCTCTGTGTTTCCTCCTTCCTACAACATGGGTCACTTTAAGACCCATGTTCACTCCTTCCTCTCTTCAAAAAGACCCTCCACCCAGCATCTTTAAATATGACATAGGCCCAGGGAAATTATTTTCAATTAATACCTATAAAAAAGAAATTCAAGAGAAGATATAGGCAAAAACTTGATTTAATGAGAACTCAGGACGCGGAGGTCCTTTATTTTTAATTTCCAACCTTTTTTCATAAGTATTAGCATTATTTTTTATATACACAAATCTGTATTATTCTTTCAATTGGAAATTCAAAACAATACCTACTGGAGAATGAAGAACACAAAATTGCATAACTAGCGACGACATGCGGCGTTTGCCGAAGCTTTCGTAAATATAACCAAGGGATATAACGACTTATCTAAAAAAAAAAAACGAAAACAGAAGTCAAAATCGGTTTACTTCAATAGTAGATTCACAAATGCCATTGACAAACGGTTGGAGAAATGCAGAAACAAGAAAATAAAAATTTACAAAAATGACTACAAGATTGATATGACTAAAAGATAAATACCGTAATATAACGTAAAAAAATAACATCTAACTTGCATCCCTATGGTGCAAAGGTCAACCGTTAGCCGGTCAGTCTGCGGACATCTCGGGCTCGGGCATCATCGGTGAGACTCGTCTATGTTCGCTGTATGTATGGCATTCGCAGGTCACGTGACATCATGAATCGCGATCACACGCGGCGACGCGGCGCACACTTTTGTCCTTTTTTTGGTAAGAAATTCCTAGTTTTGTACAAATCACCGCCAGAGGGATTGTACCGAATAGGATTCTTTAGTATGGGGAGTTTTGTGCGGATTTCAAGACGCACAAAATGGGATAGATACCTACCGTATTTTACGGTGGCGCGGGTTTTAAGACGGAATTTTAGTGGCGCGCAATCTATGATGTGCTTATATTATTACAAAACAAGTTTGTTTTATTTTCTCATCTTTTTGATGGGGGTTCGCCGCACAAACGCACTTTAGAGAAAACCGCCACTGGTGGCTATACAACAATAGTTAGAATTTATTATGGACTATCTAAGCACGTTACAGTTACAATCAATTTGACAAGTTTCGAATTTCTCACGTCGAGCATATCACGTCGAAGGCTTCGAAAATGTTGGGATTTATAGGTAGGTAGGTACTTATAGTAAGTTAAGTTTTTAAAAATCAACAAACATTTAAAATTCTCTACATATCCTATGTCAGAAGCCACCAAGAGTACGCTTCAACTGTGTGGAACCCTCATTGCTCTACGTATAAAGCAAATCTAGAAAGAGTTCAGAAAAAAAATATCAAATATGTCGCTTTTCGCGTACGAAATTATGAAAACGATGTGCCCATAAACCTTAAATCTCTTGATCAACGTCGAGACATCAGAGACCTATTAATGCTCTATAAGATACTTCATAACTATATTGATATCCCATACTTAATACAAAATATTCATTTTAGATGTCCAAAAAGAGTTATATATTAATAGTGTGATATACCTCTAAAGTGAACATTTATCTATACACAACATGAAAGGATACCTACTACTACTACTGAAAAACATGCAAGTTTCTATATACAATATATATTATTTGAAATAATATATTTTACTACGCAGGCTTTTAGTTTTTCCGATTTTATTTATTTATTTTTTTATTTTTTTGGGGTAACGTGCAATTTTGAGGATTATATTTTGGCTTCTGCTTTACCCTTTACCCTTAATGACTCGTTCTTAGTCTTGAAGCTGCCAAATTTTTATTTATTTAAAAAAAAACTATTTCTCAATTCATTACAATTTTTCCCTATTTGTCTTTTTTTTTTAACAAAAATCAAACAAACTTTCCCACCGAAGGTTCTGTGTGAATACCTAAATTGTATTATTATACACACTGTTGCTACAGTAAAAAACCTAACGAAGGAACTCACTAATTTGTAAAAAGAAATAATTATAATATATTTATAAATTTATATAAACATACATATAAAATGTACATGATAATAAATAAATGTAACTGCTTAAAAAAAAATAGTATACCCACGAACTGGCTTTTGCCTATGTGGGATTTTTTTGTTCTCATGCATTATACTTTTATTTTTGTATTACTTAATATGTTTTATTTTTAGTTTAATTATACTTATTTTGTATGTAACAAAAAAATTATTAATAAAAAAAAAATAAAAAATAAAAAAAAGTTACTCGATCTCTGGATACATTTTATATTCCTAAGAGCAAAACAAATTACCTTGAAAATGTATTTATAAGAAGAAGCTGTAGCACATTTGATAGATTATGCCCAAACATCGATGTGTTTAACACGAACCTTACTAAATTCACAGCTTTAATAGAAAAAATTACACTCCATCGAATGCCATATGTTTAACCAAAAACTTAATTTCTTTTATTTATTAGTTCTTCTCATTTTCTCTTTTACTTTTAGTAGTTTGTATTTTAATTAAATCTCTTCCTCAAAGATATTATTGATATCCAATAAAATTTTAATGTAAACCTTAGAAATATGCATATCGTATTTCACTTTATAATTTTAAGATGCACTTAATCAGAATTGTTTGTATCAGGTATATTGTTCCGTATTTTTTTATAAATTGCCTACTTTTATCAGTACAACTTCGATGATTCATCGAGCGAGTAGGAATGGCGATAATATTAATTGATAAAGGATGACTAAATTAATCTAAAACGATTTGTAAAAAGAGGGATTTTAAAAATTCCAACGTGAGAACTGTTTAGTTTCCAAAGGTGAGTTAGTTGGTCATAATTGTATGAATTGACTCCAGAAAAACATATATTATACTACTTATTTATAATGAGTTTCCTCGCACATAGCATCGTGCTAATTAAAGTAGTGGACTTTATCAAACATCAACTGCGGTCGTCGTTACGTGATGATAGTTTGGTTTTGCAAAGAAAAAGTATTCAAAAAATCACAGCAAAACATGTAATGACGGTGGTATCTACGCTAACGGATGTGCTAAACTCATCATAATAACCGAGCGAGGTTAAAGAGCAAATGAAATACAAACCCTAAATCAATTTAAACATCAAAATTTACAGTCCAATTACAACCAGGAAAGCATCTTATCGAGGGGGCATGATTTATACTTGTTCCAGGGGCGTAAATGATGTCTGGACATCGGTGGAAGTGGGAACGGTGGGAAAGTGCAATACAATGAAGGGCTAGTCAGTAGAGCGTGTAGGGCCACTGATCACTGCAGGATAGCCCGCGACCCGCGACGGCAGTGCTTTTGGATTATTTTCTACGTGGGTTTGGGTTCAGTGGACAGATATTCTGGAGGGTCCAAAAAGTCGCACGGAACCTTTGACTCTCCTTATTTGGTATTATTTGTCTGTAATCATTTCAAGTTTCAGGTCCCATATTTCAGACCATGTGGGAAGAAAAGGTTACTTTTGAATTTGCATAAACAAGCACTGACATTTTAACTACAAGAGCAAATTCAAAGATGTTTCACAAATTCCCACAGAAAACTAAAACAAAGATACTAAGCTAGTTTTTAAAGCGCCATTTAAAAAAACATCAGACGGGCCTTCGTGTATGCAAGGCTATAAAATAACTCACTATATTATCTTTTTAAAAACTTAGCTATCTAAATGGATGGTACAAACGGAAATTGGTATGTCTACATGTTTACAGACTGTAAAAATGAATACTTCAGTATCAGGAATGCGACATTTTAAAGTCACCAAAAATAAAATATCGCAGAATTTAGTTACCTAGGTTTTCAACTGTTCTAGCCAATCTTGTTAGAGATTATAGTATACCGAACAATTAAGGATAATAAACTAATAAAAAATACAATGTTTGCTAATACACAAACTGTTCACAAAAATGCAATTTATCCTAATTTTGAAGCATAAGGTTCGTATTGTGTTATAATCGTATTAAATTTGAGAACTCGAAATGTTTTCTGTCCCTTCGAATCGGGTGCCAGACCCGGGAACAATGATGTTGGCAGCGATCCTTTCTTGGAATCCATGACCATTTTTTTCGATCAACCTTTTAGGATATTTTATCACGCCATCCGAAAATCAGATTATAGATGGTCAGATTTGAGTCGAAACGGCAAATTGTGAACTTCAGCAATAATTTATCTGACATAGAAAATAATAATCACATTGCACGTATTGTATCATGCATGCACATCGGTGGTGGTTTTAATATAATCTCTCCCTCTTTCTTATAAACAACGCATGTAAGAGAAAGAGAGGCTACAACGGAGCTTTGAGAAGGAAAGACTATACAGGTGACGACTTCAGTGGCGACGCTGGCGCTGTAAGTACCTTGGACCCAAGGGTCGCGTAAAATAAAATTGTGAAAGGCCACCGGTCGGAACTGAAACATAACGTGAAAGGACTTTAACTATGTTTAGAGATCTGATCTGAATAGCCAAGTACTTCTCAAAACTATCTCTTCTCCACTCCCTTCGGTCTTACAAAATTCCTTAGAAATCGAAATTTCATACCTAACAATCTATCACACTATCCTAAATGACATTACTGTTCAGGAGAGCACTTTCTCTGATTTCGTTCACCTAAAAGTATGGACCAGAAGTATACATTTTTTTAGGACAACAATTTCCCTCAGGACCTACATCATCCTTGGAAATACTGAGTGGAGGGTTTTATAAGAAGAGGAAGGAGTGAACACGGGTCTGCATCGGAAGAGACTCATGTTGTAGGGAGGGAGGTAAGTAAGTAATTAATTTTTTTTTAATTGAATGTGTCATTTTACGCCTAATTATAATTGTATGTTTATTTTATCGGTATTTTAACAATGGCGTTTAGGACTACTCACTGGCTTAGGCTGATCACAAAACCAGCCATTTTTAACACAATTCTAACCGACATTATGACGTTTGAGGATGTTTTACACGCGCAGTTTCAACAAAAATTTTAAAATAAAAGAAATAGGTGTCATCCTTTCCCATTATTCGTGGCTTCGGCTCGCGTGTGTACGCAGCCATACTAAACCCGAATATGAAGAAAAATAAACAACTTTACATTATAGATAGACAATAATTCAACTATCTCGAGGCATGCAAAAAAATATAGGAGAACTAATTTTGAGATATAACATTGGGTGTCCTCTCATATCAGCTTCTATCCAAGTTCGGCATACAAATTAGGCCTTGCGTTCGTGGACTGTTTTGATATGCAAAATGCAGACCCGGCTCGTTCTGAGGCCTTTTTGTTTCGATAACAATATGCAAATACGGCATATGTTCGGCTCAGTGGAACACAGAACATTTTCAATACATCACGCAATCGAGTACAACGTTATTTATATTGAATTAATATTTCCTACAAAAACACCTGTAGCCGGGAAGGCTAAATAACAAGAACAAGACGCGGTGACATCATGTAAATTCGTCATAAAATAAATAACACTAAAATACTGATTACAAATTGGCTTTAACCTCTCAGGCGAATTTTTTCGCTTTTATATGATCTAAACTGTGTTAGAAAGAGAAAACACCACGATTTATATTCGAACATAGAAGTTAACCAAAGAAAAATAAAAATGCGCACCTCCATAAAACCAAAGTTTCAGACCGCAATTTGAGAAAAAATTTGTGATTTTTTTTTATTGTTTTTTTTTTTAAATGAGTATAATATAAAAACGTATATTTGTCTCCGTTTTTTTTTTGTTAAAAAAAAAAATGCGATTTTTTTAATTGATTTTTTTTAAATGAGTTGATTTTTTAGTTAAAAAAAAAATTTATGATTTTTTTTTATTAATTTTTTTGTTAACGAGTTGACAAAAACGTATATTTGTCTCCGGTTTTTTTTTTTTTAGTTAAAAGTAAATTTTGTTAGAAAAAAATTAAGGTGAGCCATTTTTTAAACTTTATATGTGTGCATTCAAAATTTAAATATTAAAAAAAAGTTTAAATGTTTATTTGTATCCAAAAACAATAGTTGAAAGTGTATTTCAAAAATTCATTCAAAACAGTTTTTAATTTTCAGATATATTCAGAAATATTCCATTTGTGGATTTTTATTATTTAAAATTTTCTGACCTGGCAGATTATGTCGGGGGACCTGAAGAGTTAAACGAGTTCTAAGTACGTTTTTCACTTTCGAAAACTGCAAGAGTAAAAAATATTAAAATGGCGAAAGAGAAAAAGTATTTCTGACCAAATTATCTTACGAACCTAACAACCACTAGGCATTTTCATTGTGGCCAAAATTGTGGTTCCGTTCTCAATAATTGTTATTGCAAGATTCCATTTCCGCAGTATGTGTATAAATTGAAATTATAACGTTGCGGTGGACTTGGCTGAAACAGAATGTCGAGCGTAAGTAAATCGTTGGAATATCCGATGAGTCTTGTAGTAGGCGTTTAGATGTCAACAGGTGTTTAGAAGGAGAATAATAATAGAACAAGGTAGATGAGGCAGGGCCTAGGGTAGACTGGGGACGGTTGAAATAATTTTACTTTTACTATTTGTAGTAAGTATCTTATGTAATTACAGATAAGATGTTTATTCCAGATGAATTATAAACTATCTAGTTCCCAAATTACATTTATTAGGTTTATCACAACTCACCAGCTATATATAACTACTTAAAGAAGATGGGGAAGCTTGTTTCAATTATCCCCATGGTGTGGACGATTGAAACAGTATGTGGGGATAATTGAAAAGCTATACATAGCTTTGGAATAATTAGAGTAATTTAAATCAATGTTAATTATTTTCATTAATAAAACAGTACTCAACGAGATCGTAAATAGTGATTAAACATTTCACAAATATTTAAAAAACTATAAACATAGATGTCTCGAAATAAAAAACTTTAAATATATATTTTTAATTATTTGTGTTAAAATGCTCTTAGTTTTTTTAAAATTTTATTTTTTAAATTTTTTCTTTCTATATAATATTACAGCGTTCACATAAAGTTATTAATATTTATACATAATAATAAAATTTATGAACTTTTTTATTATGTTGTATGTAAGGTAGGTTTGTGAAGGTAAAACTGTGGTTGGTTAGTTATATTATCTATGAGTATTTGGCATAATCAACATAGTTTTACTGCGATATTATTCTGAAGCAGATGGCAGATTGAAACGTTGCAATCATCCCCAGACAAGTTGTTTCAAATATCCCCGTGCAGCATTTTCTACTTCCAGGTCAAAAATAAGCCGTTTAAATAGACAATTAAGCCTTCGGAAATGCATTAGAAATACTCTAAAATAGATAAAAAAGACAATGGAATAAAAAGTTTTGTCAAGCTGCGAGAGTAAAATGAATTAAAACATAACTTAAAATGTCGTAAATATTTATTTTTGAGCGCGAAATCCAATAATGTCTCCTATGCACGATTGTGACACTCCGCCATTGACGACAGGTCCTAACAGATCTGAGTATTGCGTTATTAGTAATTACGTTATTAGATATAATAGTTTTCGAGTAAAATGTGATGTTTCAATCATGGCGGGTTTCGATCGTCCCCAGTCTACCTTACATCCTCCGGTGCAAGGTAAAAAGCTGACAGCGATGGCAGACTAACCTAAAAGCGAACAGAATAACGGTGCAGTTGGCAGTTTGTACACGGACATGAGAGAATGGTGTTATATTCATCTCTGTCTGATAATATCTCGCCTGTCTTTTATGGGTTCAGCTCAGGGCGGTTGTTTGTTATTCCGAGTGAACCGCTGGACCTTATAAGGAATTATTATCTCGGAATGGACTAGAAACTTTGCTGCCATCGCTCTGTCGTAAATACAACGGGCTCCATAATGTCCGGTGTGATATCAGCTGAAGAATATTATTAGATGGTTGTGAACGATCAGAGGTGTTATGGTGTTCTGGTCCAAGGGGCTGTTGTAAATGAAGACTTTGAGCACATAATAAAATCAAGATAAGAAATTAAATGTCAAGGGTTCGCAGATATCGCAGGGTTACTAAAAGAACACAAGTCTTGACAGTATAACATGCGGTTCTCTTTTTTATATTAACACCACACATAAGACCCTAATGTTTTGTCATCTCTGTGGAGCTGTGTGGAGTATTTTTAGGGAAGAAGTGAACCAAGGTCAAAATCAAATCATTCCACAGTCGAGTTGTAGAGTAATGGGTAAATTTGCACCGTATACAAAAGACGGGGAATTCGTTTCTTGTGTATCCCAGCTGAGAACCGGTGAGGCTAGGATCAATGACGCTGGGTCACCAATGCACCTTACCTCAAAATACCCTTTGAATTGCATTCACCATTCACTTCACCTTTATATCATTCCCACCTAATCAGTATTCGAATGATTGCATTTCGTCCGTTAAGATGGGAAAATCTCAATCTATTAAAAGAATTGCTCGTTTCGCCTGTGAATTCGCGGTACTGTTACATCCCCGTGAGCCCAAATAAATCTGCAAGAGTCTGGTAAATAAATCCCAAAATTGGTATTAATTCAATAGTTCGGGGAATTGAGCTGAAGGCGACGATACCAATCCCGCGTCGTGCCCCCGACTGAAGCCTGTCGCACGATCAGTTCTTGCGATTAATGGCGACTGACATTGAAGTATGCTGGCATTTGATTGTGCACGCAAATCGATCGCAGAGCACGTTTTAATTGCCGGATTCGTAGTGGTAACGAAACTATCTAAACTTCAAACTGGAGAACAGGGAAACGTGATACCTAGCGCAAAGAGAAACAGATGCTGAAGAGAGATACTCCTGTCCCTGAGATAATACACTAATATGGAGCTAGTGAATGGAAAAGATATCAGTTCTCCAACGGTGGACACCTTCCGTGTAACATTTTTTTCGACGTGAAAATTTGGAGTTCTTTGAGCAAACCAATTAAAGAAGAAGTCGGAATTGGAGCAATGTAAATGAGTCACTAGTTATATTGAGCGCAATAATATTATACGTAGTAATATGGAGCAAAGAGCTAGTAAAGTAAATATTATTTAAATGTATAAAGAAGACAGACATCGGAAATGGAGCAGTAATGAGTTACTAGTTGAATTGTGCTGAACAAAATGGTAATATGGAGCAAAGAGCTAGTAGTGAAAAAGAGAAATGTATGAAGATAGATGTTGGAAAGTGTGCAAGAGAAATTAGTCACTAATCAAATTGAGTTTAATAATTTAGTAATTCGGAGAAACGAGCCAGATGCTAGTGAATATGATAAATGTGTACAGAAGGAAGGAGTCGGAAAAGGAGGCGAGAGAAATGAGCCAGTAATTATAATTGAGAGCAATAATAGGAAGCAAAGACCCGGTGAAGAAGAAATGCGGAAGATAGAAGTCGGAAAGGTAGCGATAAAAAATTCAGTAGATACTAGTAAAAAGGATGAAAAGTAATATGTATAAGATAGAATACATATCGGTCCGCAAAGGAGTAAAAGAAATGAGTCAATATGTATTCTGAACAACAACATTAATATGGAGCAAATAGCTAGTGAATAATAAAATTTATCTGAACCGATCTACGACTACTACTGACTAGGTCAATGGGTATTTTATCAAGCACGCGATAACGTGAACAGAACCGGCGATTCATTGCACTGTTTACAAAAAGTTCTATTGTGTAACGGACGTTGCCTTTCGTTGAAAAACTCCATGAAAGTAATCATGTACATGCTGCTGTCATGTATTGTCGTCAAATATAGTGAATTTTTAACAAAAATATTTTATATTATTACTGTATACGACACCCGTTAGTTAAATAATACTACATTTCATTTTCATACTGTTTCCGCACGAGTGGTCCCAAATTCATGACGTACAAAATAATCTTGAGAAATTTGAACAATATGTATTTTACCAAACTGATGCTGTCACTGTCGCTCTAACTCCCCTGAATACCGAGCGAAAGGGACAACTGCACCGCAAGCTGATAATACCTAAATAAAATCATCAAAATCGAAGTTTTGTACCCCCCACTTTTCTTCCTCCAAAACTGAACCGATTTTTAAGATTAAGTATATTAGAAAAAATACTCTATGTATGTCGTTTTGCTTTTTAAAAAAATACATTGTCTAGTTTGTATCCTGAACGACTGTAGATGGCATTCAAACCGGTTAATTTGACGATTTGTAACTTATCAAAAAAATCAAAACGTACCGACACGCTAGTGGTCGATTTCTATTAACAAATATATTTGCAGTAGTGTCAAAATCCAGAGAGCAAATTGGGGAATACGTTTGTATGGACAAAACACCGGCCGGTATTCTTTTAAGGCTTGATGGACCCTGCAAAAATGGCCTTACAAACTGTGGGAAGAATCATAGATAAAAATAAAAAAAACATTTCAAAGACAATAAGGAAGCAAAATCTCGTCATCTAACATTCCATTGCTTTTATTATATATTGAAAGATAAAAGAATTACAGCAATCTTATTGTTGCAAAATCATTAACCGTTGTCATGTTTCTAAGAAACGACTCTATAGAATTCCAAATAATACATCAAATAAATGTCATACATCAAATTTAACAGCTAAAATTTAAACATTTCCTTATTTTCTAAGTTGCACATTTCACGTTTATCCACAAAGTAATTGGATTTTAGAAGTTAAAGATTTATCGGCCATCAATCATTGAATCCATTAAAGCTATTATTTATACTTGGTATTAGCCAATATTAATAACTGTAAAAAACATATCAGTTACAATATTTCCTCGTCGTGCACAAACATTATATTTAACACTTCAGAGCATCGCTATTACTAATATACATATATGTATTTTTTTTGATCAAATACTTTTTACTAGTTCTGCAAGGTCTTATGTAGACAATTTTATTCGTGATAGCTAGGAGGCGGCTAAGCGGTGGCAAAACGAAGAATTCCAAGTCACAAATCTGCAAAAACATCATTCGGAGACATTGAAGTTTGAAGTTTAGAATTGATATGTTATTTTAATAACAAATAAATTCTAAACTTCAAACCTCAATATCTCCAAATGATGTTTTTGCGGATTTTAAATTTGGAATTCTTCGTTTTGCCACCGCCTAGCCGCCTACTAGTGATAGCTGTTTCTCCTTCCGAGGGCCTTGAGAATCTGCGATAAAACCACTGACAGGTAAATCATTCATATTGAACATTGAAGCATAATAATTGGGTTAATTCTTGGTATAAAAAACATTTTTGATTTTATTTATTGTATTTTTCTTCAGTTTTAAGTTTGCTAGTGAATGGTACGGATGTGTCGAAACCGGTAGCAGAAACATTAAAATTTAAGTAACGATAGTACATTGAAAATTAAAACTCTTCAAAACAAAAAGTATTTTTCTTCCTTCATCACAAAGACAAAAATATATTTATACTTTTCAGCAGAAATATAAACATCTCGGGCAGAAATTAAAAATAATAAAAGCACACGAATAAGGTAATTAATATTGCATCTCGAAATAAATAATTCATAAAAACACATCATAAAAATTAATAATAATGGTTTTTTTTCGGTTAGAAAACATAAATTAATTCTGTTGTATGTACTTTACTTCTAAAGTTAAAATTACATATTTATATTATAAATATTTAAGACAGCGAGATATGCTTGTAAAAACTATACAATGGGTACTAATTTATATTTCAATTAAATTAAACGATTATATTGAAAACAATGTCTAATATCTAACAATCAGGCAAAGGTTAATTAGAATGATTTACATTACATTGTCGAAGAACAGTGTATGTATTATTAATTATTATATACATTGGCTTATCCATTAAAACATTAAATGTCGAGTCGATACAAGTTTACGCAATACCAAAACACTCCTGTGTTTATTACCTGTTCGTTATGATCACAATACAGGATGCAATAAAATCAATTTCGTAATAAACGAAAAGGTATAGGACATGAATGTTAAAACAAAATAGGACATGAATGTTAAAAATTATATCGGATACCACTTAACTCAGTTGCAAAAATACAATTGAAAGATATGGCACTATGCATTGACGATTTGGGATTCGTATTTTGGGAAAATACAACGATACGATACAATTGTATCACCCCAGCCAGGAGCACTCCTTTCCCGATGCGACCGGAACACCAGGGGACATTGTTGTGTTAGGACTTGGAACACGTGCTCCGAGTATCGGAAGAAGTTGGAGTTTAATGGACCAGTATATATAACAACCTAAGAAGCCAATATTGGAATTTAGGATGGGTAGGATTATGGTACGAATAAAGGAATTGATTGAGCGTAGATTTGTTTCTCGCTTCCAGCTTCTTCTTGCTTCGAGTTTATGAATTTTTCTTACCATTTCTCGCCTCTTTTTGCCTAGTCTTGGATATTTCTCGACTATTTCAGTCTCATCTTGTTTTTTCTTAGATCTTCTGGCTTCTTTTTGGCTAGTAGTTCTTGATTCGTCGTGGCCTTTGTTGCCCATTCAATGCTGTTCTAGTCTTTTAATGGCTCTTCTTTTATGTATTGCTCTTTTTTCCCTCTTACAGCTTCTTCTTGTTTATACTATCATCTTCCTTATATCTTCTTGGTTCATTGCCTGCTTGGCTTTTTTTGCCCATTTTTGTCTTTTCTAGTATTTGATAAAAAATATACACGTTAGTGAAAGTTGAAAGAAAAGTTCAAGTTTGTTTAGTAACTAACTTTTATTATTCCTGCTAAGGTCTTTCATTTCAATAGTAATTATGCTATGTGTCAACTTGGAAGTTAAATTACGCATGAAATATGTAATACCTATAGCTAAACCGATGCAAACTATAACTTGCTCATTTCTTGGTCTCAACATCAGGAAGTCTTTTCAACAATGTGTACCTACAACAAATAATTTGTCTCGAATGTAAAAGGAAAAATAAAACAGTTAACCTGTTATTCAGGATTTGCGAGTAGTATACGAGTATGAACACAATGGAAACAATTCAACAGCTTGCGAAATTTGTAAAATACCAAAATATTAATTATGTAATACATAGAAAATCCGTGCTTTGTGATCGAAATGGGAAATATTAAAAAAACTAACTAACTAACCATCACGCCGTTTCCCCGCAGGGGTAGGCAGAGAGGACGGACCGCCAAACAACTCGGTCTTGGCACACACTCCTCGCCTCATTCACATTCATACATCTTCTCATACATACTCTTCTATTATTCTGACTCTTGACATGGCCCGACTCAAGTATCTGATTTACTTGGTCGTGCCACGTCTTCTTGGGAAATATTAAAAGGGAAATTAATATGCACTTATTATTTTGGTGAGCATAGTTCATTTTCTTAGTTGTAGGATATGAAATTATATAAAATGTGTACATTATTATCTGACAAACTCAATTTATGCCTAAAGCTTTACTCTAGAAAGGAAACTCATTCGTTTTACTGGAATGAATGATGTGCAATCGCTACAAATAAAGAGTTTGATCGAGAATGAAAACTGTGTCAAAATACATATTTTTTTAAGTTAACCCCACACAGGCCATAATAACACTCCTAATGTACAAGGAGAAAAAGTTATTCTAAAATACAATCATTTTATTCGTAAAAACGGTTAAAAACGGGACTGAAGTTCTTACAAATAAATCAACAGTGTATCAATGTTTATTGGCGGGAAAATGTATGAATAATTTGTTAGTATACGTACGAAATTACGTATACCAACAAATTATTCTTACATGTTTCCGCCAATAAACATTGAAACCCTGTTAATTTGTTCGTAAGAACTTCAGTCCCGTTTTTAACCTTTCTTACGAATAAAATGATCGTATTTTAGAATAACATTTTTCAACATGTGGCAACGAGGTTTAAATTCCCGTTTAACACCAGCCGCCTGTGTCGATTTATTCAAAAATAAACCATCGCCAAAAAGTTTGTTTCATTTTATTTTGATAAGTTCAGACACAAATATTGAAATGTTTTACGATAATATTCTAATGAATTTAATTTTCCACATTATATAATAAAACTATAACCGAAAAGGGGTATTCGTAAGTAGGAGATTTTGAACTTTAAAGATGTATTTATCCACTCGAGCGCTTTTTGCCACAATATGGCTTTATTTTCACAACCACGGATTGCTTTGCTGCCAAAATGTGGCTTTTTTTATTTATTAAAGCAACTACCTACATAATATATTGTACATTCAAAATATAACAAAATAAATATTCTCTAGATTCTTTAAAATGTTTTAAAGTTAGCGATTTAATGATATTGTTTTATAAATCCTAAGAATATTTGAAAATATTCAAAAGATAGGTAAATTCATTGGCTATATAGAACTATAATCAGTTTGTATGTTTCCATATTCAAATTCGGAGATATGATTTTATGTGGGCGAAAAATTTCCTTTAGCAATCCCAGGACAAAGTTTAAAATTGCTCTGTCGCTCCAGTGGTTATAAGCCGGATATTTTATTTTTTCTGGGCTTCAAAAAAAATGGCAAAGTTTGCTACCTATTTAATAAAAGCATCTAAAATACTTCCAAGTGATCTAATTTTCAAACCAAAACCACATGTTTTTGCATTACTTCGTAGAGCATCACGCTAAATATATCTATATCAAGCACACATTACTAAACTAATTTTACTGTACGATATCTAACCTATTTTTTCTTATTGAGCAATTGAAAAATGTGTAACAAAAAATGTTCTGCTGTATTGTCTTATTATCTGATAACGAAAATGTCTTTTATAAATTCCTGACAGAAAAGGTGTGCAAATTTCGTGCCGTTGAAGAGTTTTGCAGCGATGCAAACAGATCAGCTGATCCGGTGCAGTCGCACGGTCGATGAGAGCATCGCTTTCATGCAAATAAATAACCGTAAGCACGCGGACATCGAAAGGTCACAAAAAACCATTCATTCGTCGGCCGGCCTCGTGGCGATCACAACAATTAAACGTTCCGGTGCCGTTTCAGCCAACTCTACTGGCTAGTCACTAGAGAAGTGGATTGTTTGATAGTTGTTGATAGTTGTCCGTTGTTATTGTTAGTATATATCTCTCTCGCAACGGATAGGCGTGGAGGAAAAAAGTGAACGGCGGTATGCGGATGTGCACAGAACGACACGCGCTGAGATAAATTGGAGCAAGTGTGGAAGGAATGGACGTTGTATTGTATGGATGCTGGAATGGAGAATTGAGGACTGTTTTGAATCGGATATCGATCTCATTTTGAAAGGTGGTTCTTAGTTTTGATACAGTCTGGATTTGCACATGTTTTCAATCAAGAACATGGACAACGCAGAATGATGTAATAACAACACACATGTTAGAAAATCATGTGTTAAAAATGAATACGTGAATATTTGAGGTAAATGAAGTGGGTGTCCAGTGGAAGCGACGTAGAAGCAAACTTGGGGAGAAGGATTGACTGCGAGGAAGATTGGAGTAGATTTTTTTACATTCATTCCAAAGAAAAGTCCTTGAGGAAAAAATCCCTCAGGGCCAATGTCATGGTTGGGGATGCTCTCTGGAGGGTTATTTTTTATGGAAAGGAAGGAGAGGAAGGTCTGGGAAAGAAAACGTATGAGGGTGGGTAGGAATCTGGAGGTCAATGTGTCCAGAAGTAACGGAAGTATGAATCCATGTTCCTGGGTCGAGAGTCCGGCTGGAAAGGTCAAAAGGTTTCCCTCAACCAGTATTTCCAGATCCGGCCCGCCACGAAGTATGTAAGCAAACGCATCCGCCACCAAGACATAGACTCACCCCATCCCATGAAACCAGCACCCCTGCTAAGTCACCAAACGTAGCGAAATACTTGGGGTGACTTATGAGTGTTGGTTATCCAATAAATTATTACCGGAGCGGCGGTATCAATACCCGCCTCCCAGAGTGATAAGATACCATCTCAACGATATGCCAAATTCCATCGTGGTTATGCGCCTTTACTTTTAAGTTATTTGCAAATCAATTTACTGCAAAGTTCAACACAATTTATATATACCTGCCTCCACAAATGTAGCACATTATAAATTAGTAATACTTATATATTAAACCACAACACCGTGATAATTTGATGTCAGGCAGGTGTTAAATTTTATTCTGTGAGAAAATAAATCCGAATGCAAGTGACGTAACAAGGAAAACAAACAATTCATTATCACAAAAAGAAGCGCAGATAAAAAATCAAAAGTTATCTGGTTGTGCTAATATTTGTATTTTTTCGGCTGTCTTTTGGCGCCACGTGTAGATATAATTTTCCTTGTAAGCAGAATTATCTGTAATGGCTCAACCTTGAACAATCTTACGTAAAATGAATTAATTAATTTCCCCCTCCGAACTGAGCGGTGTGAAAGCACGCTACCGTCATGGCTGGTGAATGAACGCGATTGCTTTATTGAACTTCACATTGCGGTACCACGTGAAAATTACAATAATATTCATTCAACTTCGTACATTTTTAAACGAGCGATTTTTTAATCTTCACTCAGAAAACTAGTGCCATGTTGGAACACTTTTTACAATGGCCTGCGAAAGTAAGCCATAGAAATAACGAACGTACATTTTGAATTTCGAATGAATGAAAAGTCCTCAAAAATATATAATATGATGTTGCTTGACTTGACTTGAAAAGGGGTAACCGGACAAAATAGAACACTTTCGAAAAGTGATATAAAGTCATAAAAAAACTAGGTTAATTAGTTAAGGCTCCGTAGTAAGCTTTCAAAATGAAGAAGATTGTTTGAAAGGGAGATAATATGTAAATAAGAATGATATAGGGAGTATATAATAATTAAGCGAAAATTTTGAAAATATTTAATAAAAAATTATCTTTAATATGGAGCAAAAATCACTCGACAAATTCTTAAGTTGCATTTAAAGATACACTGTGATTTTTTCATACATGCAATGTGTTTTTAATAATTTTCATAGAACATCATTCTGCGAATTTTTTCTATCGAGGGAATTTCATATAATTATCGTTTCGGCTCTACAAATGTATAGATATTATCATCAAATTTAACATTATTAAAATTTTTAGGACCTTAAAAACTTTATAATGTTGTAAATCGTTAGAAATTCTGAATGCGGGTAGACAATATTTTTAATCACTTTTTACCTATTTAAAGTTGTTTTTATTTGTCCGGTTACTCTTTTTCAAATCAGAACACCTTTGAAAAGTGATGAAAAAAACAAGGTTAGATTAAGTTTTGAGGATCACTTTTCAGATTGATTGACTGATTTGTCAAGGAACCGAAAAAGGCCTATATTTATTTGGTTGTTCTATAAAGCGTGGTTCACAAGGGATGTGTGATATAGAAACATATCATAATTAATCAAATTTTGGATTTGAAAAAAAAGGTGGATTTAAAAAGTGAGATTTAGGCGATGAAGTGTGAAATCTTTAAAAGTTGGGATAACTGTGATAAGTTTGTTTAATTCTGTGATAAAGAAGCGAAAAAGAAACGTTGAAAACAGTGAAAAGAAAACACTTAAGATCCAGATACGATATGGATTAATTTGATAAACGCACAAAAAAATTTCATCGGTTCTACTTTCACCATTGTATGAAAATGCAGAGACAAACCATTTCATTTGTAAAAAACAGCAACACAAATAAAAACCACAATCTCAGTGAGCCAAACCGAGATTATTATATTTTTTTATTATACCTACTGATATAAATACGGTAATTTCGTAAATTTTCTTTATCTACATGTCATATTATGACGTAATTCTGAATTCATTTGTAAAATGAGTACTTTAAAATATAAATAATATATTTTCCGCTGCCGATTTGAATAAATTCGCACGCGACCTTGCTGGATTAACCGAATTTGCACTAAAATAGTATCTCTGGCGCGTTGATATCACAAAACACACAAGAGTGAAAGAGACGACGAACACGCGAGTAAAGATTTACAGAAATTCATTGATTGAAACTAAATCGGTGGCCCCATTCAAAAAGGAATGAAACAGTTACATCGATTGATTCTAACGTAGTAAAAATATGCTTTTCCTTTCTACTCAAAGCCTAGTGCTGAAGAATTCTTTGGGGGCTGGATATTTTCAATAACGGTAATGTTTTGCCATCAAAACGTGACAAGATAATTTGCAGGGAAAGCAAGCCAATTATTATTATCACTGCCGGACATTTAAAAGCATTTTTATTGTTTATTTTATTATTTTATTAAGAAAAAGCTTAATTTTTTCAGATACCGACAAATAATATCTTCATAAAATGTTCAAAGCATCAAGCTCATACAAAAAATATTATTAACTCCTCATATTTTTATTGTGTCTAACCGTTTTTATATTCTAAGTAATGGAGAATTCAACGAATAAAATTTTGACAAATGCGAAATGAATAAGAAGCCAGTGGAGTACAAAAAGGTTCAAGTAAAATAATAAATTGATTTCATCGTATAATTTTTATGATTCCATGACGAATTAGAACAGTGATATTATTTTTACCTGGTATTATTTTTTCATAACTTTTCAAAGGTGTTCTATATTGTCAGTAAACTGATTTGTCCGGTTACCGATTTTTATATTATGTTTCTCGTGGGAACTAGTGCTTTCCATTGCGTTTGGTCAACAGGTTGGTCAAATAACATTAATCATTTCTGTCAATTCTTTACAGTGCATCTTCGAACACATAATAATAACTCATCCAAACAAAAGACACGGTTTATTTGTAACACCTTGTACTGAGATTCTTTATTTATTTTTGAAAGAGAACATAATATTAATATGAAGTAGGTATTGGAGTTATTGAAGGAGATCTAGACAAGTTTGGGTCAAATGTTGTATTTGCTATTAGTGTTCAGTTCTTTGCAAGTTTAGCAGTATTGTTAGTATCATAGATTAATAATGTAATAGTATTTAATTACATCGTATTAACTAACATTGGTAAGCATTCTTCACATTTGACTGAGTGCTAGTATAATGCCAGTGAAAATAAGTCAGGGTAGAATATAAAACTGTCCAAAGACACGAAGCTGGCACTTCACAATAAAGTGCTGGTACCTACCCCGATGAATGGTAATGAGGCAAGGAACTGGCAGAGGAAGGATGCAAGTAAACTCAATACTGTAGAAATTAAATCCATGAGGTGTATGTGTGGTAAAACCATGTATGATCACGTGAGAAATGAGGAGATCCGCAAAGAATGCAAGGCTGAATGTAAGCGTAATTAATACAATTAAAAAAGGGACCCTCAGATGGTTTGGGCATGTAGAGCGAATGAACGAAGAAAGGAATGTAAGGAGAATATATGACGCAAATTTGAATGGTAGAAGACGTCGGGGACGCCCGGAGGAAGACATCAGATATCTGAGTCGGGCCATGTCAAGAGTCAGAATAATATGTATGAGACGATGTATGGATGTGAATGAGTCAAAAAGTGTGTACCAAGACCGAATTCTTTGGCGGTCGTCCTCTCTGCCTATCCCTGCGGAAAACGGCATGATGGTTAGTTAGTTTTATAATATAGGTTCAAAAACCTTTCATTGTAGATTGGTGAAATTAGGTAGGGGAACGATCCAAATTAAGAATGATAAAATCGAGCGAATATACGAGGGCATAATATTATTTAAATGTCTGAACTTTGTCTGCTTACGTTTTTTATTAAATACTTATCAAAGAAAGATACCGGAATCAAGGTATTAATTACAATTAAATGCATTGGATGAATTTAAAATTGTACTTGATCCATTATAACAGTGAATCCATCTCGATGGTATTATTGGCTGGGTTAATATCAATAATAATTGGCCATTTAGACAACAACATACTTAATTTTTTGCCCCGTCATTTAATTGACGTTAAAATAAGACGCCTCCAAAAACTAAATAATACCATCCATCGGTTTTGGATATAATATTCATATCGGAGATACTTACCACCACGGATCTGACATCAGATAGAAGATCTGGGGTCACGATTAAGTGTATCTAATGAAAATGCCAAAATATTGCATTAAGAAGTAGTTATGATTCACGATTTAGTGGGCATAAGAGCTGATTTGTAGTTGACCGGTGATATTTAAATGATTTTATTGAGAATTTTCGTTTTTTTTGTAGCTATACTCAATCTGTTATGATAGTCCAATACATCCAAGGTTTACCCAGCCCACACCTCAAACATACTATTTATTTTTGTATTCACAATACTTAACTTCTTACTTTAATGGATACTATAAAAAACATAAAACTTCTGCGTGTTCTGATATGTTTAAAACATCTTTCAAGTCTGCGTTTAAAAATCTATTTTTTCTTTCATCTACCCATTGACGAGCACGCTTCAATAAAATATCTGTGCATTATAAAAAAGCTAACGTTGTTTTATCAGCAGCATCTAAAATAATAAACGATCTCATCCTTCGTGATGATGCTGATGATCTTTGTGAATTTAATATCCCGGCATCGCGGGTACAGAAAGTCATATTCGGGCGAAATAAACGTATGGGGTGTCGGGGTCGTCGACCTACAGATTTATTTTTACATCTCGGAGATAGCCGGAGACTGTTGCGAGTGTTCTCTCCGGGGCAGGCTTGGAACGTTACAAATAATGATTTCCACACGTGGTAAAGTATACATCTCGCCCACGTGCGGGGTTGGAGGAGAGAAGGAGTTGGAAGGAATTTCGGTGCAGCACGCAACTACTAATGCACCGTTGAAGACATATTTAAAGCTCTGTTCTAAAGACGTAGAGTATAATGGTGTAGAATGTACATACTAGTTTTAAATCGCGATAACAGCTGTTTACGCTTACCAAGTCGCAGATAACACTAACGAGTAAAGTGTATTTGACCAATGTACATAGAAGCCGTTTGGTTATCAGTGGACATCGTATTATATTCATTTTTGAGACATAAATGCATGCTTTTACTCTTACAACTTTTAATAGTACGAAGGTACACATTGCACATGGCCTGTTGTTATTTTATTGCGAATGTTTTCTGGCTGTAAAAAACGTTATTGCTCGATTTAATAGTATGTATTTCTGCTGCATATTCAAAGAGGACGTTGAAGAAGGTCGTCGCACTGCTGTTCTGAACACATATAAGAGATTTTAATTTTTTGTTTTTAACTTTTTAACTTATTGAGTTAAAAAACCTCAAATTATAATATTTTAATATACAGATTTAGGAAATGAAATAAGAAAGTATACAGATTTAGGAAATGAAATTAAAAGAATTTGGCATTCTCAGACTACAAAAATATTACCATTTGTTATTTCGGCTACTGGCATTATACCTAGCTCTCTCATTAAAAATTTTGGCAAATTAGATTTGTCAAAGAATTTGTATATAAAAATGCAAAAATCAGTCATTTTAAATACATGTAGGATTACGAAAGATTTTTTAAATATTTATATTGAGGGATCAGTAGGATTTATCGGTCAAATTAGGAATTCCACCGAGCCGAACCCTCTGATATGAAAATATCTGGAGTCGGTGAATTATTTTCCCATTTAATAGTCTGGTAGGCATGTTGTTCTTGTATTGTTTTGTATTAATTATACTTATATAATACACTTGCATAGCGTGGATTTACTAGATGATCATTTATATGGAAAAGTGTGTGAAAGTAAATCTGTAATCTGTAAATCTGGTGCGTAAAAAAAATAGATAGATACTATCGCCGAATATTGACACTGAACTAGTCTTTTGAAATAACCTAGGTTATGAAGATATTAGGAAATAATACATACAAAAGTTTAAAAGTGTTTTAATATATTAAACGAAAACATTAATACACATAGGAACACAAATGGAAAAGGAGAATTTCCACAAATAATAAAAGTAAGTAGAGATGTACTGTTACTCGTTAACTGTTGGATGTGAACGCCATAAAACCACAATGGAAATATTAAAGAAAAACGCTGATATATTACAGTCAAAACAACAGCAAAGATGAAGAATAACAACATTATTAAAACAAAAATTTAATGTTTAAATCTTTAATCAGCTGATAGAAATATGTAGTATAAATATTGTAGTTCTCGAATGTACCTAATTCAAGAATCTTAACAAAAACTCTATATTGCTTAGCGTGGGAATTGCTATTTTGCGTAAGCAATCAAACTCTGTCGCAAAGGACAATTTTAATATCTTTGCCATCGTAAATCATACGAAATAATGAAATGTGATAAAAATAATCAACTTTAATCACACGGCTGGGAAGTAGGTACTTTATAATGTAATATTACAATGACAAGATTGATATCTCGGTACTAGAGAACATTGTTAAATAGTTTCCACAGGCGTAAATTATAAGCTATGCAAATTTGTGTAATTTGAAGATAAATATTAATATGTGTGCGATAAAACCCAAGAAAACTTTATGAAATACTAGCGAGCACCCGGCATGCGTTGGAATGCCACTCAAAGAAAGAAATTGTTTCTCCCTGCGTATCCTTTCTTATGCGTCCCCGTTCTAGCCCCCCCTTCTCCTCCCGCGATCCCCTCCCACACCTCCATATTTTGCGAATCCCCCCTCCCACGTCCCCCTGTTCCACGTACCCCTCCCCCTTATTCTTGCATTCCCCCCCAAACGCTAAACTATATGAAATACACACATATTTCAAACCACCCGTGCGCCATTTATACTCAACAGAAGTGTTATTGAATATGTATTGTAATCGAAAAGTCTCTGCACTATAGATTTCCAACCACGTAAAACACCTTCTTTTCCGCTATAATTTAATATACCAAGCAATTAATCCATATCAATTTCATATCCAGAGAGCTTTCTCCTACATTCTTGCCAAAAATTTCTCCTGATAATAAACTTGGTCGTAAGTTATCCATAGTGATAATAATATGGCGGAACACCATATGGTATTGTATTTCTACAAACTTTGCAAACCTCTCGTATTAAATAATGTAAAATACATAAAATACAATATTTTAACAGCATTTCATCAATAAATCTCGGATAAAACACATTTAATGATGTACCATATGACAGAAGTAGTAACAAGAATCTCGCAAGAAAATTGTGGGCGATATAACACACAAGTCAAGAAAGAGGGGGGATATACAGGTGTCCTTAAAAGCCTTCGTACAGAGCCTATTTAGGCACCCAGCCTAGCCAAACTACCCCAGTGCATTTGGAGTGCAATAAGAGACAAGACTGCATCGGTAAATTGCATTGTTTGGTGCATGTAGAGCGCGTGTTGCTAAGTGGATCACCGGGTGGATGTTGGCCCACATCTGTTGCAATGGCGCCACCTAAAGTATAAGTATGCCCGAAGTTCCGGCATTCGATCCCATCGCCGGGATCGGATGAACACGCGCCTCGTGACAATGGAGGGCAACAATTCAAAAGACGCATTCTTAGCATATTCATCTGAGTGGGGAGGCGAAACGAACGGAACTCACCTTTGAACGAAAGCAGCTATTGTACAAGTTAATTCTGTGTAGTGTCCGCGGTGAGGATCGCATAACTCTGCAGAATAATTTATTTTTGTGTTTTCTGATCTTCGGTCGTTAATTTTGGATGTTTCCTTAGTAATTTTTTTTGACAAATTCTTTAGTAGGTGGTTCTTATTCTCAGTCATTTACACAGTGTATCTGATTTGGGCAATTCCTTTTCAACGACGTTAGTTTTAGATAGTTGTCTTTGTTTTTTACACACAGAAGGCCCTGATAGACATTATTATCGTCATTAATTTTGTAATCTTTTGGGATGCTGTGTGTCTTTTTAAGTAAAAGAAGGTGTGTTTTTTTACAAATTGAAACTTAGATGTAGGTCAAGTTTTATTTATTCATTCATTTTCAGGATTGCATTTTCAACAGTTTACTTTTTGTAAGTGTAGTATAAGCAAAATTAAAACCAATTATGGATACCTCCAATAAGACAACAATATAAAAAAATAAGAAATGATTAAATTTATAAGAAAATTGTATATACTTTCAAAAACATTTATTTTTTGTAATTGAAGATTTAATAATAGTATTTGGTGTAATTGAAGATTTAATAGACAAGATAACATATTATAATAAAAATGATATAGGATGCAACATTAATTAAGTTCTATACAGAATTAGCCATTTAACAAGAAAAACTCACTAATAATAATAATAAATTCAGAAAAACTTTTTTTTTAAGTGTAGGTACATACCAAAGTCAAGGTTGTCATTTATGAAGACAGGATGTACATAAAACAAATTTTATTTATTTGTTTATTAATGCCCTTTGTAGGGGCTTTTATTATAGTAAAAATTGTGCATGATTGGAACTGCCTCAGTAACAACATTTTTTATTTCTTTAGTGACAAATTGAAGATGTCCACTGAATTGGTATAATTATTTCCTTCCATTAATATTCTGGGCAAATTGCAACAGAATTATAAATATAGATAACAGAAAAGTTACATGCTCGTTATGTATCAGAGAAATACTTGAAATAATAAATAATAATACTTGTTAAGCCCGCAATTCACGTAAAAAGCATTGCGGGAGTAATTTTATATAACTAAAAAAATCATGTAAGAATACATAGGTCGTATTTTATAGCAAATCGTTAGTTAATAAACAATAAATGTACGTAATCGAAGGTTGCGTGTTCAGATCACGTCGGGGTCACCAGTTTGGACAGTGTGGTTATAGGTTATTTAACGGATGTAAATGAAACGTCGATTTTAGAAGAATGTAAGTTTATTGTACTCTATAACACACGTTCAAATAAAATAATAATAATAATTGGATAATTTGTAGAGCGTAAATATAAGATTTTAAAACAGGAGGTTAGTTCTGGAGGAAGTTATGATCTATCACGATAATAATAATTGAGTAATTTGTACAGCGCCACTTGTGTGAGACATCACATCAAGCGCGCTATCAATGGGCGATGTTAGCGAGCTGGCTTTCAAAAACGGAATGGTGTTGGTAAAACTGGAATTGCAATTCCGAGTATGTGATCCTGCGCAACCGAGTTTAAATAAAGGATCATAGTTCCTACAGTACAATGAAGTTCTCATCGACAACACCAGATTGTGATTAATATGTAAACTAGTATATAAGGCCAGATAATTAACAAAATATTTTAATAGGATTTCCTCCGAGTGAGTTTGGTTTGTCATCACGCGTGATCAGCATACAGACTTCATTAGTACCAAGGGCGACAGAACAATGGACCAGATGTGAGACGTATTCCTGTCGCTATGGTAACGGCATTGTTTCATATTGTGGAAGGTGTGTGACTGTACCGCAGTTTTACATGTCGCGCCAGCCCGAATAAACAATATATTATGCTAATGCGGACGAAATAAACTCGTTTAAAAAATGGTCGAGTTTTAGTCTTGGTTGTTAGAAAGAGTGAGAACGGAATCAGTCATTGAGTGTGTATGAATCAAAATGGACCAAAACTCGTAAATCAGTTCACTAAACCCAAAACTGCTTTGTCGGTACAAGTAATGGAGATAAATCAATGGGGATATACAAAGGATTTCACTGTTAGTAATTTTTTTTCCAGAGTTGAGAGCTATTTTTGAGGAGAATTTATAAACAAACATTATTTCAAGCATTGAACTCAGGGTCGATTAAATAATTGCTCGCATTGGTGAATCTTGTGTTTTTGTTTTAAAAGTTAGATTGCTTAGAAATATTTTAGAGGCTTTAATTAAATACTGCGAGTCACACACATTCTGTCTTTAAAATAATCGAGATTTTTTTGTTGTCATTTTATATAAAAACTGCTTATTTCAAAATATCCTACTTACAAAGCCCCTTTTCGGTTGAGGTTTTATTGTATAATGTCGAAAATAAAATTCTTTACAAAATTTATATATATTTGTGCCTAAACATTTCAAAATATTATAATAAAACACTGTTTGGTGAAGTTTTTTTTCTTAAATACATCGAAATAGGCGGCTGGTGTTAAACGGGAATTTTAGCAGCCCGATCCCGAATTTTACTTGACGTGGTGCATCGCATTCCAGAGTGGAAGATACTCTGAAATGGCTTTAGCCGTGTTTAGTGACTATATCTGAATAGCCCGGTACATCCCCACCTTCCTCTTCCCCATCTCCTTCCCTTCCCGGCTTACCTTCAGCCTCACAAAAAAAAATCGCCTAAAATTTGACTGTTGTGACCAAACAAAGCTATCAATGACGAAGATAGGCTTTTACAAAATGAGTACAGTTTTTCTACATGGAATTTATAGGTCAACGCAATTTTTTTTGCGACTTTTTTAAAATTTCAGCAAAGCTCTCGATGACGAAGATAAAATTTTATAAAATGTGTACAGTTTTTCTATACACAATTTTTTTTTAAACTCTTTTAAAATTTCAACAAAGCTTTCGATGACGAATATTGGTTTTATAAAATGTGTACAGTTTTTCTACATGGAATTTATAGAACAATGATCATGAGCTATTTAGCTTTGAAATATCCATTGAAGTTGTTTACACCAATCTGGGTCATCCACCTTTTTTTAATATTAGACTGGATAGTAAAACTAGTAACAAAAAAAAACTAAATATTTTACGAATAGTTTCCTGTAAGCATTGGCATAAATTAAGAGGTGTTATATGTGGATATTAAGATTTATTTCAAACGATTCTTACATGGAGACCGGAGAAATTCAAGTCGTGTAAAAAAATAGCATTTCTGGGTGATGTCACTAAAAAACTGAAATTATCTCAAACGAGCGGTCTTTTGGCCCATTGAAATAATGTTAAAAAGTGGCACACTGACTTGTGCAACCAGTTTTGTAAAACCATCAATACAAAATAACACTGAATTCACGCAAAAGGGCCAAAGCATTCCTTCCTAGTTGGAACATTGACAAACGTCATAAACTGACACTTTTTTTTACTTATTTGACATTAAAACGAAAGATTTGGCATTCGATGAGAAAGGCTATTATAAAATTCAACATCAGAAGTTATCAATAATTCTATTGGTAAAACTTTACGACATTTTAAAGGCGTTTATTGACGTAACACTTAGCACGTATAAAACACATCATTTCTAAAAGCTTTCAAAATTTACTTATATTGGTATTAAAACAGATAGATAGGTTGATAAAGAGGCGTCTGCCCATGGAACTATACATCTGCCTCAAATCAGGTGGATTCGGAACCAGTGTTAAGATAGTGTTGACGACACTTTTATTGAAAAATACAGCCTTCATCATTATTCTACATAAAACTGGGAGCCGGCGAATAATTGAATGATAAGAAATTAATTATGTTTGATCAATAAAAATACTTATGTGGAAAATTTTATGATCCCAATGATCCTGAATGAAATTGAAAGATTTGTTTGAGGGTCTGTAAGGCGTCCTCGAGGAATTCTACACAAAAAAAACGATATACAAAACAATCTAAGTCAGTAATTTGATTTCATTAGTTCCATAAACACAGTTTTGTCCGAAAGGGTAATTCTCCCGTTTACGCCGGTCCTACTTCAAATGCCTGTAAAGGCAGTATTGTCGGCGTCATGTATCTTTTCTCGGGAGATTTTTGCAATGTGGATGAGTGTTTCAGGTTAATAATTATTGCTTATAATAATTGTTGCCTGTAAAGGCTTTCATTGCTGTCAAATATTTTTTAATGAATATTGTACGCCAATTTCTTTGTAAGGGTCCCAAATATATTGATATGTATTAAACATATATATACACAAAGCACTCTTCTTAGGGTGAATTGCCTATTCCATAAAAAAAAACATATAGATAATATACACGTGTGTGTGATACAAGTCTTCAACATCTTCTTATCTCCTTGTCTTTTGTGTGGAAGAATATTTTATCAAAAGTAAACTTAAAATATGGCATTGGAGATGCGCAAATTGTTCTTTATTTGTAATAATTTGTATGTACCAAAGTGGAAACCAATCTGTAATGAAATAAAATACGTACATTTTTTACACATAAAAGTCACAAAATGACCCAATTTTTATTTTATCTTCTGTTTGTGGAGTCGTATTAAAAAGTAGGCTATATAATTTACAATTATTTTATGGTCTTAGGGTGTGGCAAGTACTATATATAAAAAAAAATATACAAATGTTCGTATTAATTTCAAAGACATCAGTTTAAAACAAATTCCATTTTTTTCCTTTTCATTCGGGTTCCTTGTTTTCATCCGCCTGAAGTGTGTTAAGGAGAAAAATTATATTTTAAATGATTTTATTTATTGCTAATGGAACTAACAAGCAATGTACTTATCGTGGGTACCTACTTAAATGCGCCATAATTAAACAGCATAAATTATGCTGAAATTACAATCCCGTGGTAATGATTCACGTGGCTATTTTAATGTTATAAATTATGACTTTAAGCATTTACGCGACAAGTAAAACCTTGACTCAATCTTCAGAAACGGACATGTCAGAATTTCGGTTGATATTTTGTGAAGTGTTGCCAAGTACCTGCTCCTAGTATGTGTAAAGTTGTGAGTGCAAATCTTGAAATCTTATAAAACGATGACTAATCTCAGAAGGAAGAAAATTATTACAAAAATAGTACAGAAATTGAAATGTGGACGTTCTATCACACATTACTTGAAAGTCTCGCCGGGTAAAAGAGGACTATTGATATGTGCTAACTCTCTAAGTTTTATAGCGTGTTATTTGGAATAATATCTACCTCGGAAAACAAGTAAATAACTGTACTGTATCATGTTAGTCTTTGGTTTAGTTCCAACATTACTTTTGTTATCTTTGGGCTCTTCGGATCACATGGTCTCGTTGCCGAGTTGTGCCGAAGGTAGATGTGCGGAGTCACTATAATTCAGAAGCTCCACAGACAAAACTTAGCTTTAGGGAGGACGTTTGTTCTCGCAAGTATACGATATTACGATACGTCAGTAAACAGTCACTGTGATTTAAAGTACCGAAGTGTTTCAATAAGCATCCTGTAGTACTGGAGAATACTGGTCCCATTACTTAAAATATATTGAATGTCTTTGGAGAGAGAATATGGTGATATTATATCTATGTAAATAAGTAATATCTATTTCTTCTTCAAACTTCGCAAAATCACTTTGTGGCATCATTTTGAATTAAATTAAAACAAATAACTTTGTTTAAACCACTAATATAATATAGTTATAATATATTATAATATAGTGGTTTAAACAAAGTTATTTGTTTTAATTTAAGTAATATCTAGATTGCGGAAGCAATTTATAGTTGTAAAATGTGTAATACCTGTACGATTGTACGGATTTTGAGAAACCTAAACTATAATGGACATTTTTACTATTTAGGAATGTGTGCAAATAAAGACACATTTTAAGATAATAAATATTTCACAAAAAAGTGCTACATAAATAAGCAAAGCTTTATTATTGTTAATAGATTTAAATGTGTATCAGTACTTCTATTTTTCCTTATTACAAACGTACCAAGTTTTCCTGGTAAAAAAATCTTTCTTAGTAAAATAAATTTTCAATAAATTACTGTGTTTCAGTCAACGCCGCGCCCACCGGTAAAGACCTCTAATATAAATTATAAAATAAAAAATTTATCACATCCACGATAATTTCAAAAGCGATCAGAAACGAGTAAAAGGAAATATGGACTAACAAAAAATATTGACGGTCTTAGAAATAATATCAATCACAATAGAAACGACCGCCTAGCAAATAAGACATTAAAGATTTGACGCTTGACTGACCATAGAATTCACAAAAAAACAAACAAGCTTCCTCATTAAATACCAATAAATAACATTATTAATTTTATATTTTGACGTGTGAACAAATTGATGAGAACGTTCACAAAAAACTGACAAAGACATAACTATTTCCTCTACAAAAGAGTGTAAGTTGAATCTGATCGATCCACGCAATGGTTATTAAGAATTATGACAAAAGCTGACCTTTATAAAATCAACATGTCTAATGTTGTGTCAAATTTGACTGATTTTAGTACAGAATGAATACAGTTAACGAGGCATGATTGATTCTTCATCGCTACCAAAGTTATCATCGTAATATTTTAAAGGCAAGTTTCTAAATAATTGTGCGTATTAGCAAAACTTGTTTTAATTAGTTTTTTTATACCTACATGGCATTAAGGCTGGAGGAACTATTCGTAATTTGATTTTAAATACTGGCAATATTCATTTAGTTGGCACACTGAAACGCATGCGCGTTGGACCGCGCTTCTGAACAGAGCGGTTTTGAAAAGAAAATCCATCCTGTCTCAAGTGTCGTACGTAATATCACCGTACTTCCTGCATAATAAACTCAGTATTTTCAAACTTTTATGATAACATGAATTAGTAAATTTGAGTGCTAATAATAGTTAAATGCATCCTTTAACAACAAGCACATCACACGTACGCCCTCGGTAGGGTTAACATAAATCAACGACAAATCATTATTATAGTAGCTTTGTAACCTCTATTAACGTTACATGCATCGTTTATGAGAATTCAGGGGATAGATATTACAACGTGGAGGTTTCGGGAGAATGCCTCAGTTTAATGTATTCAGTAGAATTTAATATTTAAATCGATCGCAATAACAAAAACTCGAACATGAGTTTAATTTCAGAAAAACTAAACTACATTTCTAATACAGTACTTTGTGTAGGTACACGGAGAAAAATGTTATTCGAAAAAAACGATCATTTTAATAGTAAAAACGGGACTGAAGTTCTTACCAACAAATTAACAGGGTTTCAATGTTTATTAGCGGGAACATGTAAGAATAATTTGTTGGTATACGTAATTTCGTACGTGTACTAACAAATTATTCTTACATTTTCCCGACATTGAACATTGAAACACTGTTAATTTGTTCGTAAGAACTTCAGTCCCGTTTTTTCTATTAAAATGATCGTTTTTTTTTAATAACATTTTTCTCCGTGTATGCTAGGAATCTTGTAAAATCAATATAAAAATATTTGGGTAGAATTTAGGGATTTTACCTACCTCTCTGCAGAGGGCGCACGTTGGTGATCAACTAGTATAAATGTTTTGTGTAAACTCACCTGTAACAAAGAGAAAAACATTATTAGTCATTGTTATACACCAAAATAATACATGAAAACATAAAAAAAATCACGATGTATTGGACAGGTAGGAAGCGTGGTGAAGGGTTGGGCGGTTATTCGGATGAATGACCAGTTACGACATGTGAAAGAATTTTTTTATTTGATTTTAAAGAAATTAAAAGAGGTCAAGGGTCACAGGAGACCGAAATTTCGTTTACATTTTTCATTTCAAATAATTTCAGGAATCATTGGTTAAATAAGTCAAGAACATCTTAGCTTTGAAAAATTAGCTCTAAAAATAATGAAAAAGGTCGGAAATTTAATAAGATGCAATTTTTAAATATCTGTAAGTGCATTCAAGTGTTTATAGAAGATAGAAAATAATAGTTCCTAGGATTAAAAACTAATTCTTAAATAACATCCTATATATATTTTAATTGATAGAATATAACAAAAACTATTCTCATTACGAACACAACTGAAATTATCTTGATAAACGTGAGTTTACTTCTTTCTGCATTCTCAGTTAACATTTATATATGATCTTTTTAATATTTGATGATTTGTATAGATGGCATGCATCCTTATTTCCTCTCACATGCATTGTTAAAAATTTGACACATTAAATGACATAACGATCCCATTTTAAGTAACAGGCCCGCAGCAATGCACAGAGGAAAAATAAACACCCGTGACGATCCGTTCGTGATGAGTGCGGTTCCGTTTTCCTAGGTACAAATAATAGCGTGTCTGAAACGTATGCAGTAATTCTCATAAATTCACTTAAACATCGGTGCTCCGTGGGAAACTGATAGAAAAACACAATTATTATTTGCAAAGCTGAATATAAATGGGCCTATGTTATGCCAAGAATGCACGCTAAACTGTTCGACACAAATTCTAACTGAATTTTTTTGATTTTACACGACGTTTTTTCACAACAGAAAAAGAAATTAATGATAAATAGATAAACGGGTAGACGCCTTCGAAATGTGGAACTGGATAAAAATGCAAAGGATGCCATGGACAGCCAGACGCACCAATGTGACCATCCTGGAAGAGCTATGCGTCCACAATAGGCTCTTAACTATCTCATTGAAGAAGAAGATAACAATAATGATCAAATTTTTTTAAATATGAAAATGAACAAGATACAGAAAAATAATAAAAGATAATGGTCGCAAGCAACTGGGACTCGAACCCAGAACCTTACGTCTTACCGGGACATACACCTCTACCAATTGGGCCACTGCGATCTATTATGAGACGTAATTGTCAACTTCGTATTTCAAATTTCAGAATTAACAATATTATCTTCCACGAATGTTTTTTTTCCATATTATTGGCAGCTACCTTTATTATTAAAAACAAATAACTATATGCCTACAGCGTATCTTAAGATACTTTGGACACGTTGCTTGCCAAACTGAGAACTTCAATTTGGAGAAAATCATAATCACTAGCAAAATGGAAGGCGGAAGAAGCAGAGGAAGGTCACCAATGCGCTTGGAGTGACCAAGTATCACTGCCGTCTGGTACGTTGGTATCCGCAGCTCCCCACGCAGCGATGGAGGAGCATTGTCCACCATGGGAAATTGGAGTAGGGATCCCGATCCTCAGCAATGAGGAACCGACTTGAGAAGAACATTGGTAAATTGTCTAAGATCCGGTTTTAAAGACCACAATTACAATTTCACCTGTCGTTCTGAGTTATTTTCTTTTGTTGTTGAATCATACTTAAAAAATAAACAGGAAAATAAATTTATACCTATTATCTTCTAATCAAAGTATTCATCATTATTGATGTCAAACCACGATAAACCAAATGAAATCAGCAACCGACTCTCGATTATCTCAAGTGACGAAGTAAATAATATGAATAATAGGCCTGCCTACATTCGTTCATGGATCTCATAGAGTTAAATACATCTCCTAGAATAGAGGCATCACAGCTTGGCCTGAGTCACCTATGCCTCTCGATCGTCTCATTGACCATATATGGTTATATCGGACTATGAACTGGGGACATGGCCCGTGGACACCGTCACAATAAACACTCTCGCAGGACCGGTCCTGACTCCGGACAGGCAATTTGCAATTTGTATTTGTTATTTAAGAAATCCTTTCAGGCATGATTATGTGAATAATAATCATGATCAACGATACGCCATGTTTAGATAGGCTGCCTATTTAACAGAGAATTATCAAAATAGCAACTGTAAAATAATACACTCTTGTTTATTGTATCCTCTGCGTGCAAAATCGTATCTTCTCCAAATTTGAGCATTCCAATAATATTGTGTTTTCTACAATCAATCGAACGTTTTTTGGCATATTGTGGCAAGTTTGCAAAACGTTTTAAGCGGTCGCTTTCCACGCGGAGAAAAATGTTATTCGAAAAAAACAATCATTTTAATAGTAAAAACGGTTAAAAACGGCACTGAAGTTCTTACGAACAAATTAACAGTGTTTCAATGTTTATTGGCGGGAACATGTAAGAATAATTTGTTGATATACGTAATTTCGTACGTACACCACCGTACGTGCCGTTTTTAACCGTTTTTACTATTAAAATGATCGTTTTTTCGATTAACATTTTTCTCCTTGCATAATGTGCAAATTTTATAGAACCTAAAAATAAGGTATAAACGATGAAATCTAGGTGAATTCTTCTTCTTCCTTGCACTGTCCCAACTCATTGCCTAGGTAGGCTGTTGGGGTCGGCTCTCCTCGTTCTCAGGTTGTAGCTTCTTCGGTTCTGGGTATCGCTCTCTTCCAGGCCGTTTCTACTTAGAATTTTAGAGCATTGAGTCATCCAGGAGTTCTTTGGTCTTCCTCTGGATGACTGTCGATGAAGCTCCATAGACATTGCCTGCTTCACTGTGTGGTCTGGTGGTCTCCGTTTTATGTGACCATACCATCTCAACTGTCGTTCCTCTAGCTTATTGTTTATGTCTGTGACACCCAGGCTACCACGAATGCGTGAACTTTTAATTTTATCTTTTAGTGACACTCCTGCCGACCATCTAAGCATTCGCATTTCTGCTGATTCAAGCTGCCTGGTGTAGGAGTTGTACATGGTCCAGCATTCGGAGCCATACATTATCGCGGGTCTAACAATAGTCTGGTATACCTTTCCTTTTAGTTTTATAGGCATTTTTGTGTCACACAGGATTCCTGTTACGGATCTAAATTTACTCCATCCCACACCTATTCTGTGGTTAACATCTGCTGCACATCCTCCATCTTTGTGGATGAGTGAGCCGAGATACTTAAATGTGTCACAGTTAGCTAATGTTACTCCATCCAGTTGCATCGAAGGAGTTACAGCATTTGTGTTTTCAAATGGCAAGTACAAATATTCGGTCTTTTTCCTGCTAATTTTTAGGCCATTATCCTCTAGGATTTTTCTCCACCTTTCCAGGCTATTTTGTAAGTCACAATGATTATCTGCTATCAGTACTACATCATCTGCAAAAAGCATAGTCTTGAGAATATTGTTGTTCATTTCTTGGATTGTTAGATAATTCATGACCATTATGAATAGCAGTGGGCTGAGGACAGATCCTTGGTGTACCCCCACTTTAATTGGAAATGTTGGTGATGTCCCAGATGTGCATCTTACTTGTGTTTCTAAGTTTGTATACATATCTTGTATGGAGAGCACATATCTTTCTGGTACGTTATGAGATCTCAATGCCGCCCATATCAGGCTTCGGGGAACCCTGTCAAATGCTTTTTCCAAGTCTATAAATACCATGTGTAAGTCTTTTTTTGCATCTCGATATTTTTCTACTATGATTCTGACTGTTTGAATAGCATCTATTGTTGATTTCCCTGATACAAAGCCGCATTGATCGTCGTGTATTTTTATAATATTCCTGATTCGTGTGTTTATAATCCTCTCATAAATTTTCATGGTGTGAGACATAAGCTTTATCCCTCTATAATTGTCGCACTTCCTAGAGTCTCCCTTATTTTTGTAAAATGGAAGGAGATAACTCTTCCTAAAGTTTTCTGGCATTGGTTCTCCAGTCAATACTTTGTTATACAGGTTGCACAACCATTTATGTCCCACTTCTCCACACTCTTTCCATAATTCGGCTGGAATATTGTCTGGCCCCACTGCTTTCCCCTTTTTCATTTGTGATATGGCTACTTTAACTTCTGTTGGAGTGATTTCTTCAACTGGCCCCAGCACTGGTTGCTCTGACACATGAGTTGTTCTTGGAAATTCTTCGTTCAGTAATGTAGAATAATAATCTTTCCATCTATCACATATTTTGATTTCGTCTGTGATCAACTCACCATCAGTATCTTCTATGTATTTGGGTGTTCTAATAGATTTGGCCCTTTCTTTCCTGTGTGAATTAATGGGCATTAAACTGCAGTGAGCAGTATTCGTATTTCGAGGAATGATAATTAAATCGAAAGGCCAAATGTAAAACCGAACCCCCATCGCTCGAGGGGGTATGTTTGTACATAATAACATAGAGCCTAGGAAGTCATATTTGTGCAGCGCTCTGGAGGTCATTTTCTCAAAAAAGTCGCTATACAATTATCCAATTATTATTAGACCTATATGGCTGATCCATTGAACCTCTTGCTCTTTTCACATAAACGGCATGTGAGAGAATGAGAGATTAGAAAGGATCGCTCAGTGACAGGACCACATAAAAGAATTCTAGAAATGTCAGAAAAATACGATAGCAGTAGCAAACGGACAGAATTTACCTTATATCTAAAATTTGGGAGGCGGGAATGGGTACCGCCGCCCCGGGAACCATTTATTGGATAACCAACACCTCTGCCATAGGTCACCACAAGTGGTTCGCTACGTTTGGTGACTTAGCAGGGGTGCCCGGGTTCATGGGTTAAGGTTTATCTAGGTCTTTGCGGCGGATGACCTGGACACACTGAACCCCAGATTCCTACCCAACCCTTATACCCTTTTCCTTCCCAGAACTTCGTCTCCTTCCTTTCCTTAAAAATACCCTCCACACAGCATCCCCAAAGATGACAAAGGCCCTGAGGGAAATTATTTTCCTCAGGGCCTCCCGTGTGGACCTAATGTAAAAAAAAAAAACCCGCATTGTTTAAAACAAAACGGTGAACTTTGGCCTCACGAAATTTTCGCAGCTATGAGGCTTGAAAACTACACTTCAGACTCCAAAATATTATTCGTCCCAATTTATTTTTTTAAATCCAAACTTCGGGCGAAGCTGGGTAATAATAATATTTAAAGAACATCATACAGATTGAAATCTAAAGAAATTAATCAAAATTGAATGCAATATTACGGTGATTCTTGCCCGGTTCTGAAAGGTATCTTGTCAGCTGACTAGTTGAAGAGTGGGACGAAATAATTTTAATGCTGCTTTCAAAAGCTATTATAATTGATATAATGAATGTAAATTTGTTGGGCAATAATGCTATGTCCCGAGGCAAGGAAAATAAAGTGCTACATTATGAATATTGATGATGGAAATCAAGGATAATAAATAATATCGGTACAATTTTCTTGGAAAATTTGCTTAAAAAGATACGGATTGGAATGTATACAATATTTATCACATGCATCCTAGACACTACTGTGAAAGTAATAAAGAAAGAAGAAGATTCTTTAATATCTAATATATCATCAGGTTATTATTTTCCTTGGCATATACGTTAGGGATGGAGTGAAAATAATATAAAAACATGAATAATTTTTATTGATATTATTAGGGATAAAATGTTGACAACATGTATTTTTATTGAAATTAATTATCTTATACAGTACGTCTAAGACTAATTTCAATAAAAATACATGTTGTCAACATTTTATCTCTAATAATGTCAATAAAAATTATTCGTGTATCATTATTATTCATGTATCATTATTATTCATGTCTTTTAAATTTTGGGATGGTCCGATGCTCTGTACGGAACCCGCTTGCACAGCGCGGGTATAAACTGTGCGATCTAAAGTTTAAGTTTAGACTTACGGAATTCAATACTTCGTTTGTGTGAAAGCACTATGAAACCAATACATGATTTCACTTCAATGGCAAGCCAGAGATGAAAAGGCACAAGATCAAAATAACACCTTATGTTGCTTACATTGATTGCAATTCGAATCAAATAAAAACAGTGTTGTTTTTTAGAGTAATTTAACAATTTTTTGGCACATTTTTACATACTTTATCTAATTCTTACATATCAGATTACTCAAAAGGTGGATAGCTGTATTCCCCGACGAGTTCTGAGATTCGGGGGAACAGGTGTAGCGCTATTCAAAAACCGGAAGTCTATAAGAACACCGCCGAGGTCGAAAACTTTGTAGAAAAAATAGCATGTGGGTGGACTGACTCATTTCTCCGTCATTTCCTAGACACGGTCCACGTGGGAAGAACACTGCCGACTAGAGACTGTACGTGGAAAAGTGCCTTCCACCAAGATGGACAATTAAACGAGACGAACCAAATGGTAAAACTTTGGGTAAAGTTTGCAAAGTTTACTATACCGACGTTTTCAACAATCCATCTGAGATAATCCGAACTATAAAGAGAAATAAGTCAAAAGTTTATTACATGAATCAGCTTACAAGCAATTAAAAAAGCAATTGTAACAAACTTTTAATAAGGTGCCCAAACATTTCTTAAACGCAACATTTCTTAAACGTTTTGGAGTTAACGGTACACCCACACCAAAAGTTTGGTAAAAAAATGACCACTGCATTAAAAGATATTTGAGACTAGTCCCTCTCAAACTGCGAAGACAAAAAATGAGTTGGGTGTTTTTGCTAATGCCTTACTTTTTACAGTGTTTTTTCGAGTTGATGAAACCCATGGATACGGACGGTTTGGTTTTCGTGTGGGCGAAGAGACATTGATAGTCGCTTCTGAGCTGGCGCCTAAATGGAAATATTAGCATAGCATCTGGGAATTGACGAGTGGAATAATGAAAACAACCATCGAGGACAGAGAACTGAATCACGTGAAGAATTCTCAGAATCTTTGCTTGTAGGATTTGAAAGTCTCGGAATAATTACTTGAAACAAACGCTCGAGGGTTTTTCAAAAGACATGATTCTTTATTGAAACGTTAGCCGCGTGTCTCTAAGAATAGGCATTGCATACACACTGCAGGATAAAAAGAAGACAAACAGAATTTAAAATGAGAAGTAGAAGACAACATGAGATTATTTCAAACGAAAACTCGAAATTTATAGGCTTACATCATCTAGCGAGAGGAGCTCCGAGAACCATTGCTACGATTTGAAAGATAAATACAGAAAGCCTGCAAATTGGCTGATAAACACACAAAGTTAATCAGGCGTAGAAGACTCATTAGAGGAGTTTCTGGATGGTGACCACTAAACTAACAAGGGAGCCACCTTGAAGATAAATAGCACTAAAAACCTTGGGAATAAAAACAAGAACTTACATGAAAAGATAAGCCAGGCTTAGAATAATTAAGAAACCAGACAAGAACTTCCCACAATGATGATTCGAAAGACAGATTCACATGTAGGACAAGCGACTCGTGTACCGTTCAACGCTGAAAAAAATAATAAAAGATTTTTAAAACGTTGTGACAAAACAACATTTTCCGCAACACAGCAGACTAGAAAATGAAATCCATTTTCCAGTCTTTCAGACTGCTGTGTTTTCACGTGGCTCCACGTACCGTGACCAATCGGCGTGTTTGGCTTATATTCGAACAATGCTCGCAGTGCATGAACATGACAGCGTGACGTAATTGCCTAAACGCTAATGTCCCATCTGAACCGGGTAGGATGGTAGGTAGGACGGATCAGCGCCTCGATGCAGGAACTAATTGCACGTGAACCGCGGCTCGGATTGGAACACCAGCTCTGCTCGCCGGAGGTGAACAATGGCTCGTTACGGCGGGGGTCCGCCGCATCTGGGTCAGCTGATAGCAAGCGAAGATTAATCCAAGTCCAAACGGTCTCTTTGCTTTGTTCCGTAATTGCAGCATGAGAAACGCTTTGATAGGGCAAGAATTAGTCACAACCGATATTTATGGCACTGCCTGGTGGTTGGTTAACTTATAAAGTATAACAGCCTAGAGCCAATGAGACTATGAAATCTCATTTGGAGACGTTTTGAGGCTGTTGGAAGTAAGGGTTGGAAGACGGTTGTAAATACATTACTGTTTAGATCTGAACCGAAATTCAAGACATTTCAAGAAAAAAAATTGATTCTGAATGATGGTCTCTCATAAACAGTGGACAACTTCAACTGTGGGAAATTACGAAACAAGACATTATCGTCTTCATTTGGTTTAATATGTAACTAGGAACATTTAACACCAAATTGAGTCGCGTTTTGACCATGTTTAGCGTTCCAGGTAGTAGTGCAGTTTTCTGTGCTAACGTAAATGTTACCGAGGTGTCCTGCGGCTAGAGTGTTATTACCATAAACAAAACGCAATGAATGCAATCACACCGCAATAACATGTCCGTTAATTGTTGCAATGAGCGAAGCAGTGAGTCCGCAATATGGTCAGCCAGCCATTTAAGTCCTCGTGTGTGTTAATACTGTTAATGACCACTTTCCCTAATAGTCCCCGCTGCCAATGGGCAATATAAACTGCATGAAAAATAACGTATAAAACGTACAATCAGCGTGGGTTTGACACATTTAGCGGCCAAAGGGGCCTCACATACTTATTTATTGTTTATCAAACCATTTCCAAAACCCGGCATGGCCATATTGGCGACGTAGAAGAATAATGTGGGATGGCATCCCACGGCAATGTCCAAGAAAGGAATTATAACAATTATTAGTATCGAGAAACAAGACGGTCCCATTCTGTGTATGCCTAGAGCGTTTGGCGACTGCGACTCGCCGTTGTTGACAGCCGATAGAGAAAGGCAGATTAGATGTCGCTAATGTTTCTAGGCGGTTTCGACCGTACCATGGGAAGTAGGATGCAATGGGATATCCAACACAGTGAATAAGTAGGTACACACAATAAATTAGTGTTAAAGTTACAACCGTATCAAGATGTTATTCGGGAAAATAATTTAACATGCCATATCAAATCGCAAGACGCAGCGAAACTCTCGAATGGTTAGGAACTAACCGTATGAAAAATGCACAGCACTTTCTTTCTAGGTCAACGCGGAAAATATATTCATTTTCATTTTTCCACTATTAAAGAGTGTTTTAAACTCGGAATAAGTTGTGAAATAAATACTACAGTAGTAAATATATTTTAATGTTTCTTTATTCTTTGAATAGTAAATATAACATTTGTGAATTTATGGCCGCCATACTAGGCACATGCCCGTGTTATGGTGGCCGTATGATCTGATATTATATTAATTATTCCGTCTTTCTCTACATGGCTGCCCCAATTCGTTCCGTTCATAACATTCCGCCATGAATCAGCTACCAGGGGCGAAGAAGTTGAAAAGGGCCTGTCGTCGCCAAGTGGGGTGGATCGGTTGGTAGGCTGTCTGGAATGCGGGGATTCCCGCCCACGGCAGACAGACCGAAAGGCGTGAAGGAAACTTGATCTGCTTTAGGTCTTGCCCGTAGTAAAAACAGGCAGGGATATAATCAGCAGAAACAATAATTGCCTAGGGTATATAGACTATTTTGATTCCACACAGTGAAATGAGGTTTTCCTTAAGGCCTTTGTCATTTTTGGGGTTGCTTTGCGAAGTGTCTTGTAAAGGAAGAAGTGAATCTGGAGAGAACTGTGTTGGAACCTACAGATAACAAGAAGCCGGTAAATATTTATTGTTGTCAAGTTTAATTTGTAGAACTCCATTTTTATTTTTATATATATATATATATATATATATATATATATATATATATATAAAATATATATATATATATATATATATATATATAAAATATATATATATATAAAGTCGGGTTAGTTACACCATTTATAACTCAAGAACGGCTGGACCGATTTTTATGATCTTTGATGTGTTGGATTTGTCTTCGTCCCGATTAACAGAACAGACATCGGAAAAAATAACGGGAAAAATAATTATGAAGAAATTATTTTTTTTCATATATTTTGTATGGAACGGCTTTTCAAATAATGTGCGTTGGTTGATATAATTTGAATCAATTCGAACAGCTAATAAATTAAACACATCATTTATTGATTCAGAGGCGGTACGAAGTTTGCCGGGTCAGCTAGTTAAATATATATATATTTTTTTAAATTAATAAGGGCCGGTAATTCATCACGCCGGGTTACTAAGCACAAACACTTTCATGCGTATACAAATATCAGGCATGTGTCTGATGTGTCTACCCGATCATCCCATTTCCGCAAATTCCTATACCCGTTGGCATATGCAACAGGTCCTGGTTTAATAGCAGAGTACTCAGCAAGCTATCAATGAAACCGGCTCACTGTTTACATTTTCATAACCTAAAGAAGTTCGTAAGAAGATAAATCCTATAATAATATAATTTAAAAGTTGTATTTTACTTATCCGAGCGGATAAAATTCGATGATTCGATTACTTCGAAATGGATACCTCTCCATGATGTCTCTAGTAATCAAATGCTGGATGGTTTTGATTTCATCGAGCCCATTTCGCATAACAATTTATTCAGAGCAAGCCCAACAACTAAAAACCTAATGTCACGGTGCTCGGTCTACTTTCATGGCAGAATATTAGATACGCTTACGTTTTTATCACCGTGATCACGCAAGATCAATCGAACACGGCCATTATCTTAATTAAATTTGCCCGATTGCACCATCGCGACACGTGAGATGCACTTATGCCGTAACCTGAGCGGATGTTTGCAAACAATGGCTCTTTGTGGCTTATTGGATTGAGAAATAATATGCACTTTTATTAAAGTGATTGCATATTTAAGCCTATAGATATAGATAAATGCTTGACCATAATTGCCGAGAAATAATCAGCTTTCTGGTACTTATCCTGGGTGTAAAACATTTATATAAAGTAGAATAAATATGTGCATTTGGTAAAGGGTTATAGACTCAGTATGGGATTACTGGATAAAATGGAGGGTACTGCAATATATCATAAGTAGTCTATGATCAGTTTAGTTGTCTATACACGGAGAAAAATGTTATTCTAAAATACGATCATTTTATTCGTAAAAACGGGACTGAAGTTCTTACGAACAAATGAACAGGATTTCGGTGTTTATTGGCGGGAACATGTAAGAATAATTTGTTGGTATACGTAATTTCGTACGTATACCAACAAAATATTCTTACATTTTCCCGCCAATAAACATTGAAACACTGTTAATTTGTTCGTAAGAACTTCAGTCCCGTTTTTACGAATAAAATGATCGTATTTTAGAATAACATTTTTCTCCGTGTAGGCCAGTCGGGTCACTTGGTATCGTTTTACGAGATGTGCCGAAAGAATCCAAATGCAGGTCTGCTCTATCATTATATCGCGGTAGCCCTCCAGAAAAAACATAGCTTCCCAGTAGAAAGAACACTAAAGAACACTAAACAGTCACTGTGATCTCAAGAACCTTGTAACTCTTTTTTTAAGCACAAAAAGTACTGGAGATACTGGATAAAATCTATAATCTCTACAGAGAACTTTACATGTACTAATCGAAATAGATAGATTAAACCAGAAAGCTAGAAATGAATGTGCAATAAATATGAATTCAGTCTGTAACAAGTAGAGACTAGATACCTCGTATTTCAAAATATAATAATTACCGTATTTAAATGCATATTCGTATTTGGTCAGGTGAGGTATATTTATACAACGAATTGGCTTATCGAAATCATTAAAGCCTTAAAGTGAGGTCTAATCATTGGATAAGTATGCTAATTCAGAAGGCCACACGCTTTTAAATGGCACGCTTTAATGGCAAATCTGGATTCGCATTGAGATTTTTTTAACACCGAGTGTTGGTTTATTATTATGTTAGAAACAAACTATCGCGAATTGTGATTATATACTCACCTCCAACAAATGTACCTTGTCCGTACATACATCAGGAATCAAAAGCTCCCAGTGTATTTTTTAATCAAAGACAGTCTCAAAACAAGTATCGCCATTCATTGGCTAGAGATTTTCACATCTATTAAGTTGAAGAATTTGTTAGATTAACTTGTGTTAGAAATAGTCAAAGGAAAATTAAATTAACTTTGACTAATAAAAAGAAACTAGCAGGTAAATAAGCATTGAGATATAACCAGGTTGTATACTTAGAATACATGGAAAAGATCGCTCGAAATTTGCATTTTAGAAAACAAAGATACCTTCAATCAGGCCATTAGCAAGAGATGAAATCGGTGTTAAGCAAGGAACAGAGTGGGTGTCGGTCTTATTAGCACATTTGTTCTTCAAAGGAATTTGGACAAAATCAAGCTCAATAAATTGTCATGGTATGTTCTGGATTTTACCTGGTCTCCTTTACAATTTTTGCTTCATTGGTAATGATTTTAAATAAAAAAAAGCAAGAACAAGCGTTGACTTTGGTATTTATTACGTTTCGAGATTTTGCAAGAGAATACTATTTTTATACCTGAAAAGATTATGTTTCAGAGACAGTGTTATTTAAAAAAAACATTATTTGATGTGACATTATATTCAAATCTAATTATATTTTTTAAATTTGTGGCATTAACCTGTAGTAATAATTATCGTCTTGGGATCTGCGGTAATAAATTCTCTAAAACATTCAGATTTTGGGTATACGTAATGACGGTTAATAAAAGAAATATAATCACAAATCTTCAAATATACAACGACGGCTTTGAATAAAGATGTTTAACTTTGACACTGAATAGAGATTAAAGTCAGATTATAGTGTATAAAAATTTCATTAAAGCTAGAAAAAAGGGCGTAATTTTACCGTTGAAAGGTAAGTACATTGACGACTTAGAGTTCGTTGTTAGGCATAAGTAAATATTAAGTAGTAAAATATTCTAGATGAGGGCCATTAACTTTGAAAATGTATCTCACGACAAGAGTAATCAAAATTCTTATAAGATATAAGAGTATATAAAAAAATATATAAATCATCACAAACACTTTTCAAATACTATTCCAATAATTTGATAATAATTAATTACGTTAACAGTAGTTTTACCATTATAAGATCCTCAGGTATAGGATAGTTCATATTGACCTTGCCCAAAAATACATTTATTTATTTAAGGGTACCAACGTCAAACAATGAGTAAAGCCATAGCAGTTTAGATGCAACGGTGTTTTATTGCGAAATAGCCATCCTGGTGGTCAAGTGGTCAGAATATTTTTCTACATAACAAAAGATTGTCGAAAAGCATAATATTCGATATTAATTACCATTATGAGATTATTCAAATTTTTAGTTTCAAGGTGTTAAAACGCGAATGATAAATAATGATGTACATTAATAATTTAATTCATTCAAAATATAAGTTATTCCTGTAATCTAAATTATGCCTATAATTCTGATTAATCACCGCAAGACCTAACACGACATTGTTACAAAATAATAAAATCAAAAACGCATTAAGACGATAGACTTCGCTTATCGGCCCATACAAAAAGGACGCCCGGGAAAAAACACTTTTCTACATCGAAAATTGCACAAAATAAATATATTTTTTTGTACTGCCTTCTAGAGGGTGAAAACTATGTCGGTATGTTTTCGAATTTTCGATGCGTTTCGTATTAACGTAAACATTCACTGTCAAACATGTACGATTTATCAAAAAATATTATTTAAGGAAAAAGTGCTGCTAACTCAACTCTCATAAAGAATTATAAAATTATAAAAAGCTACCGACGTAGCTTCTTCTTTCTAAAAAAATATATTTTTTTTTAAATTTCAATTTCGTGAAAGTTTCGGTGTAGAAAAGTGTATTCTCCATAAACCCCTTTTCGAGCGATTCTTGTAGGTAAATTTGAGCGTTGTCTCATTCACACATTTCGCATTCGCATGTATTGTAAGAGTGTGTGAGCGGGACAGAATGACAAACGCGGGTGTTCCGCGTGTCGTTCAAAGTCTAGCCTCTTAAACACAAATCTGATCTAAGCCCATTGGCGGGGCGTGATAATTGATAATCGAATATCACACGCGATACTGATTTATATCATGTAAATAAACGTGCTAAGTTCTTAGCGTAGTATACAGGGTGTTAAATTGACATTCTTGACTTACTATAAATAGTGATTCCTGGCATTATTTGGCGTAAAAAATGTAAATGAAGCTATGGTCTCCGGTGACATTTTTGATTTTTTTTTAATTAAAAAGATAAAAGCATCACTAGGTGTTGGACAGTAAGGGGCAGGGTAAGGGGTTGGTCGGATGCTCGGCTGAATGATAAGTAATGACTTGTGGAAGATTTTTTTTTTGGAAAAAAAAAACTAGTTTTAAATAATTTATTTAACCTCAGGTTTCGCTAGGCTCCAAGCTTCATTAGGGTAATTTTTTTTGTTTGATTTTGAAAAAAAAAGACATCCAAAAAGGGACCGTAGACCGAAATTTCTTTATTTTTTTTACTACAAATAATGTCAGGAAACAAGGCTTAACAAAGTAAAGTATCAAGTTGTTATCAAGTACGTCCCTTAACAGCCTGTATACAGTGAAACACTCTTATGGTCCTGTCGCCCAGAGCTCACTTGTAACGTCTCTTTCTGTTACATGGGCCAATAATTATGAGAAAGAGAGAGATGTAGGAACTTAACACGCCTTTATGCTGCACATTTATTCTGAAATCAGATCATTTAAATAACAATATTGACCTTTAAGATTACAAGTATTGAGCCATGTCGATATGACAGGTCTTTCGTGATCGATTCGTCACATCGATTATGTAGGTATGTCATAGCTAAAATGCTCGCTTTTCATAATAACATGCGATACAATCCTAATTACTACCTTGACGATGGCAATGCGTCAGCCTGTTGCTAAGCGTTATTTGAGGAGTGGACGCCACTGAGTTTCAATATCTTCCTAGTCTAATACTATCTACACACCATGCTGCGAACAGCAGCTATTGGCAGCTGGCTAAAAATCGAAGGTTGGAGGATGTCTCCCGTCTCTTTTTTTCCCATGCGAACCCGTAACACTCTGTTTCACGTTGACTGCAAATTGGAAGAAACCGTCTGCCGTTAGTACCAACCGATGCGCCGCAGTGAAATGAGATGGTGATATTGAATTTGTTGTGTTAATAAAAGAGACAGAAGACAACGTGAAACAGAATGTTACGGGTTCGCACGAGGAAAAGGGAGACAGGAGACAATAGCCAGCTGCTAACAGCCGGCTGTTCGCAGCACCGTGTATAGAATTGATTTTCTTACCTCTTCTTAGGTTTTTGGTTTAGAAAATTAGATCGCTTAGAAATATTTTAGATTGTAACAAGCTATTTCATATTTCGAGCGTAAATTGAGAGATATTCAATCTCAAATACCTTCTCATTCCCGCATCGCTTCGTCCCTTACTAATAAGGGGCGATGGATGATATTAGTTCGATGTCACAGATGTGACTGACAGATGGTCTGACCGATATAAGCTCATGTTTTAATCATAGAAAATTAAGTTTGCCTCCTAGTTTGAACCGCGCCGCTTCAGGAAAAATCTTTGGCAGGACTGAATCAAAGTTGGTTAAACCGTCTGCTTGTGAGTTCAGCTACTCTAGAGTGAATAAATAGACTGATGTAATCCTTTTAAAAGGTTTAACGAGCGGTTGAGGGAACTATTAGGTTTCCTTTGGGTTATTGTTAATGTTAACGATTTATACTGTCTTACTAGACGTTAGAATTTAAACCTTATCGTGTTATTAATGGCGGCTTGGTGCATCGCCTTAAGGAAATTCTTTGACGATGTAAGATAGTATAAAGTCACCATACGTAACGAATCACTTGGATTAGCTGTGGCACGGCAGAGGTGTTGGTAATCCCGATAGGTTCCCGGGGTGGCGGTACCCATACCCGCCTACCAGATTGACAAGGGTAAGGAAACGGTAAGGAGTCGACATAAAGTGTAAAACCCTGCGCAGAAAAGTCCCACAATGGTATCTTCAACTTTTCTTTTCGCAGGGTCTTACAGCACTCGGTTTATACCGATTCCTTACCGGACCGTGGGACAGCGGGCTAATAATAAAATTACCGTGGGATCGTTCTACCACATATCACAAACTGCAGTATTTTATCGATTAATTCAACGCTGGGTCAAAACATCACCCGTTGACGAAATACGTACGGTGAATTATCGGCAATTAGAATCGAGGTCAATTAACTAAAGCTTCATCTGATGACGATTGATGGCTCTTCTCAAATTTGCTCTAATTGTTTAATTGTAAATCGACCCTGGCAGCACTGCGAGGAGCCTGGGAATAACCACTTTTTTACCAAAATAATGCATCAAAAGAAGTATCTTCCGTGCAATGATATCATTGCTAAATTCTTAGAATTAGTTGTTTCACAGAAGTTGAATAATTCGTCAACTTTCAAGGTAAAACATATTCAAATTTAGTTATTATTAATTACGGGCCAGTTGTTCCACAAAACTTTAATATATATATTTTTTTTTATTTAATGACAATACAAATTAAAATTAAAATACAATATTAAATAATTTAAGAATACAAAGTGAAATATTTTATCCTCAGTCCTCCTCACTAGGTATTCCTGTTCCGAGGTGGACTGCAGGTTGTCGTATGGTGTTGATCATGATTTCTTCATCAATGTTGTTTGTTTTTGTATTAATTTTGAACTTTAAATAATTGTTCAAGTTCTGTGGACAACTGACCCAAAGTTTTTATTTAAATGTGAGCTAGACTACCAAGATTGAAAAAACTAGCCCTGTCACTAAAGATCATCAGGGTTCATTGGACGTCTCCTGGTTCTATAAAATGCCTCCTTAGATATCTGTCCCTTCTTTCCATCAATCAGGACATTTGCACTATAGATGAATCGGTCAAAAAGAAGCCAGAGTTAACATCCAAGCTTGTTTTATATTTCTAACTGTGTTGACCGTGGCCGGTTTCACATTGAGTTCTGGACCTCTGTAGATGGATCCAGATTCCTTTGGGGTGGTACTCCAATAATAAGATCGTAGGTAGACGATAACGTTTATTAAGAGATTATGTACAGGGTTCCTTCTTAGGAAGTCTGAAGGCAAAGAGGACGAATGGACAACAATCATACCTTTTATGCCTTACTCATGCTGTCTCATTCATGCACGCATATCTCTTTCATACCGCAAGACATACGTTCATCACACTAACTGTTGCTTCCAACATAGAATTCCTACCTAGGACTTTAAAAGAAAATCTCTCATTTGGAAATATAGAGCGAAATCGAAAAGCACCCATCTTTTGTACTGCTCCAAGACAAATTAATATGAAGTCTGCATAATCATTCTTGATTTAAGTTTCATAAAATAATAAGCCGTGTACCGAGCTCATCTTGGCGATGGCAAGCGGCCAATACTCATGCTCACAATATCCCCTCTTATTGTAAAATTAACTCCTAGCGCTGCTATTCCGTACAGTGGCGGCACGTGCGGGGTCATCACGCATCTCGTATTATTAGAAAAGTCCCCCTAGCTACTAGACTGGTGACATGGCGATACTGGAGACAGTTGACGGCAGATTCAGATGCCGGCCTGCCGATAATGAAAACAAACACTTCATTGTGTGTGTGTCGCTGTTTGGACCATTATTCGGTTGCGTGATGGAATTTTAAGAAGTGGAGGGTTTTTTGTTATATACGACTTGATTCTAAGACCATTGGTTTTATTTTATGATCCCCGGAATAGAAACGCGGGTTTTGTCTTTAATTTTTACCCAATTAAAAAACGCTTTCCCCAAGATCGTAATACCCAGTACAGCATTGTGTGATGTGGCCGTAGTCTTATTTTTTATTCTTAACTGTTTATCAGATAATCTGTTTTAACGTTTCTCAAACAAACGTTGAGCTCTGGCGTGAAAAAAAATGTACTCGAGTGACCAGTGACGACACGTGGAAGATTTTTATGTATTAAAAAAAAATCTAAAAGTCACCGGAAATAAAAATTTCAATTACACTTTTTGCTATAAATAATGTCAGGAATTACTGGTAAAAGTAAGTCCCCTATACCCTGGATATGAGAAATATTAACCCCCTTGGAGACGACCAACTACAATGGTAGTGCAGTGAAATCATGACTATATCTGCAGATGCACTGCAATGTGCGCTGTAGACTATGTTTTTAAAGTTTTGGACGCACTTTATTACTGTCCATCATATTTCCAAAGTAAAAAAGTTGATATTGCAGAAGCCTTTCAATTATTTCGAATACAAATTTCAATATTGTTTTTGGTTTTGAGATATTTACAAAATATTACCCGTCTTCTAAGGGTTAATATAGGGGCTACACTTGAGTTTATGAGAACTATGCAGACCATCTCCGTATCAATTATATTCCGTAGAAAAAACTATTCAATACAATCTACGCCACGTTAATATCGGAGTAATTCACCGTGAAATATATCATTTCTCACCAGCAGCGATCGACAAAAACATAAATTGAATTAAATGAACGCAATAAGACACAGTTTTTACTGAATCACAACCACACCTTGCTGAATAATTCACGTGTTCGCGTGTGTGAAATGTAAACACGAAGCCCGCACGTATTTCTGTGCTCCGGGTAATGTAGTGTTAACCGGAGAGGGTTCCCAGTCAACCAAGCGTTTCAAACCTTCGGAAATGAATTATAAATAATAATGTCATCTGGTTAGCCGGTCGGAAAACTGTAACGTGAATTTACAAAACAATAATTGTTACACAATGCGTAAAATACACTCAGTGATTCTAGCAATGTTGTGTGTGGATGAAATTAAACCAATCTAGTAGATATTTATTTAAATGGGAATCTAAAACGTGTAATAGTATTAACTCTTGTTAAATTATGTGCTGTCGATAAATTTAAGATATATTTACTACATAGAAGCTTCTTACCGATTAATGCCTACACGTTTATCAAAATCTTACAGAACTGAGAAAGCTCTGTAATCTCTGGCGTCAAGCGCAGCTTTATTCTAGAGTTAATAGGGTATTTTTATTGTTTATTTTTATTCCCGAAAATAATACGATAGTGAGGTATTTTGACTAATAAATTTTCTATAACGATTTAAAATGTTATATCTGCAATTTGTCGCCAAAACGACATGTTCGTTTTTAATCGTGAATTCAGCGGCGTTGACGTCACTCTGAGCAACGTTTGTGACAGCCATCTTACCAGCCAGTGGCGGCTTCTATTTCATAATGACGTTGTAGTCAGTTGAAAGTCCTTCTAGTAACTTTCTAGCAGTCTAAGTTTAACTCCAGGCAACTCGAATCAGCAGAAATGCGAATGCTTAGATAAAGGCAGGAGTATCACTGAAAGATAAGATCAAAAGTTCACGCCTGGGTGTCACAGACATAAACAGTTAAACAGTAAGCTGGAGGAACGACAGTTGAGATGGTATGGGCACATAAGACGGAGACCACCAGACCACAGAGTGAAGCAGGCAATGTCTATGGAGCTTCATCGACAGTCATCCAGAGGTAGATCAAAGAACTCTTGGATGACTCAATGCTCAAAAATCCTACAGAGAAACGGCCTGGATGAAAGCGATACTCAGAACCGAAGAAGCTACAACCTGAGAACGAGGAGAGCCGACCCCATCAGCCCACCTAGGCAATGAGTTGGGACAGTGCGATGAAGAAGAAATGTAGTCAGTTGAAACCGTTTAGGAATGTGCGGTTTTTCTAATCGATAATAATGAATGAAAGTATTAAATTTACACATTTTTAATCCTATTCATAGTTTGTGAAAATACCCCATTGCGTTTAACGAAAAGAAAAAATTGTTTAATTCTATTGGCCAGTTCTTTCGCTAAGATCTACCTACACGAATTTATCGCTCAGTTTTGAATGCAAAGAGGCTAGACTTTGAACGACACGCGGAACACCCGCGTCTGTCCCGCTCACAATAAGCTCACGCACACTTACAATACATGCGAATGAGACAACGCTCAAATTTACTTACAGAAATCGCTCGAAAAGGGGTTTATGGAGAATACACTTTTCTACACCGAAACTTTCACGAAATTGAAATTTAAAAAAAAAAATATTTTTTAGAAAGAAGAAGCTACATCGGTAGCTTTTTATAATTTTATAATTCTTTATGAGAGTTGAGTTAGCAGCACTTTTTCCTTAAATAATATTTTTTGATAAATCGTACATGTTTGACAGTGAATGTTTACGTTAATACGAAACGCATCGAAAATTCGAAAACATACCGACATAGTTTTCACCCTCTAGAAGGCAGTATAAAAAAATATATTAATTTTGTGCAATTTTCGATTTAGAAAAGTGTTTTTTCCCGGGCGTCCTTTTTGTATGGGCCGAAAAGCGAAGTCTATCGTCTTAAGTTATTTTAACTTTTCCCCTGTAAAAGCTTAAATACATTGTAACAGATTTTAATATCTGACAGTTATGTCGTCTAAAAGCTGTTTTAATTAATTAAGCCAAAATTAGACTAATGCGGCCATCGGCTGACAACTTTATGGCCGGCCATTTATTACTTCCTTGAGCCGAGTTCCCACTGAAAATAATCCACAGACTTAATAAATACGAACGCCGCTCTACGGGCATATTAAAACGATCAAAGTATTTAAATATTCCATGCCCCAGCTATAAAATTTATAAAGGTTTGGACACGGAGATGGTCTGCGGGAGCTGTTGACAAATTTAGACTGAAGAGACGTTATGGGATAAAAGTAGTCTCGGGGAAATGTGTTTATTTCGGGTAGGGCGTAGTGAAATGGTATTAACTCTTCTGAATGGCATTTAAAATGAGGAATCGTGTCCAAATATATTTTATGTGACATTTTAAGATGTCGATATTAGAGATGCATGGCGTAAAGTATTTTAATTTCAAAAGCTCTTCCTCAAACGATTAAAGTGGGTACCTAAATACATAGGAAAGTATTGCAAGTTTTATTGGTCAAATGCATTGTACATATTATAGTTTTGTAACATTGATCGAAGAACCGGTGGATGGAATATTTTAGCCATACAAATTTTGTTATAATCTTTTGTCTACGCAGAGAAAAATGTTATTCTAAAATACGACCATTTTATTCGTAAAAACGGGACAAATTAACAGGAAAATATGATTTAAGATTTTCACGGCCAAAAGTATTTTTGTTGTTAATTTTTGGGGTATTATGCCATGTTACGCTAACTCCTTCTTAAGCCGACAAAAAAAAATGAACAGGGTTTCAATGTTTATTGGCGGGAGCATATACGAATAATTTGTTGATATACGCAATTTCGTACGTATACCAACAAATTATTCTTACATTTTCCCGCCATGAAACATCGAAACATTGTTAAGACGATAGACTTCGCTTTTCGGCCCATACAAAAAGGACGCCCGGGAAAAAACACTTTTCTACATCGAAAATTGCACAAAATGAATATATTTTTTTTATAATGCCTTTTAGAGGGTAAAAACTATGTCGGTATGTTTTCGAATATTCGATGCGTTTCGTATTAACGTAAACATTCACTGTCAAACATGTACGATTTATCAAAAAATATTATTTAAGGAAAAACTGCTGCTAACTCCACGCTCATAAAGAATTATAAAATTATAAAAAGCTACCGACGTAGCTTCTTCTTTCTAAAAAATATATATTTTTTAAAATTTCAATTTCGTGAAAGTTTCGGTGTAGAAAAGTGTATTCTCCATAAACCCCTTTTCGAGCGATTTCTGTAGGTAAATTTGAGCGTTGTCTCATTCGCTCATTTCGCATTCGCATGTATTGTAAGTGTACGTGAGCTTATTGTGAGCGGGACAGAATGACAGTCGAGGGTGTTCCGCGTGTCGTTTAAAGTCTAGCCTCTTAATTTGTTCGTAAGAACTTCAGTCCCGTTTTTAACCGTTTTTACGAATAAAATGATCGTATTTTAGAATAACATTTTTCTCCGTGTAGTCTGTAGTTAGATTGTAGAAATATTTTGAGGTGATTTTTCAAAAAAAACGGCGCTATACAAATCGTCCAAATATTATTATATTATTAATTCTAAACAAGGATGGGCCCGGGATTTAAAAAAAAACATACCAGAAGAGACGGGAAGTGATCCGAGGGAGTGTCAGTTAAGTGGAAACTCCGGAAATAGATTAATAATAATGCGGAAGACGAAAGGAAGTCTCCTCCACGCTTGACTGGCTTAAAAGGTTACTGGATGATAAGTTTTGGTCACACATCACGACTTTTCTTCAACTCGACAGAACTGCACTCAAGAGGCGTGGATAAACGTATCATGTTTATGACGGTATCATAATTGTCTGCGCTTTTGATGATTGTCTTGAATCGTGAGGTTGTGGGTTTAATTTTTGTCACATCAAAGCAAAAATAATTTATAGACATGATTTATTCGATTCGTGAATGTTACGACAGTCTATTTTGATTGATCTTATCTCAAAGCTTTGCAGGAGAGTTAGAAGAAACTGAGGAACGTTTAAAGTATTTAAAATTGGGAGACTCTCAGAAGCGCCCTAGCGAAAGGCCACCATTCAGAATTGAAACGTTGTTGTTCATTGAAATGGGTTTAGTAGTTTTTGATGGCCAGATCTGACATGTGGGACCTTCGTGCAATATGCACATAAAAGAGTAAACTCTTCTCATAAACGATGTGAAATGTGCGAGAGGTGGGAACGGTCTTATCAGCGGCAGGATCATAATACACAACACCATACTAACTTATATAGTAACAACTTCACACTTTCTGTGAATCGAAAACAACGAGTGATTTGACAATAGTTCGGAGATATATGGTATATTATCATTCTCTTCTATTAGTCAATCACACATACATGCCTGATTTTTTTTCTTATAGTACCTACCTATTCGAGTTACGATCAGATTACTTACAATTGTTAACCCCTCAGGCCTCGAGCATATTCTGTCAGAAGTCGGAATATTTCCGCTTCGCAATATACAGTGAAACCCTCTTAAGAAGTTTTCCAAGGATTGGAATAAATTGGGCCATTTGGTCTTCAAGGGACCGAGAAAACTAAACTTCTTAAGCAGGAAAACTTCTTAATAGGGTTTCACATAGAGATAATATGTATGACCGTATCCGAAAACTAAAAATTACTTTTGAAAAGAGATGAAATACACTTTCAAATTTTATTATTAGAAGTAAACGATAAAAATTTAAATGCAAACACATAAAAGTTTTAATAACGGTTTACGTTAACTAAAATTACCGATAGCGAAAAAATAATAAAAAACACATATTTTATTAGACAAAAATGTATTATAAACGTTATTGTTTTCTCACCTTTTTGTCGTTTATGTAAAAAATAATTAATAAAAAATTCAAAGTTTCAAAAAAAAATTTCAAGTTGCGGTTGGAAACTTTGGTAGCATATAGGAAGGTGTACAATTAATGCTTATGTGGTTAACTTGCAAATTTTAATATAAAGAGTGGTGATTTCTCTTTCTAACGCCAAATGTATCATATTTCTCAGCATGATAGTAAGGGAGACAACGATTTCTATAAGACCTATTCCTTGCTTGAAAAGCGAACAAATTAGCCTACGGGGTTAATAAAACGGTGATAACACTATGCCTGTATGATAGTTATTACCAGCAATTAATTGTGTTACCGATTGCCATCTAGTCTTGGAAATTATCACGAGGTAAGTTGTTAAAACACGTGTCACGGTAGAAAAAAATTTATAAGTGTAAGAAACAGTTAAAGTTAACCACCACACTACAACTATAACATGGGTGTTAATTTGAGTAAACGGTATTAAAATAAATGATGAAGTTGAATTTGTAGTGGTACTTAGAATTGCAGACCATAAACGGTGTGGGTTCACGTTCACATGTCGACGTTTCTATATCCGAAATGATGCGTTAAAGACATAACAGTTCGCTAAAGTTAAAATGGTGGCATCACGAATTAACTGTACAGAAAAAAATTTATAATCATAACAAATTATCGACCGACGATGACTTTCGGCTTTCTCCAGCGAATTGGTGAATGCGGTCAACAAACTGGAGTGGTCGCTTTTGTGAACATTTTCAGTCTCTTTAAAAGATCAATGTGATGTATCATAATAGTATATGATCTAGTACACATTGTACCATAGTAGTCTAAGGGCTCTTCAGGTCACACGGTCTCGTTGCCAAGTTGTGCCGAAGGTAGTTTTACGAAGTTTCAAGAGCTCTCCAGATCAGAACTAGCCTTCAGCCTGGAAAGAAGTTCGTCATCAGAAGTGTGATTATACATATTTACAATACGTCAATAAAAAGTCACCGTGTTTATGTTTACGTCTTTCAAAAAGCATCCACAAGCACTGGAGAGTACAGGTCCTACAAGTACGTACCATATTACAATATTCTTTATAGAGAATAAAAATGATTGGTCAATTCGTACTGCTATTTTTATATTGAAATTATTCGTTTTTTGTAAGAAGAAATTGCTAATTGTAACAAAAAAGCGCAAAAGGTTCGGTCCGAAAGCGGCCTTACGGTTATTCTACAATAATTTACATCTTAACTTAGCAAATGACTAACTGGTTGGATGATGTAGCAGAAATAAGATTGGAACGGCAGAGGCAGAACAGGATCGCAGGAACTGGAATATGTTAGACTCGTGCTAAACCTGATCCTATGAGGATTTTACGTCCAGGTCAATATTATGCGCTTGGATTCAATTATTATAATAAAAATAGATGACTGACTGTAAAAACATTTACTTAAGCTTTGATTCCAGATGCTTCATAGTTAATGTGGAGTTTATTCCAACCTTAGGTTACTCATAAAGAGGCAATATTATTCTGCCGCTGCGCTAAGGGATCATTGTCATTTTAGTCATTATTCTTTCTGCGAGAAGCATCATTTATGATAGGGAGAGGTTAGAACGGTGCTATCAGCGGAATGTCTTAACCATCCGGGAAGAATTCTTGATTCTAAATTATTAAGTAGAAATCTAAACCTCTGACATCATGAAATTCGCACAGCCAACTAAGAGAACGAGCCTGCATCACTATTTCCATCAGAAGCTTTGAAATGTGCATTTGGCAGTCAAAATTGACACTGTTGAAACTTGGACAAAAGCAAGTGGTAAAGATGTAACACCAGCAAGGTGAAGTATAATGACCATAAAGAGCTATTAATAAAGAATGACGGAAACTGCACACCCAATAATAATCTGTGACGGATGAAGGTTGAAGGTCGCCAGTCATTAGACATTAGGTTCATACAAGATACGACTTGTGATTTGTGATCCTTGCTCATCTGCTCATCTCATAACTCAGAGAGATGCTGAGCGATCGTAGAAGGTGTCAGAGAAGCATTTGTATTACCTACATGTGGTAAGCGAACAATGCAGCGCTCCAATAGCTGACACGAACCCTTTTACCATTAGCGACGTGGTGGCGAGCTAAAATACAATTCATTCCGTTTCCGATTGCCGTCGACTCAATCGTTCGCGAACACCTCCAGTGTTTTTTCACTTTCTGATAAACAATCTTATACAAATGTAAATCATTTGAGTTGAGTTGAATATTGTTTAATAAACCTGTAAGTACAAAGTTTAGCTCATTTAATTTACACACACAATACACATTCAATCCCCCATACCTACGATTAGTAGCAAGCCACAAACATCATTGTCGTGGCTGCATCCAAGTGGCTGAGCCTTCCACTCATTGAGCGATGGATGCAGATGATGCAGCGATCTCACTGAAGGACGATCCTTTTTCTTTTTTTTTTAAGTTTTTATTTTATGTTATCATTACGTATTAATTATTTTTATCATTTTGAAATGTAATAATTGTATATACATATATATCTCATGCATTGCAGCATATAATATGACAGACTGGGATTTCTCCATCTACCCAGTCCTGCTGGATTAAAAACGTAAATGATGACAATAAATTATCAGGTGGCAATTTCTTCCAACCAGTCAAGATTTTAGTAGAAATAAAAATACATAATGTAGCGTTCTCAGTATGGCATGAATTTTGTGAATATATAAATACATGTATGGATATAAAAACATTAATCTACAGATTAAAACAAATTAAGGCAATAAATTATAAATTAACGTCTGTAGGTGAGGGATTGATTAAATATGTAATTAAAACACATAATTAACACGTTGAAAACTGTACTTGTGGTGGAATGTGAATGTAAAAAATACTCACGCAATATCTTCGACCATACTAAAGATGCCCGTAGCAGGGTGAAAGCTTTAAGGTCGAAGGAAAAATATGAAGATTTATTGACACTTTTTAATTAAATTTGATGTGATAACGCACAAAAATACTAACTGAGAGGGGCAAGTGAAATTACAGCATCTAAATTTAGGTAATCTTGTGATGCTGTAGGAAACGATAGAAAAAGGGTCTTGCCATTCAAATATAGTTACTAAACATATCTAAAACCCTTTTTATATTTTTATTAATGACTTTTCAAAAAATACAAAGTTAAGTAGTTTATTCACAGTCCTCCTCACTAGGGATTCCTGTTCGGAGGCCGAATGTATATTGTTGTATGGGTATTACATAATGATTTCCTCTTCTTCATGTAAGTTGATTTCCACAAAATAAAGAATAATTTTTTTTTTGACTGTGGGTTATGTTGGTGTTACTTCGTAATTTTAACGATTTCCTCATATTCATGGTTATTGAGCCATATTTTATATTTTTTCTTCATGGTGTTTTTAATTTCATTTGGAAGGGCATTATATAATTTTGTAGCGCGAAAAGCAAGTTTTTCTGGCCAAAAGATGAAGTTAATTTTGGGATTTCAGTAGATTTGGTATTTCGTCCTTAGAGTGTAGGTGTGTTGGTCATTAAGGTACTCATTTTCCTTTAAATTTGAATTGTTTTATAATACTAAAAACGTTAAAGTTAAAAATTTTTTTTAATTAAAGTTACACTTGTAAGTGGTGTTTTTTCACCAGCACGATACCGAGAGCATTTATAAGTAACTAGTCATGTTGATAAAATTATATAATACACGATACGTACGGTCACAGTGAATGACGAAATCAAAATTATCAAGTCGACAACTTAATTAATTTAAACAATTGTAATTAAACAATAGTTACCAAGAAAATCGTGATGCATTCTTTTGTCATCTTCAGATGTTTGAACGAAACCAAAGGCTTACAATGTAGGTAAATGTAATTACAAAATATTCCTCAACGAGCAGTCATCAATAAATGCAAATAGGAAAGCAGTCCTCCATCATTGCACAAATCTCTCTTATAACGACGGTAAAGTGGTAACGTAGCTTAAACATAATTCGTAATCTGGAATGTTGGGCTTTCTTGCAAAAAAAAAAACTGTGTTTGAGGCTCGTATGACGTCCGTCTGACGACCGTCCGTGGTCGAGTGGTAAGACACTTCACTCCCATTCGGAAGGTCGCGGGTTTGAACCCGGCGTGCGCAAATAAATTTGATTTGATTAATTTGTGTTATTTCACAATTCTTCTTCTTCTTCCTTGCACTGTCCCAACTCATTGCCCAGGTAGGCTGTTGGGGTCGGCTCTCCTCGTTCTCAGGTTGTAGCTTCTTCGGTTCTGGGTATCGCTCTCAAAATAATATATGTTATATTTGCGGCACGTTCCAGAGTGGAAGATACTCTCAGTATCGCCCTGGTGTAAGACCACCATTCAGAATTGAAACGTTGCTTAATAATGGCTTTAGCCGTATTTAGTGACTAGATCTGAATAGCCAGGTACTTTCCCACCTTCCTCTTCCCCATCTCCTTCCCTTCCCCACTTACCTTCAGCCTCACAACATACTCCAATTGAGGATGCCATAGTCTCACTGGCTCCATAAGGGAGCAGTTGGGACCCTTGTGAGGTTTCTCTTTTAAAAAAAAGATGCTGATGTGAGGCGATATTGGGTTTTTGGATGGCCCATGAATTTAGCAATGACTCAATTATTATAATGCGAGCAACGTAAGCCTTGTCAAGACACGTAAATATAAACGGATATGAGTGTGTAGTGAATGTGGTCACGACCCGAGCGTTTCGTGGCGGTTGATACCGAGAATGCAGAAAAAAATTGAAAAATTTCATTACTAACATTGCGTCGTCGCGATTGTACGATTATTGCCATCACTAGAAATTACTGTAAAACGAATTTAATGTCTTCAGTACCTACTTATTAGAAGTTGTGTTCTTGGAATGGATAGATTCGAAGGAAAGTTCGAATTTTAAATGAAGATATGGATAAAATTGCTTTTCATAATTCAACGCATGGGCCTATAGCGTCGGGAACCCAAAGTCGCCTTCATGCAGTTAATTTGGATTTATTTGCCTACACGGAGAAAAATGTTATTCTAAAATACGATCATTTTATTCGTAAAAACGGTTAAAAACGAGACTGAAGTTCTTACGAACAAATTAACAGTGTTTCAATGTTTATTGGCAAGAAAATGTAAGAATAATTTGTTGGTATGCGTACGAAATTACGTATACCAACAAATTATTCTTACACCTTTCCGCCAATAAATATTTAAACCCTGTTAATTTGTTCGTAAGAACTTCAGTCCCGTTTTTACGAATAAAATGATCGTATTTTAGAATAACATTTTTCTCCGTGCACCTAAAGCCGAATTTACATTATGCAACTAGTTGCATGCATGTTCTAAATAATTGCATGGCACAGACAAGTTGGTGTAAATTGCGCAAATTTAGTGTCGTGCAACCGCCACCATGGCACTATCAACATCAAAGCAAAGCTTTTTCTGCAATGTACAATATTATTGAACACAAGGCGATGTACAAAATAAAGAAAATACGATATTGGGTTCGACGATGGTTATAAAGAAAGCAACTGGATGCAATGCAATTAGCATCCTGAAAGCTATAAAAAAAACTATTTTCGAATGATTGCACATCGTGTTAATAGTTTATTGAACATTCCAGCGTTGATTTATCATTTTCGAAGTTAAAACTCTTCGAAGTTAAAGCAGTTACAATGATCCGCTCAACTGAAATGCTTTCGCGACACTGGTTGCATCACGTGTTTACACTACGCAATTAGTTGCATATCACTAGAGGTGCCGTAATTGGCGCTAGCGCGATTCTTATTTTGTGGAAGACAACCAATGCATGTGTGATGAAACTATATGTTTACACGTGAAACTAGCAGTGCAACTAATGTCATGAAACAACTTGTGCGTAACTAACGAACCCGTTTTATTTGGCGTGTTGTCCACGAAAGTAGTCCGTAAGATACGTATATATTTACGAGATCTGCAATTAAAGAAACTTCTTATCTTCTAAAAATATGTTTGCTAAAAGCCACTAGAAAGCAGAGGACATAATTTTAATATCGCTGTTCTACGCCGAAGATTCATGTACCGAGAAAATGCACATTTTTATATAATTAGTGCCAGGTGTTTAAATGAACACTCAATATGTGAATTTATTTAAGATTGGTGTAGAATCTCACGCATTTCGAGGGAGTTTTGAAGAAAAGATTGGTTGATTCATTGAATCAGGTTAATAGTTTTAGCCAGTCGTTTTCCATCCATCACCTGTGCTTTCTCAAAGGCCGACAAAGGCTTATAAATAATATCCCTGAAAGAGTCGATACTGCCTCGCTAAATGCGAAGATCATTTTGAAAGAGCCTAATGTGTTAAGAGTTAAACGAACGACAAAAGCATCGTGATCGTGATGACAAAAAAGGTCAACTTATTGTGATAATAGGCCCAATGGTATACAGAGGTATAAAATAAGTGAAAATTACACTGAGGTCTCTTTTCGAAGGAGAACTTCAAAGATAAACGTCCCGCGTGGAATATATTTTTCAGGCCAGCTGTATCAACTGCTTATTAAATTGGGACTATTTAAAGGCGCACCAAAGAAATTTTAAGCAATTTTATTGGTCACCAAAATAAAGATGATTAATGACAACAAGAATGCGATCAAACAGTCATCAAACATGATTTATAAAAATAATAACTATTGTATTTATTAATTATTTATGATCACCTGGATCGCCTGTGATCGCTTGAATGTTAAAATCATTAAAAAATACGAATTTAATCCAAAACCAGGTGACCAGCATTCTCTGAATGAGTTAGGTAAAGTTACATCATAATCTATAGCAGTTGTTTCACAGAATTTCAATATTATTAACTTTGCAATTTGACGAATTGTTCACGATCTGTGAAACAACCGACCCACACGTCATATTTTGCTGTTGTAATATTATTTCTGGTGGCAATGTTCAGATTGCCAAAACGTTTTTAAAAAGTGGGATTTTGAAGATATTTAAAATAAAATGATCTTAAAAAGTTTACTAGTTCTTATTTGCTAATTTTTTTACTCAATTTGTATTTACAATTTCGCGGTCTGTGAAGATGAAGGCGAAAGGTTTTTGACTGTCTGTAAAGTCGGGTTTTAAGTTTAGCTCTAAATTCTGCCGAGTCTGAGATCATTTTTAAATCATGTGGCAATTTTACCTACAAGCTCACATAAACTTTTAATGTGAAGCCTTCTTTACGTCGATTGGTGCTACACGGGTAGCAGAAGTTCTAGGAGCCTGAGGACTTTAACATATAAAACCTGAAACGGACCGCGGAGTTGGTTTTATCCAATCTGGTTCTCGGTTCTTACTTCTCAGGACGGGTTTTGGTCTATTGTAGAACATTCTATAAACTGTGTGGTGATCCCCATTTTACTGTTTATACTTACGGGCCTAACTAATAAAGCGTTTTTTAAATTTAACACAAGTGATAAACAACCATTAACGTATTGTTTATCAGTTGTGTAACATTTAAAATACGTTTATCAGTACGGGGGTTATATCTATAAGAGCTTTGAGAGAGATAGCTACATAACATATGTAGCTACACAATTTATGTTAAAATTATATTTTTCAAAGATCCGTTGTGGCCTCCATTTCTGTTACATGTGTGTTTTAGGTATTTGAAAAAGAAAGATTATAATAGAGCTATCACCGCTAAGCCAACAGAAAACGATTTAGCATGGAAAATTAATCTAGTAGTAAGAATAGCACTGGTGACTGGGAATGTATGACGACCGATATGCTGAAATAGGATAAGCCAAATAACGCTGGCTAGCAAGCTTTTATAGCTACGTCTGTCGAACCCATAAAGGAATGTTATTTGTTATACATTCTGACGACAATAACGCAAAAAAAAATGATTGTGTCTCATCAAAAACTAGCCGAATGAAATTTGAACCTATGTATTGGCAACTTGACTTCCGTCATGAGCTACAGGCCTTTTGACCTATTTGTAAAAATGTAAAAATAAAAATATGAAAATTACATTTTGTGTTATTCGGATTGCTAGTCGAGAGTCTTACCCCTCGTCCACGCGGGCCGTCGAGCCATATTATGAACAACGATTATGAGAATATAGATAAGTAATAAAGGTACGTTAGTGGCGGGTTTGCAGATAGGCGTGATAGCTCAATTGGTAGAGCAGTTACATGTATAATGCAAGGTCCCGGCTCCGCCCCGTCTATAATACTAACGTAACGTAATCGCTACATTTCTAACCATAATTTAGCATTGTTTTATGAGTTAGCGCTATTTTCGAATTTCTGCCATTTCGCTCATAGATATACAAACAAAACGAGTTATTCGTTGCAAAACTAGTTTTTTTTTTTTTTTAAATCACCGTTTTATGGGCAGTTAACACATAAACTTACTCGGGTAATTATTCCCCTAACCGCCACACTTTTAGTCACAGGTTATGGAAATTACAATTTGAACAATAATTACCACAAGAAACAACTATGTATATGCACAAAATAGGTTTATTAGATTCTTAGTTTGGGTTAACTAAGTATTTCGTGCATGAGATATGATTTTATATTTTCACGGCCAAAGTATTTTAGTTATTTATTTTTTGGGTGTTATGCCGTGTTGCGCTACCTCCTTCTTTGGCCAACATTTCGGACAGCATTACAGTGTCCAGCATCAGGGCAGATGTGTTGTACAACCGAAACGTTGGCTAAAGAAGGAGGTAGTGCAACATGGCATAACACCCCAAAAATAAATAACAAAAAAACAATGATTCATGCATATTTAGGTTGTAACAAAACTTATGCAAATGGCAAATGTCAATCCATGAATTTTGAAAATTTTGAACTTTGAATAAAAACGGAATTTGCATCTTTTACCATCTTATACAAACGTAATTTCGAGTTGTTTCTTTCCAAGTTGAAAAGTAGTGTTATTTTTACACTAACGCAGGGGTAGGCAGAGAGGATAGACAACTCTGTCTTGGAACACACAATCTGCTTAGATCACATTCATACATCCTACTCTGTTGTTATTCTCTGCACGGAGAAAAATGTTATTCTAAAATACGATCATTTTGTGTTCAATGTTTACTGGCGGGAACATGTAAGAGTGATTAATTGGTATACGTAATTTCGTACGTATACCAACAAATTAGTCTTACATTTTCCCGCCAGTAAATATTGAAACTCTGCTAATTTGTTCGTAAGAACTTCAGTCCCGGTTTTAACCGTTTTTACGAATAAAATCATCGTATTTTAGAATAACATTTTTCTCCGTGTGAATCGTTGAAAATTCGTGATTTTCATCCAACATCTAATAAAGGTTTTGCATGTTCTTCAGTAGCAGTGAGATAAATTCCTACAACTTCATCATTATCTTGAGAAATGTTACAGATTGCCCGTAACAGATAAGATAAAGAAATACACCTGTAAAAAACCAGTATATTTATTTTAAAACACGCAGTAAGACATTCATTTTGTATGTTTTTCGTTTATTTGCCAAATACCTTTGAGGTAATTGAAGTACGTACTCAAAGTTAAGTCGCAAAAAAGGTACATATCTAATGTTAAATGTTTTGTCACCTTTGGAGATTTTTTATTGTATGTACAGATATGCTTAAGTACCTAGGTACCTACTCCAGATTACAGTTAAAATATAAACAATTTTTTTAAAGTTGGCATCACTTGACGACACAAGAGTTCAAACTGCTCCCATTATTCCAAAGCCAGCGGGACTGTGATATCGTTGCCATTTAAAAGATTTGTTAGATAATTATTAAAACCTTGTATCAGAGTCGCGTCTATTAAAAATATAATAAATAAGGTTTATCCTGCCAGACAGTCGTATTGAAATATATTATACATAGTAGGTACCTACTTAGGTTGTATCGCGGACGAATTTCACAATAAAACAGGTAAAAGCAATGCCGTGGTCGATTTAATGCCTATAAGGGTAAAAATGAATATTCAGCGTGTTTCAACACCATTGGATCTTATATTTTACATTTAATTGACATTTACATCTGTAGAAAATACTGTAGGAGAAACACAGAAAGGGAATTCAAATCTTATTCTAAATGTACATACAAATAGAAAACTTTTAGCTTTTTATTTAATGCATACCTATCCAATGAAAAGCTTTCATTCGAATATTGCTGATTTTGTAGTATTTATCTAGATAAAAGAGATCAGCGACAGTTTTAGGGAAAAGACGCAAGAGTGCAACCTAATGGAAGAGGAGAACGTGAATGCAATCTGGAAAGTGATAAAGACGAAGATTATAACTACGGCAGAGGAAACTATAGGCAAGGAAAGACCTCAAGCAAGGAAGGAATGGATAACCGATGAGATCCTAAATATGGTGAAGGATAGAAGAGAGCTCAAAAATGATAAAAGAGCTGAATCACAAAAGAAATACAAAGTGCTGAGAAACAAAATAAATAGAGAGTCCAGAATAGCCAAAGAAACATTCTACCAGAATAAGTGCGATGAGATAAATGACGACCTCAAGAGAGGAAATGTAGAAAAAGCTCACGCTGCGGTGAAAGACTTCTTTGGGATGAGAGTTGGAAAGGGTAATGCAATAGAAGGAGAAGACGGCAAAATACTTTTCGAAAATGACCAAATAGGAGAGAGATGGAAAAGATATCTTGAAATGCTGTACAATGGAAAGGGAAATAGTGACAACGAAACATTGATAGAAAGAGAAAATGAGGTAGACGCAGATGATTTGGGAGACCCAATCATTAGAGAAGAGTTTGACCTCGCACTCAAAAACCTCAAAAACGGGAAAGCACCCGGAATCGATGACGTTCCAGCTGAACTAATTAAGCCAGCAGGAAAAGGAACTACAGATGCCCTGTTTAAAATGGTACAGATAATGTATAAGACTGGAAACATACCAGAAGATTTCGAGAAATGCCTAATTGTCGCATTACCAAAGAAGGCAGGCACGACGAAATGTGAACAACACAGAACTCTTAGCCTAATATCCCATGCCTCAAAAATACTGACTAATATCATTCTAAAAAGAATCGAACCAAAAGTAGAGAACATCCTTTCCGGAGACCAGTATGGATTTAGAAGAGGTGTAGGAACCAGAGAAGCAATATTGTCGCTACGCATACTGCTAGAAAAAAGAATAAAAAGAAACCAAAACACATTCATTGCATTCATAGACCTGGAGAAGGCTTTCGACAAAGTAGAATGGAAAAGGCTCTTCGAAATTCTGAAGAGAATTGATATCAAATATAGAGATAGACGAATAATCCAGGCGCTATACAAGAATGAGGCCGCTATAATTAGATGTGATAATGGTACAAAGGAAGCCAGTATAAAACAAGAGGTGAGACAGGGATGCTCTCTGTCACCTGTTCTTTTTAACGCCTATATACAGAGTGCGATTGATGACTTGAGAGAGAGAATGAGTCACAGAGATGGTGTAAAGATACACGGACAAAAGGTGGATATGATAAGGTTTGCTGACGATATTGCTATGCTTGCTGAAAGCGAAGAAGAACTGCAAGAGGCCTTAACAATCATGCAAAGCATTCTTCAAAACAAATACAACATGAAGATAAATAAAGACAAAACAAAACTGCTGACTGTAGGCCGAACGCAACATCAGATGAGAGTAGAGATGTCAGGAGTTCCACTAAAGAACACCAAGGAGTTTGTCTACCTCGGGAGCAAAATAACATGGGACGGTCGGTCTAAGAGCGAGGTCGACAGCCGTATACACCAGGCTAGGCTTGCATTCAATAAAAGGTCGAAAATAATAGAATCGAATAATATAGACCTAAAACTGAGAATACTCCTCATCAAGACCTATGTATGGAGTATCTTGACGTACGGCTGCGAAACATGGTGCCTATCCGAAAGAGATAAATGGAGACTAGAGGCTTTTGAGATGTGGTCCTATAGAAGACTATTAGGAATTTCCTGGAGAGACCACATTACAAATGAGGAGGTTCTCCAAAGAATCGAAGGAGGAAGGCACCTGCTCAAGACCTTGTCCGAAAGGCGTGCAAGATGGATCGGCCATATAATACGACAAGAAGGCCTCTTGCATGCCATAATGGAGGGTATGACCGAGGGGACAAACTCCAGGGGACGCCCACGCCGAGAGTACCTGGAGGACCTGCTGGTGGACATGCGCTGCTCTTCATATGCAGAATTCAAAAGAGCCGCACAAGATAGGGAAGAATGGAAGAAGAAACTAAAGGAAATTGCTGCAAACCAATCCCAGGATTGAAACCAGAGAGAGAGATCTGTAGGTTCCACCAGAAATTAAATTAAGATGGCGTTTTTTTAGCAATAAAATATGTACTTAAGTACCTATAATTATAAATTATAAAAGCTGTTTTTTTATTGCGGGGCAGGGGCAGTTATTTCACAGAACTTCCATAATTCATGAAATTTGTTCCGTGAAAGTTCTATTCAAGTTGTTATAGGCCAGTGATTCCACAGAACTTGAACATCAAATTTGAAATTTGATGAATTGATCAAGTTCTGAGGATCAACTGACACTAATTAGTCACACATACATAATATTGTATACTATGTAGTTATAAATATTTTACAAAATTAAATAAAAGAGAGTGCCTATCACATTTGAATAAATTTTGGAATGGGGTTTGTAAATAAATAATAAATTACGAAACAATTAGGTAGGTAGTCGGCTAAATATTAACGTACGTACTTATATGAATCATAACATGTTATACCAGATTTAGGGTAGGATTGGCTGAACTAAAAGGTAGAAGCGACGATTGTGAAAGCAATAAGGACATAAAATAATGCTAATATTTTTCATAATATATCCGCTAGATTTATTATTATCCAACGCACAGTCATACCAGAAACTTTCTACGGCAGTCATTCAAACAAACGTTTATTTTTTCAGCACAGAAGCGGGAGAAAGGAAAGTCGAATAGTTTAGTCCGCAGCAAATAATATTGCCAGTTTGTTATTTTAGTTAAAATATGCATAGCTTTTGTATATTTATACCTGCGTTGTTTTATCAACAGAAAACTATTATTCCGTCGACCGCAGTAGACGCTAATGACTCGCAAAGTAATTTAGAGCGAACAGTGCGGTCGATCAAATTGGCAACAGCGCGCCCAACAAAACCGCCGTTATCTACCGACTGTCAATAATACATACTTCCCTCTGTCATTTCTGCAACAAGTGGACATCAGACATGACAATCCTTCGCACATTAATTGACAGAAATTCGCAATGGACGTGCGAATGTGAAGCGACGCTTCATAGAAACGGCAAGGAATATGTTATTTTTGGATTATTTTATGGTTTTAAATATTTGTAATGGGTGTGTGATGTGAGTGCACGGCTCATATGCGTCGAGATCGAAAAAACGACCGGAAAAGCAATAAGCAATAGTAAAAGTAAGCGTCACGCCCCGAAACCAGTCTGGAGTCCGGCGAACGCTTTGTTTATAGAAGCAATTTACGTTTTGTCGAGTGTCTCGGCTCTTGCTTGAGCTCGAGACTTGCTTGAGTTTGCCGAGAGTGGAGCCAAGAGTCGAGCGGAGCCGGGAGGCGACGGAGTTTACGGTTCTCGCCGCCAAAGTGGGCGCGCGCCGCGGAGGAATGTTCCGCCATAACCTCACTAAACCAACTGGTCCCTCCGGCGCTGACAGCTCGCATTAGGGAAATATTCGGGAAAAATGAGAACAGATTAGCCTACCTTCATCCAGCAGCCTCTCGATGTGCATGAAAACATTCGGGAAAGCGGCCAGTTGCTTCCTGTCCTTAAGCAACTGGGCTAGGTAGTCCGCTATACTCTGGGTCGTCGGATTGTTATTATCACACATTTTAGCCGGGAATTCGGAACCGGGATACGCGCAAATAATTCGATCGAGTGTTAATGTATAAGTATGTACACCCGCGGCGGATTAATAAAACAGAGTCCCGAGAAAGAAGTTTATTAAACTCATAGATACGAGCGAGTCTTGTTAGAATTGTTACGCGACACAAGCGGACACTAGTAAGTTTGAAGCACTACTGGGGGATTGGGGGATTGAGTGAGGCGTGCGGGCGACTGCGGGAGCGGGACTGCGTATTGCGCCTGCGCGGGCCCGCTCCATACAAGTGTAGGCGGACTCATTATGTATCTGTGTCTCGCTCGGGCCCGCACGAGGGGCGGCGCGACAGACGCAACAGTTGGGTTTATTCGAAATTTCAACTGAAATAGATGTTCAGGAACGCAATCATTCATTTTTAAATAAATCTAGTCGCAGATGGCTCAAATTGTTTCACTCTAATTATTTTCTTCTGAATTAATACGGATTAAACTTTTGGATTTGAATGAGCGTAAATGCGGCATTCGTCATTCATAAAAACTGCATGAATAAAAACATTCAAGTATATTGGTAGGTAGCTAGGTAGGTACCTACCTACCTAAATACATCAGTTCCTAAGTGGCTACCACCTATGTACGCAATGCACCAAAGCGATATTGATTGCATCGTTTGATAAAAATGCGTCAAAAATGTATTGACCTAACGAGAATCTCACCGAATAATAATAATATTGATAATTTAATTATCTTACTAAATCGAATCAGCGTGTGAAAAATTGCGTAAGGAAATTATTCATAATAATACCCAATATGCGATAAATAAGTAAGCACTTTTCAAAAGTTTATTGAGGTCCTTGAATTAATCCTACGCATGACGCCCCCGTTACTAGATTCATACCTGCCGGCTACCTACCGTCTTGGTAGGTAGGTAGGTACCTGTGCAACTGGTGGTTATAATAAAATCAATCTAATAAAGTCGATTATTGTCGATAATGAGTCGGAGAATCAGGAAATACATTTTTATCGATTTAATGAAGAGGAAAAATAATATTACGACACAAAATCTGCTTTTCCGAATAGTGTTTTGTCTGTTTTCCAATTTTTTAAAAACAATATGGCGCATGTCTTATATTTTTTCAGTTGTGAATATTTTAGCTTACTTGTGAATATTTTAATACTTTAGCCACAACACTGCTCGTTATAATAACTTATCTCGTTATAATAAAAAATCATCTCAAAGGCGCTGTAAAATTTATTATAATTTTTTAGCTCTATCTAATACTTAGCTGGAAAGTCACTTTCTTTTTCTTTTTTTGTTATACGAATACCGCACAAGAGTCCCAACTGCTCCCGTCTGGAGCCACTGAGAATGAAAAATCTGAAATATCACCTCAAAGGCGCTGTAAAATTTGTTATATTTTTTTAGCTCTATCTAATACTTAGCTGGAAAGTCACTTTCTTTTTTTGTTATATGAATACCGCACAAGAGTCCCAATTGCTCCCATCTGGAGCCAATGAGACTACTATGGCATCCCCAATTGGGGACAGAAAAAGCTATCCAGATGACACGAGGTCAGAGTTTATCGTTCATGAGTTTTGAGTGAATGAATGGTAAATTATCATATATTGCAGATTTTAAGAATATTTTAGCAAGGAATATTTACTAACTAACTAGCCAGCACTCCGTTTTCCGCAGGGGTAGGCAGAGACTCGGTCTTGGCACACATTCCTTGCCTCATTCACATTTATACATCGTTTCATACATTCTCTTCCGTTATTCTGGCTCTTGACAAGGCCCGACTCAAGCATCGAGATGTGTAAAGAGTATGTAACAATGGATATGATTTGTACTGCATAGTGCCATTTTGTGAAAAATACCTCATGGGCGCTGTGTAAGTATGAGTTGGAAATTGGAATTGAAAGAAAACGGAAGAAAACTATGAAACATTGTCAAAGGGTCAAGACAAAGCGCTGTGTCGTTCTATCCTCTGCTTCAAGAATGCAAGAAATAAAACATAAAGCTTTTTAAATAAAATATAAAATAATTATAGTACCAGGAAGCAAGGAACGCCAGAAGGTTGCTGGACTAAAGATCGGGGTAAATTGAAAAGATTTAAAACATATTTTGTTCCTAAAATTGTTTCTGTGTGAACAGATTATTCGTGGATTTGATGAGGTTTGATAAAATTTCGGGAAGGTATGAAAATTTCAATTTATGAAAAAGTGCATCAAAATTATGAATCTCAATGTAATGCCTACTTTTAATGCTTTAGTTTTGTGCCTTGCCTCTCTGCTAATATGGATGGTGATTCCTTGTTCGCTAGTTATATTGTATGATGTGTGTATTCCTTGAAAGATGAACCAAGACCAAGTGGCGTAAAGACATTGACGAGAAACATCTGGTACACATGTTCTGCATCATTCTAACACGTTGGGCCGCATCTGTGCACACGGGGACGAACAATGTTGTGGGAAGCAATGGAAACATGGCCAGAAATTCAAATGGCAAACTAGACACTTTTAATAACTCAGGTACGGGACATACGTCATTCCTATGTCTACCTACGTTAAATTATCGTGAAAACAAGCTTATGTGTCCAAGCGGTTAAAAGGGTTCCACGACAACTCAACAAAGTGGCATCTAACACCCCTTTGAAAAGTCATTAAAAGTTACGAATTTTGAGTCGAGAGAGTCCGGCCGGAGAAGTTAAAAGCTCTCCCTCAGCCAGCCTCTCCAGATCCGGACCGTCACACAGTAGGCGGGAAACACACATCCGCCGCCAAGACCTCAATAAACCCCCATGAACCCCGGCACTCCTGCAATAACACCAAACGTAGCGAACCACTTGGGGTGATCTATGGCAAGGGTCCAATCCGATAATTGGTTTCCGGGGCGGCGGTATCCGCACCCACTTACCAAATTGACCACACTAAAAAGATAAAACAACATCAATAGATGTCTGTGGTGAGCGAGAAATAAAATAATAATTTTATTATCTTTTCAAAGTTACTACACGCGTTATCGTTATCACCATTATCAATTTAGAGTAAAAATCTTATTAATCAATTATTGATAATGGCCTTATCGTTGTAATTTGTCGTCACTCATCGGTCGATTGGCTGTCATTGAATTGTATTGCGTCCAATCAATTTGACTCTTGTAGTTAATTTGATAAGATTATATTATAAATATTTGAACAGGAAACTCTAATTTCAACGCGTGTTTTTAGCCCCAACTTTCACAGTTATTTTGTATTTTTTTTTATATATTTTTTTTTATAGATAAACCTCACAAGAGTCCCAACTGCTCCAATCTGGAGCCAGTGAGACTATGACATCCCCAATTGCAGTATGTTGTGAGGCTGAAGGTAAGTGGGGAAGGGAAGGAGATGGGGAAGAGGAAGGTGGGAAAGTGCCTGGCTATTCAGATCAATAAACACGGCTAAAGCCATTATTAAGCAACGTTTCAATTCTGAATGGTGGTCTTACACCAGGGCGATACTGAGAGTATCTTCCACTCTGGAACGTGCCGCAAATATAACATATATTATTTTTATTAATTAATTGTGAAATAACACAAATTAATCAAATAAAATTTATTTGCGCACGCCGGGTTCGAACCCGCGACCTTCCGAATGGGAGTCAAGTATCTTACCACTCGACCACGGACGGTCGTCAAATGTATATATATGATTATTGTATATATTAGATATTATATACAGGGTGTTGCGGTACGTACCCAACAAACTTTAACCAGCGATTCCTGATCATATTTAGAGTAAAAAATATTGTGGCAACTTTGCTCTCCGGTAACGTTTATTTTCAATAAAAAAATAAAAATTCCACACCCCGTCACTGTCCACAACTCTGGCATACCTCCACCTCGCTACTCGCACCAATAGCGCGAACGAGCATCGCGGCGGGTAGCGAGGTGAGAGTATGCCGGAGTTGTGGACAGTGACGGAGTGAGGATATTTAAAAAAAAAATGATTGAAAATAAACGTTACCGGAGAGCAAAGTCGCCACAACATTTTTTATTCTAAATATGATCAGGAATCGCTGGTTAAAGTCGGTCGGGTACGTACCGAAACACCCTGTATATAAGAAAATTTGTCTTTTTTTTTTGTCATTTCAATTCACAATGACAAATTAAAGCAGGTGTTGCTCTGTACAACAAAGCTTTTATTTTTAATTTCACATTTAGAAAAACACTAATTGCATTATCGCAACGTTACAAATATTTTCGTTTATTTGATAGATTTTTAGTATTCCAAGAAGGGTGCAAACTTCTTCTTTACGCATTCTACCACTATAATATCCCGTGATTTTTCACGTATCTACGCTAATACTTACATAAAAGCTTATAAATATTGCGTTCACAACGGTTGCAGTAAATAAAATATTTTTAGCCATTATAAACGAGTCTGTTTTCCTGCTATTGCCTGCAGCCACTCCAGTGACCGTCCGTGAGGTGAAATGGGTAAGTTCGTTAGTTATGTACCAAAAGTAAAAAGTAACACATTTATGCAAGAATTACGAACATTAGGCAACACCGCAATAACACAAGGTTCATTATTTTATACCAACACCCCCGCTGATTGCCAAATCTTTTCAGAGCTTAAATTCTCCGTTAAAAAAGCGGAGAATGGAATAATATAATAGAGCTCGTTCATTTGCCTCTTAGAAGTTCAACAACTTTTTAATAGTCAGTCCCTTAATAGGCTCCAAGGATAACATATTGTTGGCTATGGCTATGAAAACAAGTAGTTGTTTTAGTATTTTTCTCTTCATTAAGTTTTACATCAAACCTCTATTAAGCTAAGCAATTTTTTGATCAAATCGAGGTAGAGAACCCTAGTAAGCTGAGTTGTCCTGATGAACAATGTTGGATGTGTGATTTTGTAGTTTTGCAGAGCTGTTTAAGATAATAGACTTGGCTTTTCGGCCCGTACAAAAAGGACGCCCGGGGAAAAACACTTTTCTACATCGAAAATTGCACGAAATAAATATATTTTTTTAAATTGCCTTCTAGAAAGTGAAAGCCTTGTCAGTATGTTTTTAAATATTTCGATACGTTTCGTTGTGACGTAAACATTCGCTGTCAAACATGTATAATTTATCGGAAAATATGACTTAAAGAAAAAGTGCTGCTATCTTAATTCTCATAAAGAATTACAAAATTATAAAAAGATACCATCATAGCTTCTTCTTTCGAGAACATATTTTTGTTTTTAAATTACAATTTCGTGAGACGTTGGGCGTAGAAAAATGTTTTCTCCAAAAACCCTTTTTCGAGCGATTTCTGAAGGTAAAAATGAGCGTTTTCCCATTCGCACATTTCGCATTCGCATGTATCGTAAGTGTGTGTGAGCTTATTGTGAGCGGGACAGAATGACAGAGGCGTGTGTTCCGCATGTGGTCCAAAGTCTAGCCTCTTTCTGCATTTTTACTGTTTCTGAAATCAAAGAATGCATGTTGTCTTAATATTTTGCATTTCATTGAAAATTCTGAAAATCCAGACGTTTAAATCATGGAAAGGGAATGGAAATAAGCTAACAAAACGATTTTATAATTTTTAACGGATCCGACATTGCTCTTTGGGACCGTCGAAATTCGAAATGATAAAGGCAGAGTATTTTTTTTAATAACGATTATTATTGGGTCATTTATATAGCGCCTTTTTTTAAATCACATCAAGGGCTCTTTACATCTTAATATATTTTACCGATAGCTATAATCACTTAGACTTTTCATCATAAAAATTTACTGGTGACTTACGACTAAGTTTTATAACTGGTGACTTTTAACTACGACTTATAAATAATAGCCAGCTACTGAGACAGACATATAACTAGTGATCTCAGATCATAGAGTGACTTTAGTGACACAACTGATCCTTGCACTTTTGTTATATTTTGTGTAAGTATTTTTTACCGTATTTTCCCCAAACCGACTGCATACCTATTATGGAAATGTGCAATTTTTTTTTTAGTTTTTTTTATTCCAGAAAAAAAGAAAATAACATTTTCACTTACTTAACTAGAATTTGCATAACATTATATTATCATACAACATATTATCATACAATATATTACAATACTATTCATTCACTTTCAATATTATTCATTTTCACTACATTGTTTTTTGTAAATAAAAATGAATAATTTTTTTTTAAATTTACAGACACTTTTTTCGTTTTTAATATCAACTGGAAGGCAATTATATAAATTGCCCCCCTCATAACTGATAGATTGCTTACCGTAGTTAGTATGAATAGTTTTTAAATGTATGTTATCGTGTTGTCGTGTAAAATGTTTGTGTACTTGGGACGTTTTAATGAATTCTGTGTTTGTATGAATGAGTTTATTATTTATTTTGTATATAAGGAGACATATATTGTATTCATATAGTTTTCTTAATGTTAACAGTTTGGTTTCCAAATATAGTTTTTTTGTGGATGTTTTGGATTCGTAGTGAAATAGTTTTTTGATTAGTTTATTTTGAATTATCTGTAATTCATTAATGTATGTTTCATACGCATTTCCCCAGATTTCAATTAAGTAATTTAAATGTGAGTGTACGAGACTATAATATAAACTTTTTTTAAATTTAATTGGTAATAGATAAGATAATCGGCTAAAAACGTTGATTAAGGGTGTGATTTTATTTTTAACATCTTGGATATGGTTTTTAAAAGTTAGATGCTTATCGATGCACAGCCCAAGATATTTTTCCTTTATCAGGATTTGCAAATCATCCTTTTCAATTTTTAAGGGTACGTGAGGAGGAATTATCTTACGGGTTGAGCTTAAAACCATGTATCCTGTTTTTTTTATGTTCATTGTTAGGATATTTGATTGGAGCCAACTGCAAATTTTTTCTAGGTCACTTTGTGCATTTTCTAGTAAGATGTTTAGGTCTTTACCCCAGTAGAATATTGCAGTGTCATCCGCATACAGAAAAATTTCACCATTTATGTCTAATTGCGAAATATCATTAGATATTGTTTTTATATTAATGCTCGCTTTCCAAGTTAAGCGATCTACACACCATGCTGCGAACAGCCCCACATATCGGGCTGTTAGCAGCCTGCTATTGTCTCCCGTCTCCCTTTTCCTCGTGCGAACCCGTAACATTCTGTTTCACGTTGTCTTCTGTCTCTTTTATTAACACAACAAATTCAATATCACCATCTCATTTCACTGCGGCGCATCGGTTGGTACTAACGGCAGACGGTTTCTTCCAATTTGCAGTCAACGTGAAACAGAGTGTTACGGGTTCGCATGAGGAAAAAAGAGACAGGAGACAACCTCCAACCTTCGATTTTTAGCCAGCTGCTAATAGCTGCTGTTCGCAGCATGGTGTGTAGACCGCTTAAGTAAGAAAATTAATTCATCATTTAAATAAAATGATTATGTTTTCCAACGCTAATTTGACAAAACAATTTCCAATATGTAAGTTAAATTCTCCCTTATAATCCTCTAGCCACCTAGAATCTATACGACTCCTTACTTTTTATTTTACTTATGATTATTTAGGTACCTTAATTAATTCTACCTTATTTCTAACTTATATCGATTGCAACAAAGCTATACAATTCACTTCCACTGGCCATTAGACAGAACGCGACATATTTTAAATATAAATCAGACATCAAGTCTTGGATCATCAGCCAAGACAGATCTACCAACAAAGATTTTATCAAAACCAATTTATAAGTATGCATTTCTAATGGTAAAATGTTGACTGTCTTTTATTTTAAACGTAACATTGTGTTGTAATGTGTATTTTTGTTATAAACTGCTTATTTTATAAATTGCTCCTGCTCTTAACGCAAGGTTCCTAGTTAGAAAGGTATAATGGCACATCACCAATTGCAATAGAATTAATAAAAATGGATAATATATTATAAATAAATATAACTTCTTATAGTAAATTTTTAGATTTATTTTTATGTAGTTTGGTAGTCGAAAATCATATAAAAAAAGGATTTTGTTCAAAACATCCTACAAAGAAGGTTTAAAAAATACGGTATAAGAAAGTAAAAAATGACGACAAAATAATGAAGTTGACTTTTCTTCAACCAGGTACTAATGATTTGTCCCAGGGTAATGTTTTACCTGATGGTTAGTACAGTTTCGATTGCTATAGGCGATAGAAAGCGATTTGAATAAACGGCGATTGAAAATATAAGATATAAATTCAAATATCGTCATAATTATGTCCACCTCAGCGTCGATAGTGACATCATCTTCTGATCTGTCGCAGGTTTCAGTTCGCAGCCTCCTCAGCGCAGATAACCGGTGAGGAAACGGCGGATATCGGCCATCGGGCTCCCCTTATAAGGCTTGGGCGGCTCTACGGCGGTGGGCGGCCCGCCTACACCCTACACCCGCCCACCCTGTTTACTGCAGCCCAAACGACCAACGTGACACTTAAAAACCTATTCGTTTTATACGCCCAAATATGGAGGGATTTGACAGGATAGATTATTCGGACTGAAAGGGGGTTAGCGAATTGAAGATTGTGGTACGGAGAATGGAGAAGGTTTGTGACATGTGTCATTTTTCATGGGATTAAAGATTAAGGCGACAGTCTTTATTCTTTTTAAGCCAACCGTGTTTTCTGTTTTATTTCTTTGTATAAACCAAAATTTACCAAAACTAACACGTTATGAAGTTATATATTAAGATAAAGTTTGACCAATGGAATGCGATCGTATATGAATCGTTGAATCATATCTCCTTTTAGATTTTCGTTACCAATATTCTGTTCCTATAACACGCTTCTTTACACGTATATATGTATATAACATAAAAAAACATATATTTAAAAAATTTAAAGAAGATATTTTAAATAAAACGGCGCCTTTCAGAAAAACAAATAATCTCAGGCTTTTGCCTGTACATGTTACCTATTTTCGATATGTAAAAAAACGTTAATTAAACAGAACTAAAGAGGAACAAAAACAAAGAAATAAAATTCTTTAATAAATTACAAAAGTATCTATATATAATTATTTATAGTATATAATAAGTTTAAAGAATTTAGAACGCAGCTGTATAAGTTTACGACTTTAAAAATCAAAAATTATAATTAAAAAATCGATACAACAACGATAACCACAGTAAAAAACCCCCCTCAAAAATATAGAATCGTCAAGTTCTTCGCCTTGTCTTATTCGGGTCGGGGGTCCATCGCCTGGGGACGCCAGGCGTCCCTGTCCTTAGCAATATCACCGGCCTCCGGCAACGCCACCTAGACAGTAGTGATTCTAGGACGTGTTGCCTCCGGCCGGAATGACTGCCCTCAACTTTGTCCCAGCTTTTAAATTGACTTATTTATTAATATCCATATGAAATTTTAGTTAGTTAGTTGTTTTATTTTACTAAAATGATGCCTTTAAAAAGCAAAAATTTTAGTAAAAAATAAACAACTTATCATTGGTACGAAGATGTTGGTAACCGTTGACATATTTTGCTCCAATTTGCTAAATTTAGTTGACAAACATTGCTTGCCAATAACTCAAGAAACCTGTTTGTATAGTTAAATAAAACGCCGCCACGTGCCCAAAATAATATAATTAAAATGCTATGGACACTGAAAACTTTTTTTTGTAATTTTCGGTTCATTCATCAAATTAAATAGGCAGATTAAAGTTGGCGATAGATATTATATTCATAAATTATTACCTTCTAGTGTTTATTAAACACTCTTCACAGCTAGTTTCTTCTTCTGGTCTCATTTGAATAATAGCAACATATCGTAAGTTAGTGTGAATTGCTCTAAAGTGAGCTGTACTTCACTATCTTACTTTTTAAAGGACCCTGGAGATAATTTAATTACTAAAAGGTGTAATGTAATTACTAGACATCGGATTATATGCACTAACAAAGTGTCAAAATATGCATGCAAATATGCACTAAAGAAGGCCTAAATATGCACTAAAAACTCTTGATATGCCCAAAATATGCACAATGCTAAATCAAAAATCCATTTTATTTTTATATATTAAAGACGGTACAAAAACAGCGAAATATTCATAAAGTTGTGCATAGTTTTTTGAAAATATACAATTTAAGTATTTTTTCTAAATTTTCGATCGCAAATTTGTGACATTATTTGTCACCCAGTATTAATTTTGTACGCCGAAAACGACCTCTCTACGTCAACAGACGTCATTGGACAAAACCTAAAATTTGGCGCCATTTCCGGAGATAACTATTTAGGCAGGGTATCTGTGACGTTGATTTAGGCATTTAATGTTCTTCATGTCTTCAAGACTCGGGTTTTTAAGCAAAATAGGTCTAACTTTTTACGAATCTTTTCTGATATTGAATTAGGAAGGGCTTTGGCAAGTTCGATCATTGTTTCCAGTATTTCTATTGATTTAAATAGGGGAAGGTTTTTTGTTTCCAATTTTTCTATGGCATCTGGTAACTTATACGATTATCTAATAACTTAATGTGTTGAGATGAGGGCGATATTCTGTTTAATGGATGCGTCTTCAAATTCTAGCTTGCTTGATTGAATTGCAATGGCCTCAGAACTGTCAAATCGATCAACGAAACCAACGAAATATGCACGATTGGGAAAAAAGGGTAAAATATGCCTTAACGCCGTAAATAGAGAGTTATATGCATTTGCATATAACTCTCTATTTATCTATTTATTAATCCGATGTCTAGTAATTACTATGTAACTTGACCATTAATCATAAAAATTATGAAGTAACACCAACACAACAACCTACAGCCAATGAAGATTAGATCTACAGATTTGAAGAAGAGGAACAAACATAGTCAACATACATAAAAATGTCGTCTAGAATCTAAAAGTTATCAGAAGTCGGGATTATTTAAGCGCAGAAATTCTGGGACCAACTACCATATACATATATTACTATTTTCCCAGACTACAAGGGAGATAAATAATTATACCAATTTATTCTATAATTCGGTGGATATCTTCAATTTATCACTAATCAAATAAAAAATATTGTTACTGAGGCAGTTCACTTATGTATAATAAATATTGTATAATTTTTACTATTCACATGTAAAAGCTTCTAAAAAGGGCGTTAATAAATAATAAATAAAAAAAACCTGAATATGAGGAACATTAAACAAAAATGAAGATGAGGTCAACAAATTTGAAGATGAATAACACGCAGTCAACATGACGATGAGGTCGAAACTTGAAGACGAGGAACAAATACAGTCAGCAAACATGAAGATGTGGCCTACAAACATGAATATGAGGAAATCAATAAACACAGTCAAAAACGAAGATGAGGTCTACAAACATGAAGATGTTATTATTATAGCTCTTTAAATAATCAGATAAAAGAACAACATAATTTATAAACAACCAAAAAACAAGGAAACACTAACATTCTGCTTACAAGAATAGCTTTTGGGTCGATTTTTTTCATTGTACTTTACCTAACGTTATGAGAATTTTATGCAATAATCCTTCCAGCGTTGCATTTAAAACTTTGGGTTCCCTAGTATAAGAAAAGCCAACAAATAAGATTTTTTTATATTTTTTTATTTAGTTTCTATATTTGAATTTTTACATTTATAGAAGATACGTGTTAAATATAAATATAAAATGTTGATTAATTTCGTGGTCTTCCTCGCTAGGAGATCCTGTGCTGAGGGGGACTGTGTTTTGGATAAGTTTCCAGCCACTTCTACGGTAGAACTTCATGGTTTGGATAAGGGATTTTCAGAAATTTATATGACGATGTTTATAATATACCTATATCCGATAGTTCCAGCCAAGATTTGATGTCCTAAATTAAGTTATTTTTTGTTTACATTTGTTTGATACTGTATAGGATAATGTTAGGTAACTTTACTGCTAAAAATTCAGAGTTTCTTTGTCTAAAGGTAAAATTACACTTATGTAGGTACATTTAGTACAAGCTTCTGCCCGCGACTTCGTCTGCGTAGGATTAGTACTTCTACATATTAGCCTATTTTCTTTTCACAGGTCCCATCTATGTTTATACCAAAATTCTTAACCTACTTCCTTGATTCGATTCAAAGTATTAGGCGTGTACTTCAAAAAAATTCACAAATTTTTAAAAAAACATTTTAATTTAAACGATATTTTATTGTTTTGCATTTTAAAATTTTGACATTTTCTATTATTATTTATAATTTATTGAAAATAGCTAGCTTTATAAAGCCTATATGTTATTCTGACGTATGATCTATATTATTGTAAAGTGTCATTAAAATCCATTCAGTATTTTTTGCGTGAAAGAGTAACAAACACACATACATCCATACAAACTTTCGCGTTTATAATATTAGTAAGATAAGATGTCTATTTGCTTAGCAAATATTAATATAAATTTGGTTTTATGATTGTGTGAGGGGTTGCCTCTGTGTCTTTTTTGAGGTGATGAACAATAATATTTTTGACATAGATTTTTTTTTGTATACTTGGAATTTAGAACTGTTTAAAAATTTCTGTTGTTGACACCTTATAGGACCTTTAGTACAGTATTTATGTTGCAATTCTGAGTTATCTTCAATTGTTTTACATGATTTGATTAATGAATTCATATGGAAGTTCACATTGGCCAATCGTATAGCATCCCCTTTTCCAATATCCTACGTAGAAATCTATCTAATCTGTGGAGTGTCTATATGAATTCACCGTAGTCACACCCCACCATTGAAAGCAATATACGCACTTGCCTACGTGCCTATACGTTAAACTATTTAGTGATGCAAAACGATAGTAGGTTAAAAGGTACCTATAGTACCTATTGCTTATCAAAATTCTGTCAAATCATTCCATGATTCACTGCACCACACACGATGTTTGTGGTCGGCTTACCCCTATAAACTGCGAACTATTTTTATTATTTTGAAATTGCATATTACCCGGATTAAATTAAAAATAGATTATATAACCTATCGCAATGTAGTTAGTATACGTACGATATAATTAACTAGTACAGAGTTATACATAATACGGGGACAATACGCATTTTCTCAAACTTATTTGACTCGCTCCCCTTTTCAAAGATATTTTTCTGCCGTCCCAGCTTCAGGAAACTAAATTAGTTTAATCGAAATAGAATCGCTTAATTAACTTTTTTTGAAAAATCACTTTATTATATGGTTTATTTATATATTTAATATATAATACATTACCCTTACGAGAGGGTAATACTCGTGTGTAAAGGGAGAAAATAAAAATTATCATTACATCCTACATCCTGACCTACATCCTAACATCAAAAAAGTTTGTTGTAAAGTGAAGAGAAAAAGTTAATAATTTAATATAAAAAAGTGATAGTATCTTTAAGAAACTAATGTGATATTAAGTCATTATAATTTTTTTTAAATATATATTAGATATTCATACATTTGGGACGCGGGAATGGGTCCCTACAGCTGCCCCGGAAAGCATTAATTGGATAATCAACACCTCTGTCACCCAAGTAGTTCGCTACGTTTGTTGACTTAGCAGGTATATAATATATGTTATATTTGCGGCACTTTCCAGAGTGGAAGATACTCTCAGTATCGCCCTGGTGTAAGACCACCATTCAGAATTGAAACGTTGGTTAATAATGGCTATAGCCTTGTTTAGTGACTAGATCTGAATAGCCAGGTACTTTCCCATCTGCCTCTTCCCCATCTCCTTCCCTTCCCTACTTACGTTCAGCCTCACAACATACTCCAATTGGGAATGCCATTGTCTCACTGGCTCCAGAAGGGAGCAGTTGGGACTCTTGTGAGGTTTCTCTATAAAAAAAAGGTGTGCCCGGATTCATGGGGTGAGGTTTATCTAGGTCCTGGCGGCGGATGACATGGACACACTGAACCTCAGATTCCAACCCACCCATCATACCTTTTTACTTCTTAGAACTTCCTCTTCTTAAAAAACTCTCCACACAGCATCCCCAAAGATGACACAGGCCCTGAGGAAATAATTTTCCTCGGTGCCTCCTGTGTGGAGCTAATGTAAAAAAGGCCTTCCTATACCTACCCAACATGTTATCATCACCGCGATTTAAAGTAATGTTTTTTCTTGCAACTACTTAGGAATAATCAATATTATGGTATCTACGGGCCTGATATGGTGACATTTATGTATTTGGATACGTATAGTTTCCAATTTTAAATTTCAATAAATGTGACATAAAACGTTTATGGTTTATACTAAAGTATGCAGGTTTGTTCCAGGTGTTACCTATGTACTTACATATCTTATGATTTTAGAGCAAATCGTGGTTTCGACCTATTAATTAAGAGAAAAATTGAAACATTCTTCTATATATGCGAGATCTACTAACTTTTAATAAAAAACTAATATAGATATATAATGAATAATTCGTGTGTTAGTATTAATTCTGACTCTAGGAATGAAAAACGTTTCAGCTAACCAATTATATTCGGTGTCTTATTAATGCACTAACTTTATCGTTACCGCCCTCTGGGTCTCGCCAGCGCCCCTAGGGAGGCGATAATGCCCACTTTGAGAATCACTGCGTTAAAAAAATATTATTTACCTATTCAAATTATTGGTTGTGAAATGATGAATGTAAATAGGTACTGAACAGCAATAGGTTTCTTATAAATTATAGCGCGTGGATCTGCGTAGGCCCTTGGCATTTGCCTTCGCCATCAAAAAATCCCACATATGAATTAAGTTAGCGCCTTTAAATACATCGCGTGTAGAGAAAAAAATTATAAACCCATTTATAGGTCGAGGCATAAATAGGTCACGAAATAACAGAGTAAAATTTCGAATTGAAGAGTTATTTAAACTGATTGTAAAAAATGTAAATTATTAGTAGATAGGAACAGTTGTATAAAGAAAGCAGAACTTTACAAAAGTACATATAAAAGGTTGTATGAACCAAGCAGAACTTTACAAAAGTAAATAAATTGCATTTAAGAGGTTAGACTTTACGCCATACGCCGAAAGTTTAGGTATTTATTGTTCCTAACTCTGTCCCACTCAGATGAAGCTCACACATACAACTGCACACAACAATACTGAATAGCTCGCACGCTCGCACACTCGACTAACACGTGATACAGTGTCCCCGGTCCCCGCATAATATCATATTCTCATTTCGAGCGCCTTGCTGCAAATCATCTAGGTAGGTACCTACCATTCGGAATTCGGAATTATTATTTGTTATTCGTAGTATTTAGATCTCGCCTGACTTGTGATACCTCAATCACATTGATAGGATAATATAATCAATTAGTGAATGTTAGGCAATAACTAGATAAGTGATAATTCATGTAGGTATTGTTTATCATAATTTCCTGCGCTATTTAAAACTATAAATGTTATTATTATATTATGTTATTCATTTTGGTCGGCGGGTATAGGTACCGCCGCCCCGGGAACCATTTATTGGATAACTAACACCTCTGCCATAGGTCACCCCTTTAAGTTTTAGTCACCCTCTACGTTTGGTGACTTAGCCGGGGTGCCCGGGGGCATGTGGTTAGGTTTGTCCGGGTCTTGGCGGCGGATGCGTCTGCCCACCAATTACGTAACAGGCCTTATCAGGAGAGACTGGTTGAGGGAAACTATTTGATCTCTCCGTTGGTCTCTCCCAGAACATCCCATTGCACCGCATTGGGATTTCCATGTTTGTTATTCCTGGAGAAACCGACCCCCAGATTCCTACCCACCCCTCATACCCTTTTCCTTCCCAGAACTCGCTCTCCTTCCTTTCCTTAAAATACCCTGTGCACAGCATCCCCAAAGATGATATAGGCCCTGAGGGAAATTATTTTCCTCAGGGCCTCCTGTGTGGAGCTAATGTAAAAAAAATTATAACTACATTGTGGTGGCTAAGGTGGTGATTGGTGATGATTTGCCCATTTGGTCGACGGGTAATCGTAATAAATCACCGACATTGGTCTTTGTAGGCCAGTTTAATTAGCCATCCGGGATGGTATTTATTCCGGTAGTTCCATTTTTTTAATGTTTTATAAACTAGTTCCTTTACGTAAAATCCAAGTTTTCGACCTGCACACCCGTGCTCGTGCCGCCATTTTGAAAAAAAAACAGACGAAATCGCAACAAAATCTTGTTTTTCTAAAATATCTCAAACAGTGCAAATTTTGCCCCCAGTAGCTGTGGCAAATACGTGGAACCTAAAAATTGCTACAATTATTTTAAATTTATTATTATCTTCTATCTCTCAAAAGTACTGATATGTAATAATCCAGTCAAGGAAGGAGGTGTGGAGTGCGTGAGCAGGTACCTAAGTGATTCCTTCATAAACTTGATCAGGGTGCTTAGGGTGTGAACATACCAAAAGTCCTGACGTCTAGGTGTCGAGCTAGGAGGGAAAGGGGGGGGGGGGATGGTCCCAATATTCTGGTTTCCGCTTATATCTCGAAAACGGTGGTCCGCGGGTAATTTTTTTTCCATTACATGAATGCTCATAAAATTATCTTCAACTTTTATTCTATGTGTGATTTTCAAATTCCCAGCCGTTTTTGAGTTATACGCTCCCAAAAAATTGTATAGAATTAAATTCCCTTTCAGAATATATTTTTTTTATTTTTATTTTTTATTAATAATTCAAAAAAGATACATAAATTACAAATACATTTTATACACTAATTAATTATATAATATATATGTTTGATGTACCCCCTTAAAAAAGCAGGGCTTGTGTGTATGGGGGGAGGGGTGTTATTATATAGTTTTTATTTATTTGTTATGATTTAGTTCAGGTTTTGAGTGTGCTTTTTAAGGTGAGTTTTAAATTTTTTTAAATTGGTATTCATGTTTCTAATATTTTCTGGTAATGAATTAAAGAATTTTACTCCGAGATATTTATGATTTAATTGTAATATTGTTTTTTTACATTTTGGAGTAATTTATATATATATATATACATATGCAAATTAATCTCCAACCAGTCAACATTTACAGCAATTTTAAGTTTATTTATAATTTTAATTTTAAGTGTTGTCAATTTCAGAAAAAAACTTTTTTTTTTTTTTTTGTGATAATATATTACAAAATTATACATAATATTTATAATACATTATTCCCATTGAGTTTAATAAAACTCATTTCGGGAAGGACAACATTATACAATTATGAAAATTATTTTTACAAAAGAACACGAATTTAAAGGGCATTTAAAGGAAAATACACAGATGTTAAAACAGACTAGGCACACTTGATACAGTTAGTTGAATATTTCATAAATACATTTAGAAAGATATACAACAGTTAAATAAAAATTGTTAAATATGTCACTGGTTAATAAAGCTGCTAAAGATATTTAACTTACTATTGACACACAAATTTTGTTCGTTCGCCTAAAAATTTTTTGACCACACTTCCAGTTATTAAATAAAGTAGACAAAAATCATGTTACTTGAAAATTTTTATATTAATGTTTATAATGAAAAGTCTCATGATAATTTTATTCTATTTCGTTACATTAATACACCAAATTATAAACCTCACTGTTCTCAGTAACATCATGTGACACTCTGAACTTTATATGGATTAACGTTTTCATCCTCTTTGGACGTCTGGCAAGGTCCTGGCAATGGTTGTTCATTCATAGCATCTTCATCCTCAGTAATGTCGTCTTCATCGTCGTCCTCGGCAACAGGCACGCAGTTGAGGCATTTCCCTTGGCAGCGGGGGCAGGCTGCATAACAGTTCATCAATGCTTTTCGGCATCCACATTTCTAAATTACAAAATCCTTGGTGCAGCGGCAAAATATCATTTTCAGAAGGACCTTCTGGTGGATCTTCTGTTTTAATTGGCACCGGGGTGGCTCCAATATGTTTCCTTCCTATGACTGGACTATAAAGCCGTAAAAAAACTTACCAGTTTGCACAAACAAGCATATTGCACTACTGGTTTTTTGTTTTCTTAATTATCTCTTTTCCAGTGCATTTTCGAGAAAAATTATGATCACCAATTTTGTAGAACATAAAATTTCACAAAAGACTTAGGTATATGTTTTATGTTTTTTCGTCTCTATCAGGTATCGAGGTTCAAATCCGCTAAAATCAGGTCAAAAAACAGTGTTTTACTTGGTTTACATTCCGTTAGTTTTTCAAAATGATAGCTCGAGCACAAGTGCGCCAAGGTCGAATACTAGGATTTTAAAACAGGCGATCAGTTTATAAAACTTATTATAAAAAAATTAACTACCAGAATTGCGACCCCCTCATTTGCGCTAATTGTCTGAGGGGGTTTCTCACCATTTTCCTAATAGCTTATCCATACTATAAAGTTTGTTTTCGATTTACGATTGACGGTATATTTATTTATTAAGTTGAAGTTTATTGTTCGGTACTCGAACCTATGAATATTGGCTATATATGTTAAATAAGTGGGCCGAGTTTTCTAACTATTGCAAGTATTTTATTTTTAATAAAATCCCTTATCCACTGGAGGAACAGTGCAATTAAAATATTTTTTATCGGATTGCTAAGGGAAATTTTTCCGCCCACATAAAAAAATCATACCTCCGAATTTGAATATGGAGACATACAAACTGATTTTTTTTATGGCTACCCAACTAGGAAGAATCCCGTTTTAGGGCAGTCAAATTAGGATGATATATGGAACACAGATACTTAAATAATATAATAATAATAATAATAAAAAGTCCTATATAAATGTGTTGGATAAAATAAGAAGAAGAAAACAAAAAGAGAAGAGAAAGAATAAAATTAAACAAATAACCAATTAAAATATGAAGATAACCGTTGTTTTTTTAACAAAATTATTTAAATAATAAAAAAATTAAAAAAATATAAAATAAAATAAAAAATAATAAAAGTTTTATCTACTTAAAAACAAAGGATTAAAACAAAATAGATAATTGCTGTTTGCATTGCAAATTATGGTCTTACATACATATTTTGTATTAATAAAAACTGGAAAAAAAAAAAAGAATAAAATAAGATAACTTGCATGAATATGACTGTTGTTTGTTTATCAAAGTTATTAAAAAAGTAATCTTATAAAACGTATATATATATAGTTAATAACAGGTATTTAAATATATCACAATAAAGGTAACTGGTGTTTGAATTGCCTTCTATGTAGCCAATGAATTCCCCTATCTTTTGTTTATTATCACATATTTGTAGGATTTATAAAAACATTTAATTAAATCTTTAACCTTAAAACATTTTAAAGAATCTAGAGAATATTTATTTTGTTATATTTTGAATGTACATTATATTATATAGTCGTTTTAATAAAATAAAAAAAATTGAAAATTTGACACATTTTGCCAACAAAGCAATCCGAGGTTTTGGAAAGTGTGCCATAATGAGGCAAAAAGCGCTCGAGTGGTTAAAGTATGGATAAGCTATTAGGGGGATGGTGAGAAACCCTGTAAGGAGTTAATATTATTTATAAAAAAAAAACGACAGTAATGAAAACATAATCCCTGTTGTATGCGATATATTTTATATTTTGTGATGTAAAATGACTGTACACAACAAAAAATTTCAGATTTCAAAGATGTAATAAAATATTATAACTGACTACATCTACATTTTTTGTGGGAATGTTTTTAGTTTGAGGAAGGACAAAAAAAGTTTGAAAAAAATCGTTAAAAAGATTGCAAATTTGTTGCCCATCACTTAAAGAAAAGTTTCCGCCGAACATGTTATTCGGTGATCGAGGAAACTTGTTTTTAAAATATTTCACATTATTCTTTGTGTTTAACTAAGCATTATTTATGTAGTTTTTTTTTTAAAGAAAGACAAACATTTTCGAGTTACGAATAACCCAACAACATTTGAAAATCTCCTACTACCATCACACTAAGCGAAAGATATTGCTTGTGTTAATTTGAGTAATATTGTAAACAGTTTTATGAAAAAAATATTATATTTATTACCTATTGTAAAAATGTATTATCTAAAATACATTATTATGAAATTAAATAGAACTCATGAATAAAAAGAAAAATGAATCCCATCACTATTATTATGTAAAATGGTCTTACCATCACTATTATCCAAAACGATGGCTCCACCCCCCGACCATGCACTCCTTGCCTGGACCCGTCAAATGTGCGAATGAGACGACTGCCGTAAACTCTCAAATTTACCTACAGAAATCGCTTGAAAACAGGTTTATGGAGAATACACTTTTCTACACCGAAACTTTCACGAAATTGAAATTTAAAAAAAAATATATATTCTAAAAAGAAGAAGCTACGTCGGTATGTTTTCATAATTTTGTAATTCTATATGAGAGTTGAGTTAGCAGCACTTTTTCCTAAAATAATATTTTTTGATAAATTATATATGTTTGACAGTGAATGTTTACGTTAATACGAAACGCATCGAAAATTCAAAAAGCTACCGACATAGCTTTTACCTTCTAGAAGGCAGTGTAAAAAAAATATATTCATTTTGTGCAATTTTCGATGTAGAAAAGTGTTTTTTCCCGGGCGTCCTTTTTGTATGGGCCGAAAAGCGAAGTCTATCGTCTTAAGGGCCTTCCTTACTAGCGATCTCAATCGTTGTATGGAGTATCATGAATTCTCAGATTCAAACGACAATCTAAGTTATTAATCGTCAAAATATCGATAATGTAGCCACGTTAAGCTATCATAAATACATTTTTCTGTCGAAATATATATTTTTATTAACAACTTATTTTCGTTAAATACTATATAATGAACATCTAAGAATTCTCCTACTCATTCGGCTCTCCGAGGTGGCCGCGGATGCACGCTTTTTACGGTCCGTCTTGTCAATCTTTTTTCAAAGTTCGAAATTCCGCGTACGTAATTATTATATTTCCATGTGACGCCGACGTTTCAACAATATTCCACTCTATGCGTTCCGCGTAGGGACTATAATAGTGTGCCGCCTTTTTTATGCTTCAGCTGTGAGTTTCCGTCGAAGCTGTGTAGTGTCAAATAGTATTATTAAGAATTAATTTATTGTTAACATTTTTTCGGGTTTCTAGGTAATAAACAATTTGATATTTTTAAAATATAAAAGTGCGGAAATGGCCAATAAAAAACTTATATCACTGTCAGAAGATACAAAGTATCCCTTAGCATTGAGATTTTCAAGACGTATTTTACGCCTTAGAACGGCTGTACGTTGTGACATAAAGTACCGGTAGGCTATGAATTGTAGTCAAGAGGAAAACATAAAACAGCTATATTTGGATATATTGAATGGGCCAAAACATGTATTTGGAGACCACTCACTATGCAAGAAACGGGCATACTTTTGCAAACGGGATACTGGCGACACTAATTACGTACCCAATATGACTTCGAGCTTGATAATGTCCAGAATCATGCAGCACGTTCGACTTTTGGCATCTAATGCTCGAAGTTTAATACATGATGTAGGCAGCAATACTGTGGAGTGCTATGTTGTGGCTAAATTTGTTGGTGGGAAGCGTATCAACTAAGCTGTAAAACGGCCCTACAAAGGAAGGTGCGCTGCAGCAGTAGTGGCATTCAACACCAGTCTTCCACACTATTCTTTGCATAAATTTGCAACCGGTAATAGTCCCGGAAAACTCATAAAGCATTAAGAATTAAAAATATTGCAGAAAAATAATCAACAAGTATTAAGTAAAAAAAAAAAGAAAAGAAAAACCCTGCAGCTCGCTCCAGCAAAAGATCAGCATTATGGTCCCAATGCAGAATAACCTGATATGGACCAAGCATCGTATGAGGCAGCTAAATATGATTTTTTAGAAAGGTTTTTTACCATAGCCAAAGATAGGCAAGCAATTGAAAGGGTGACAGTACTTCAAGCATCTAGTGGAAAGTGGATCGAGATGCGCCGCAATATGATTACGGCATCGTGGTTTGGAAAAATGTACAAACGGCGGCAAAATATCAGTTGCGCACCATTAGTCAAAAATATACTGCACAAGCAAACCTTATCAAATATTCCTTCAATTCGACACGGACAAAAATATGAATACAATGTCCTGAAGGAGCTTGCAAAGCTAGAAAGCATTGCCATAGAAAAGTGTGGTCTTTTCATAGATGAAGAGTATCCGTATATGGGTGCGACCCCAGATGGAATTTCTTCTGAAGAACAAAAATGGAGAAATGCTGGTAAATACATCTCACGATTGGTTTTACCAGGTTCAGGGCCAAAAAGTGTAACATGTAACAAAAAGAGATATTTGTATGTTTGATGTATGGACTGAACTCGGAATAAAAATCGAAAAAAACTTACGGGATGACGAATTTTGGCAGACTAATATGGTTGAACAGCTGAAACGCTTTTACAATTTTTGCATGCTACCCGAATTAATTGATCCTCGACATAATCGCTGCATACCTATTAGAAAAAATGAGTATTTAGAAAAGTGCATAATAGCGAAAAAAAGTAAAGTAAAATTGGTTTTAGCTAAAACCAAAACTCTTTAGAAGGAATTGTTTCGAAGAAATCAATAACATTTTATTTCATTGAAGTGTCTTCAGGAGAAATTTCATTTATATTCCTAATGAATTTAGTTTATATTTTTAGAGATAGGGAAGAGGAGGGTTGGAAAGTTCCTGGCTATTCATATCTAGTCACTAAACATATCTACGCCGTTCTCAAGCAACTTTCAATTCTGAATTATGGTCTCTCACCAGGGCGATACTGAATGTATCTTCCACTTTGAAACGAGAAACAGATTCGTTATATGTACCTATATAAATTTTATTTAAATTTTACAATATGATATACTTATAATAAATTAAATTAAATTTGTTTTGTCCTCGCCGGCTTTTGAACCCGTGACCTCAAATCAAACTAGACAATTTAGTATTAACAGTGCCCCGCCGCACTGCGAAACCAGGCTGGAACAAAGGCCAAGCCTTTTGTCACTCTTTATAATTGTATTACTATATGTATCTTTTTCATCTATGTATGTATCAAAAAAAAATCCAAATAAAAAGTTATATTAAACGATTTAAGTTACTGAGAACCTCCTCCATCAATTAGGCTATCGTTATATTGCATTACATTCTAATATATATTTTAACATAATTTTCATAATCACAATATCTTTAATTAATAATAATTTGTTTTGTTCTGTGCGACTTGATTGTGAATGGAACGCACCGGCCAGCTGCAGGTGCAAGCGGGTTCGATATTCGAATTCGAGCTGGAAACGTTTAATACCGAGGGCCGTTAACAGTTAAGGGCCTTCCTTACTAGCGATCTCAATCGTTGTATGGAGTATCATGAATTCTCAGATTCAAACGACAATCTAAGTTATTAATCGTCAAAATATCGATAATGTAGCCACGTTAAGCTATCATAAATACATTTTTCTGTCGAAATATATATTTTTATTAACAACTTATTTTCGTTAAATACTATATAATGATCATCTAAGAATTCTCCTACTCATTCGGCTCTCCGAGGTGGCCGCGGATGCACGCTTTTTACGGTCCGTCGTGTCAATCTTTTTTCAAAGTTCGAAATTCCGCGTACGTAATTATTATATTTCCATGTGACGCGACGTTTCAACAATATTCCACTCTATGCGTTCCGCGTAGGGACTATAATAGTGTGCCGCCTTTTTTATGCTTCAGCTGTGAGTTTCCGTCGAAGCTGTGTAGTGTCAAATAGTATTATTAAGAATTAATTTATTGTTAACATTTTTTAGGGTTTCTAGGTAATAAACAATTTGATATTTTTAAAATATAAAAGTGTGGAAATGGCCAATAAAAAAACTTAGATCACTGTCAGAAGATACAAAGTATCCCTTAGCATTGAGGAAGATTTTCAAGACGTATTTTACGCCTTAGAACGGCTGTACGTTGTGCCATAAAGTACCGGAAGGCTATGAATTGTAGTCAAGAGGAAAACATAAAACAGCTATGTTTGGATATATTGAATGGGCCAAAAGATATATTTAGAGACCACTCACTATGCAAGAAACGGGCATACTTTTGCAAATGGGATACTGGCGACACTAATTACGTACCCAATATGACTTCGAGCTTGATAATGTCCAGAATCATGCAGCACGTTCGACTTTTGGCATCTAATGCTCGAAGTTTAATACATGATAAAGGCAGCAATACTGTGGAGTGCTATAATAATGTTGTGGCTAAATTTGTTGGTGGGAAGCGTATCAACTAAGCTCTAAAACGGTCCTACAAAGGAAGGTGCGCTGCAGCAGTAGTGGCATTCAACACCAATCTTCCACACTATTCTTTGCATAAATTTGCAACCGGTAATAGTCCCGGAAAACTCAAAGCATTTAGAATTTAAAAGATTGCAGAAAAATAATCAACAAGTATTAAGTAAAAAAAAAAGAAAAGAAAAACCCTGCAGCTCGCTCCAGCAAAAGATCAGAATTATGGTCCCAATGCAGAAAAACCTGATATGGACCAAGCATCGTATGAGGCAGCTAAATATGATTTTTTAGAAAGGTTTTTTATCATAGCCAAAGATAGGCAAGCAATTGAAAGGGTGACAGTACTTCAAGCATCTAGTGGAAAGTGGATCGAGATGCGCCGCAAAATGATTACGGCATCGTGGTTTGGAAAAATGTGCAAACGGCGGCAAAATATCAAAAATATACTGTACCAGCAAACCTTATCAAATATTCCTTCAATTCGACACGGACAAAAATATGAATACAATGTCCTGAAGGAGCTTGCAGAACTAGAAAGCATTGCCATAGAAAAGTGTGGTCTTTTCATAGATGAAGAATATCCGTATATGGGTGCGACCCCAGATGGAATTTCTTCTGAAGAACAAAAATGGAGAAATGCTGGTAAATACATCTCACGATTGGTTTTACCAGGTTCAGGGCCAAAAGGTGTAACATGTAACAAAAAGAGATATTTGTATGTTTGATGTATGGACTGAACTCGGAATAAAAATCGAAAAAAATTTACGGGACACGAATTTTGGCAGACTAATATGGTTGAACAGCTGAAACGCTTTTACAATTTTTGCATGCTACCCGAATTAATGATCCTCGACATAATCGCTGCATGCCTTCCTGGAAAGTTCCTGGCTATTCATATCTAGTCACTAAACATATCTACGCCGTTCTCAAGTAACTTTCAATTCTGAATTATGGTCTCTCACCAGGGCGATACTGAATGTATCTTCCACTTTGAAACGAGAAACAGATTCGTTATATGTACCTATATAAATTTTACAATATGATATACTTATAATAAATTAAATTAAATTTGTTTTGTCCTCGCCGGCTTTTGAACCCGTGACCTCAAATCAAACTAGACAATTTAGTATTAACAGTGCCCCGCCGCACTGCGAAACCAGGCTGGAACAAAGGCCAAGCCTTTTGTCACTCTTTATAATTGTATTACTACATGTATCTTTTTCATCTATGTATGTATCAAAAAAAAAATCCAAATAAAAAATTATATTAAACGATTTAAGTTACTGAGAACCTCCTCCATCAATTAGGCTATCGTTATATTGCATTACATTCTAATATATATTTTAACATAATTTTCATAATCACAATATCTTTAATTAATAATAATTTGTTTTGTTCTGTGCGACTTGATTGTGAATGGAACGCACCGGCCAGCTGCAGGTGCAGGCGGGTTCGATATTCGAATTCGAGCTGGAAACGTTTAATACCGAGGGCCGTTAATGCCATCTAAAGTCCTTAATTAACAATGAAATTCGAAGGCAAAACTTTACAAAAGTACATGTGAAAGGTTGTATAAACAAAGCTGAACTTTACAAAAGTAAATGTGAAAAGTTGTATAAACAAAGCAGATCCTTACCAAAGTAAATAAGTACATAAATTATACTTTGTTTCGATATTATTTAAAACATGTATAAATGTGGACTACAAATTCTAAAAAAGAAAATAAATACATTTACAAATTGAATATAAATGCGAAAGTTATTTCCACTGTTCACTAAGCACTCTAAGCAGAGCGTTAATACAAAAAAAATATCAGTATATATCATATCACTTTCGACATTCCGGGGTGAAATTATCTTTTTTAAATGATAACGCATTGTATTCTCTAAAGATAAAGGTGTTTTGTTTCAATATCCAATGACTTTCCATATAATTTTCTCAAAACTGCTTTAATCTGTCTGTGGCTCGGAAAAATCCTGCTTTTAAATACATCTAATTGAATTTCACATGTGTTTTCTTGATTGAATGAATATGAATGCCGCGGAATTGTGAAAGTGTAAATTAATACACTTCCCGACATCTGATCGAGCTGAAAATAGGCAGATAGACTCGTTGGCGATGACAATGCATTCTATCTAATTGGTGGCAATCATTCACAAACACACGGACATATACGCACTTCTCTGAAATTGGATCGCATTAGCCTGCAGTTAATATACAAAATAAATGTTTTCCTGTCTTTGTGATTTGGTTGAGTTATTAGCTTTATTGACCTCAGGCCCTGGGGAGGATGGTTCAATCCTCAGTCAAACTAAAAAATATAATTAAAAAGACATTTGAAAATAGATGATGATGTATTATAGCAAAAGTTTTTTTTTATGGGTTGATTTTTTTACAACTAACAACACAAATGACATCTGCATTTCGTGAAAGGATTGCTGTCACATGACAGTTAAAAGAGAGAAAGAATACAATAGATAAATAAGGAAGTTGTCACGGTATCAGCTATCAGCTTAATCAATAATTACATTACACTGAACTTAACATAAGTTTTTGCTATCAATCGATTGGCTGCATCTAATCATATTGTTTCGAGTGTCCATTGAGTGGTACACCATACACCGACTCAATTTCAATAATTTCAGTTGATTTACTATATTGCTAGGTAATTTAGTAAATAAATAATATTATACATTGATAGTAGGGTGGTATACATTCAAACGAAAATGGTCTGTGTTTATGTTGGACAAACTGGCCGCTACTAAAGCGATCTACACACCTGCTAACAGCCCGACATATCGGACATATCGGACATATCGGGCTGTTAGCAGCTCCCTTTTCCTCGTGCGAACCCGTAACATTCTGTTTCACGTTGTCTTCTGTCTCTTTTATTAACACAACAAATTCAATATCACCATCTCATTTCACTGCGGCGCATCGGTTGGTACTAACGGCAGACGGTTTCTTCCAATTTGCAGTCAACGTGAAACAGAGTGTTACGGGTTCGCATGAGGAAAAAAGAGACAGGAGACATCCTCCAACCTTCGATTTTTAGCCAGCTGCTAATAGCTGCTGTTCGCAGCATGGTGTGTAGACCGCTTAATACTAGATTCAATGAACACATGCGATAGCTTAAAAAATACAATCCGAAAGCTAGTTTGATAAATTAACAAAAAATATCTGTACCTTAAAGGATAAACCACGTAAGTCCACTTTTTGGCGGTTTTGAGTTGAATTTGCAGAATTTTTTTTTTTGTATTTCATTACATTATTGGATGAAACAATGAAATCCATAAACATATTAACTGAGTTATCTAATTATAAAACCACTGGAGTCCAATTTACTTTAACGGATAAATCAAAATATATTAATAAATTGACATATTTGTCTTAACCATGGCCAATGACGAATGCAATTACGAAATATACTGTATATACGGATATATACGAATATATAAAATATACGGATCTGCCGGGTCTGCCCTGATGATGGACACTGCAACGCTGTCCGAAACGTCGGCTAAAGAAGGAGGTAGCACAACACGGCATAACACCCCAAAAACAAACAACTAAAACGAAAACGTCATATATAGTTCACAGATCTTAATTATTGTAGTAAGTAAAAAAGTTATAGACCTTCAAACATTTAGTTCGCAAACAAAAGTCCAAAGTGTACTCCACAGAGGCCCTAGCACGCTCGCTCTATAACGATCGATAGGATAAATATCGGTAACTTCTCATCGTTCCCTAGCATGACTACAGATCGCCAACGAATAAGTGACAGTTCACAATGACTAAGTGTTCTTAACATATTCGACATCAACTGTTGTTTATACGTTAGCGATGTGCAGTTGTCCTAGGGAACGATGAGAAGTTACCGATAGTTATCCTACCGATCTTTATAGAGCGAGCGTGCTAGGGCCTCAGGCATACTCGCTCGATAACGATCGATAGGATAACTATCGGTAACTTCTCATCGTTCCCTAGCATAACTACAGATTGCCAACGAATAAGTGACAGTTCACAATGACTATGTGTCCTTAACATCAACTGTTGTTTGTACGTTAGCAATGTGCAGTTATCCTAGGGAACGATGAGAAGTTACCGATAGTTATCCTATCGAGCGAGTGTGCTAGGGCCTCTGGAGATATAATTCGCCCGCTATTCCTAGATATGTTTAAGCTAAGTCCAATTATTAGAGAACCCGAGTCATGAATAAAATAATGAACAAAAGGTCTCCTTTGGTTCATTACTATTATGGATAACGCGGGGGAAAGCTCATATAAACACCCAATGGTACATAAACATACCACAAGATTTAAAGAAGGAAAGGGCCTAAAAACTCTTCGAATATTAAATAAATATGGAAGCCGTACTCTTGAATACCAAATACCAGTGATTTTCAATAAAATAAATAAAAACTTAAAATTTGAAAAATATGACAGATTATGCCCTAAAATGATAAAAATGTGGTTAATTAACGAAAACTCCATGTATCTTTAAATATGTTGAATTGATTATCTTAATGTAGCTGCCTATATATTTTATTATTAGGCATGTACATTGAAATATCTTATAGATGTAATTCAAATAATCTAATATTATTATGTGATCTATCCTAATGTGTCCTTAAAACTATATAATATGTATTAACAAATATTTCCTTATGTATAATATTAAGAGTGATAATTGTAGAACCTACAGACAAGCTGCCATATGACAGCTTTGTGGGACTACCCTTATTTTGTACAAATGTATTTTTGATTAATAAATAAATAAAAATAAAAAAATATATATATTATGAAAAACCTCACCGAACGACCTTTAGTCAAATTTAAAAAATGTAGTAATTGGGTAATTTACAACATTTTATTTGGAAATCAATAAGAGCATAGGTAATAAAAATAAAATCAATCAGTTTTTCATTATAAGTACCTGTATAGAAATAACATAAATATATCGCCCGTAAGTGGCCTAAACAATGTTTGATAATGCCTTCAGAAGGTGAAACAGCTGTCACGCGTACATAGAACTTGTTTATAAATAAACTGTTTTTTTTTAACATTGTACAAAATATAAAAGGTAAATTTTAAAAAAGAATTAAAAAATAGCGAAGACTATAATATTTACATTGTACCTTATTTTGTAGTGACTTATAAATTCCAGGCATAAAAAACTGTGCAAATGTCATGCCGCCAGAACTCACGGTTCCAGCCCTGTTTCTGCTTCAGTAAGCTAATATTCTGTGTTGATGATTATTTAAATTACCTCATTGAAGTGTTGTTGTTACTTCGCCTTGCGTAATTTATCGAACAATTAATCAAAATTAATAATACTAATAAACAATATCGAATGCGAAATTTATTATTGTTCTGATTTGTCATTAATTTAAAGGCTAGTTATTAAATATATCATGAGTACCCACATATATGTTATGTGGGTTTTAGGCGTGGCTTGGGCAAGATTTATTGCACCAAAGAATTAATAATTATTATGCTTAGTACAAAATAATCGATGTAGTAATGGACCGTTGTATAATAAAGACTTTCTCAAAATTTTACCGGGGGGGGAGGTAATAGGACGGAATTTGTCAAAGGGTCGTTTAAACAGATTTTTTTTTTAAACAAGCCGTCCTGAGTGGTTATTAATAAAATAATGTATTATGTATGCATACAACATCCTTCCCGCAGATTCGAAAAAGAAAAGGGGAACAATAGTTTTAGTATGGCTATAGATTATTAGGTATTGAAAACTGGACTACTAATAATTTTAAAAAAATGGTCAAGTTGAGCACCGGACCCCCCATTGAAGATGAGTTTATGGTATATTTATTGCGTTGATATTAAATAAATGATTACGGAAAGATAATAAGTAAGTAACAAAAATATCAATTTCGGTTGAGTGTGAACATTCAGTTCAATGAACTCTAGATATCACTCGGATTTGCTATGAACTTAATTGTCATTTTCGAAATTGGAACTGATTGTTTGAAAAATTCATATATTCAATAAAATTATGTTTTAACAGAAAATTATTTGAATTGTCGTTTTCATAATTGAAATTGTCAGTAATAAAATAATTATTGTAAAAATACTTTTACTAATAGATATGCACCATTTACCTACGTACAAATTGTCATTAAAAATAAAAAATATCTAGTGTCTAGTGTTTTATAGTATTTAAAATACATGACATTAACATTATCTAGAACCCTTGATTTATTTACGACTAACTATGCACAGAGCCGGAAACCACAAAACCAATAGTAAAAATCAAAACCAGTACCTAGTCGCCTAGGTAGGGGATCACTGTAACCAATAATATTAGGATGATTTGTATGTTTGTGTAGCGCCGTTTTATGAAATATAAATGCAAAAACGTTGTAGTAGGTGTTAAGCCACTGTACATGGAGATACTTACAATCGATTCAAGTTTCGTACGCGTAGCATATGCGTCGCTCGTGAGTTCCCGCCATACTATTTTGCTAGGGGGACATACATTAATTACGTGAGGTGTTTTTTAACAAATTTAGACTCCCCTCCCCCTCTTTGTGAGATTTATGGGGAGCCTGGGGAACTCCCGAAATAAATGTTTTTCATAATAGCGATTTTTTCAGCGGGCAAAATGGGACACATTAAAAATGGGAAGTGAAACAATTTAATTTTTTATTTTCTTTTTGATAAAATATACTCCTTTAAAATTGACGTCAGATTTTTATTGACCCCCCCCCCCCCCTACTACTCGTTCGTACACGACGCAACGCGTCGACTATTGATTTGACGTCAGTATCACGCTTCTGACAGTGCTGGTAGCGCGCAATGCAAGTTTCATTCGCATCCAATACTCGTTTGAAATGACGTCCGAACACGATTTGAATAACAAATTTATTCTGAAGGGGGGAAAATATCCATATTTTATAACTATAATTTACCGGAATAAGTAAGAAAGGATTTAGCGAAGAAGATTATTATTTTTTTTTTTCGTTGTTTGTTTTTGGAGTGTTATGCCGTGTTGCGCTACCTCCTTCTTTAGCCGACGTTTCGGACAGCGTTGCAATGTCCATCATCAGGGCAGATCCGGCAGATCCGACGATGTGCCCTGATGATGGACACTGCAACGCTGTCCGAAACGTCGGCTAAAGAAGGAGGTAGAGCAACACGGCATAACACCCCAAAACAAACAACGAAAATGCTTTTGGCCGTGAAAATCTAAAAACGTACAAGAAGAAAATTATTTATTTTGTTGTATGAGTAAACCCAAAATCTTCTTTTCAAGAGAAGATTTCGAGTTGAAAGAAGAACAATATCATTGTCTTCGTCGCTAGAGTTGCCTGACATGGTATTAATTTAACGTCTGCGTCTGCATGCGAAAAATTATATTTCGGGTAGCGCCGTGTACGGAAAGCAACAAAAGAGTTATGTATCGGTAGGCTATTTGTGGTTGCGTCACAGTCACTTAGCTTGTAAGTATATCCATGTGCTAAGGGCCTTAGTGCAGTGGCAATGAAAATGAATGATTGTAAACAGACAACCATTTTGAAAGGTTATAATGCAGGAACTGACATTAATTGAACAAATAATAATAATCATTATAATCCTTATAAAATTATGCAAAATGAGTGTTTTATTAATTTTATATTCAGAATCATGTGCACATCCACGTATCATTAACATTCAATAAATACATATACAAGTTGTAACAGCACGTACACGAAGGATTTTAACAAGAAATACTTTAAGGAGCATATTATTTGAAGAAAAAAATGTAAATGTCATTTTGCTGTCTGATGATATTTTTTGTTCAATTAAAAACGACAAAAATATCTTTCAGTCACACTTCGCAATTGAGTAGTCAGGTATAGCCTAGCAGGTCATTTGATAAGTCCAGTCCGTCTCGTTTCATCAGCACGGTAACACACGAAACCGCTCGTGTAGGTATCACAGATCTCCCTAAAAAAATATTTTTTGCATATTCATAATAAGCATTAACTTTGTGGCTCGCCGTAATTTATAATAAAAACATATTAATTTGTTTTTAGACCACTTTTAAATTTTATTTATTGAAAAATACTAAAGATAAAGATCATAAATTAAGCCACTCAGGCATTTACCAACTATATTGCAGTGATTGTCCATCATTCTACATAGGTAAGACAACCAGAAATGTAAATGTTAGAATCAACGGAACATTTAAACAATAATTTTTCGGAGTTTGCCAATCATCTTATTTCCACCAAACATAATTTTAATAAGGACACAGGGGTTAAAATTCTTCACCGTAATAATAAAAGCAAAAAATTAGATAACTCGGAAGCACTTGAAATTAAAAAATCCCTAAATAATAACTAAATTAATTTATCGTACTCGATATTTTCCAATAAACCGGTCTGTTATTGCCGGAATTCCCCCAATTACCCCTTCCCCCTGTTAACCTCTCACATAGTCACCTAATTTTTCTGTCAATATTTTGTATCATAGGTTAGTTTTAATATTATCCTGACGAAGGAAGGGTTCTCCAGAATGTTTAATTAAAATTTAAAAGTGGTCTAAAACAAATTTATATATTTTTATTGTAATATATTTTTTTGTTTTAATAGAAAAAAATATCATTGAACAGAAAAATGACATCTCTTTTTTTGTACTCCAAATATACTCAGGAATGGCTACACCCTGTATATCTATGTAGGTACATTGTTTCTAAAGATTTTCTCAGATAATTGTGTATGATGCTATGAAAAACAATAACAAGTAAAATGAGGTAATACTTTAATACAAATAATCAAATCACCGCAATGACGTGACGAGACATATCAATTCGAGATAAATCATAGTCACATAGACAAAGGAGGACCGATATTTCATGGTGGGATGAGCTTTTGATGTTTGGTATTGTGTTGTAAAACCATGTAATGAAAACACACACTTTGTAATACCTATACAAATTTATTGAACTATAACATTTACAGTTAGACAGCGACCTGTTTTCGAGAATCTCAAGTATCGTCAAGGCTTATCATATTAATACCTATTGAAAATAAATATCATCTATGCTTTTGACAAAATCTTCTACATAATAAAAAATGTTATCTTAAATAATAATAAAATTTTAATGATGTATTGCTCCGTTTTTGTAAAAAATCACTTAAAGGGCGCTCCACAAATGTGTATATTTTTCAATGTTCTATGTTCAATTTGGGAGGCGGGTATAGGTACCGGCGGGTAATTTATTGGATAACCAACATCCCTGCCACAGTTCGCCCCAAAGTGGTTCGGTTACTTTACGTTTGGTGACTGGGGTGCACCGGTTCATGAGGTGAGGTTTGTTTAGTTCTTGGCGGTCTTGCCCACCTAATGTGTGGAAGGCCTGATCTGGAGAAAGTGGTTGAGAAAGACCTTTTGACCTCTCCGGACCCTCTCCCGACCCATCGCCTTGCATCGCAGTGGGAGGGTTGGATTCATACGTCCATCAATCCTTGAGATTGACCCCAGATTTCTATCCAACCCTCATACTTTTACCTTCCCAGAATTTCCTTTCCTTTCTTTCCCTACAAAGACCCTCACACAGGGTCCCCAAAGACGACATTGGTTCTGAGGGATTATATTTGAGATGAATTAGCAATTGTAAAATCATTCAATATGTAGTGTTTTTTTGTGTCCTCTGCGTGCAAATTCTTATGTTCTCCGAGCTCAAATTTTCGAATAAAACTGTGTTGATGTATCTGAAATGTCCTGCCAGGTAAGAATATTTTATGCATCTGTTTGTTTATACATAACAAGAAGGATTCTAGGAGGAATCTTTTTTTGTACAACGCTCTCGAGGTGATTTCCACAAATTTTCTAATTTTCCTTGTTTCCCTAACAGAAAGCTAAAATTCCGGAAAGACAGGGAAATTATTGTCATCTGATAACCCTATGCCGGTGGACATCGACATATTTGATCATCATCGAAATTGCCTTTATAATGCAAGTGTTACTACTTGCATTTTTTATTCACCAGATTTACAGGAACGGGTTTAGTTTTTCCCATAGGAAAAACTAAACCCGTTCCATTTAAAAAAAGGGTTTAGTTTTTCCTATGGGAAAAACTAAACACACTTTTCCATATAAATGATCATCTAGTAAATCCACGTTATGCAAGTGTATTATATAAGTATAATTAATACAAAACAATACAAGAACAACACGTTAATCTACCAAACTATTAAATGGGAATATAATTCACCGTCTCCAGATATTCTCGTATCAGAGGGTTCGGCTCTGTGGAATTCCTAATTTGACCGATAAATCCTACTGATCCCTCAATATAAATATTTAAAAAATCTTTCGTAATTCTACATGTATTTAAAATGACTGATTTTTGCATTTTTATATACAAATTCTTTGACAAATCTAATATGCCTAAATTTTTAATAAGAGAGCTAGGTATAATGCCAGTAGCCGAAATAACAAAAGGTAATATTTTTATAGTCTGAGAATGCCAAATTCTTTTAATTTCATTTCCTAAATCTGTATATTTTCTTATTTTTTCAGAAACAGATTTTTGAATATTACAGGAATTTGGAATAGCTACATCAATAATATAAGTTATTTTTTTAATTTTGTCATGTAAAACTATATCAGGTCTATTATGACCAATTGGTCTGTCTGTTAGTATAGTTTTACTTGCATAGTTGATACGATTATTATTAATGTAATTCTCCTATACAAGTATATACGGCACTAGAATATACGGCACTAGTGCCAATTACATAAATAAGTATTTTACACGAATATAGTACCTACAGTATTACATTTTTATGAGTGAAAAATTATAGAATTTTATTAAAACATAACAAATAAAATAATAACAAGTTTAAGAAAGACAGTGAAGACAGAATCAAAAAACAAAAACCTATTATGCAGTGAAATTCAGTATAGTCCTGGAGTGTTATATAATGATTCACTGAACAATGAACAATTATATAATGTTTTAAATAAAACAAACACTTAGTATTTAACCACGTATATTTATTATTTGATATATCGACCGGTTTCGCTCCGACCGAGCTTCATCAGAATCTGATGAAGCTCGGTCGGAGCGAAACCGGTCGATATATCAAATAATAAATATACGTGGTTAAATACTAAGTGTTTGTTTTATTTAAAATATAATGCCTAACCACAAAGTGATTGCTTCTTACGAAAAAATTATATAATGATTCATTTTTGTTTTTCTAAGAAAAACTCTCTTTATAACTTTTGAAGGTTATTCCCATCAATGTGATAAATTTCTTCAAACTTCGCAAAATCACTTTGTGGCGTCATTTTGAATTAAATTAAAACAAATAACTTTGTTTAAACCACTAATATTATATATATATATGAAATATTATATATATTAGTGGTTTAAACAAAGTTATTTGTTTTAATTTATTGTAATAAATCATTGAAGCAGAAGATAACAATAATAATCTAGCAAGCAACTGGGACAGCTGCAGTTACAGCCATTATATTTTATTATTTTTCTGTGTCTTGTTCATTTTCATATTTTAAAAAATTAGATTTTTTTTGTTATCTTCTTCTTCAATGATATAATTATATAATGTTTTTAAAATAATAAACTGAATTGGTTTGAGTTGGATTGAGTGTTCATAGACATATGAATATTCATATGTCTATTTGATATTAGTGAGAAAGCGATCAATGGAATGGAATATGTTTTTAGAATGATAAACCACAAATACAAGAAATATTATGTGGTTTTGTTATTTTCCCAAACGATAATTCATGTTGTAACGTCATAAACATTTCATTGAAACGGCCTACTTACCGTCCAATTCGCAAGACTGCATGGAGGGCAAAACCGAATTATTATTATTCGATATGTCGGGCCGTCGGAATAATAATAGTTCGGTTGGCACGCTGTCCTGCAAGCGGCAAATCGAATGATGAGTAGACCCTATAACTGCGAAAACATAGATCGCTTCGATATATTAATTTAGATGATCCCTTCAAAAATTTGGCTTTTTTTGTCAGAGGCTAAAAATATTCCCGCTTTGCAATAAAATCCAAATAAATGGAATATTTTCGTTGTTTGTTTTTGGGGTGTTATGCCGTGTTGCGCTACCTCCTTCTTTAGCCGACGTTTCGGACAGCGTTGCAGTGCCCATCATCATCACCATCGTGTGTTCGGCGATGTTCACACAACGTCGGATCTGCCGGATCTGCCCTGATGATGGACACTGCAACGCTGTCCGAAACGTCGTCTAAAGAAGGAGGTATCGCAACACGGCATAACACTCCAAAAACAAACAACGAAAATACTTTTGGCATTTTAACATTTACTATGAGACCTATGTGAGCTAGGACAAATATGGTCTCCTGTGATTAAACGGGTTAATTAAATACTGCGAGTAGAACACATATTTGCCCTTGAAATGTTCTAGTATTTTTTTGATTAGCCTTTTCATAAGCCCGGAAAAAAATTAATAGCCTATGAAGACTGCTTCAAAGTTCAAAATCTCCTACTTACCTTTTCGGCTATGGTTTTATTGTGTAACTTGATACTATCTTAACATTAAAATATTTGTGCTGAGCTTCGCAAAATAAAATAAAACATGCTTTTTGGAGATGTTTTTTTTTCTTGAATAAATCAAAACAGACGACCGGTTGTTAAGAGGGTATTACCAGAGAATACCGGAAATTAGTCCTTTTTAAATCAAATTCTAGACGTATTGATTTTTTTTTACAAAAAAACATAAATTGATTTTGAAAGACTGTTATTTTATCTGGTACACGCAGTTTTAAAATTTTGAAAAACTAAGTTTATTTTTAATATACTAAGGTTATACCGTTAGTCGTTGGCAGATTTGTTCAATTTTCAAACGATAGATTCTATTAAATAACACAAATTTCAAATCATATAATTATCCAAAATATTAAATCAATACATTTTCAAGTATACACATTTAAAAAAAACAAAAAATTTGTTAAATTAAAATCAATAAAAAATAAATCCAAGAACGTGTTTTGTGACAAAAATGCTCAGTTTTTCTATTTATTTAACGTCTTGCAAACTAAAATAATAAATAAAAAAATTACACACTTATTTTGCTTAGACATTATTGAAAAATCATAAATACATATGTTAAAAAAATACTTACAAGAAGTACACGATATTTAATAATTTATCATCGTGCATTTTGAGCATTTTTATTGCTTACTTGAATGGAGGTATATATTAAATCAAGTTTTGAATGAAATAAGTCGATATTAAATTTTTAATTTAAAAAATTTGATATGGGGATTAATCGATCTTTCTCATTGGAACCTCCCTGTACAGTTGCAAGCAATTTTAAACTTTTATTCTCAGCCGCTGGTCAATCGCTCTTAAACGGGAATCAAACCTTATCGCCATCTACATAAGGAATGTTATTATCTGCGGCCTGATCCCGAATTTTACACGACGTGGTACTTAACCTTTATAAGAATAAAAAGGGCTCCCACCGTCAAGAATATTGTCATGATGCGACGAGGTTACCTCTGCGTAACGTAGCTTATTTTAAATGTATCTTACGTAAGCAAAGATTAATTTACGTGGTCGGCAGCAAGCTTAAGTCAAGTTTTTACACTTCCGTTTCTCTTTCAGTAAATTATCAATGAATTGCAACACTTCTTTTATAATTCGACCCTCAAACTCATGAATGAGCGTGTATCAACTATCAACATCGCGTATGCCAGTCTTTATGCGTAGGTTCATGGTTATCCACAAGTCTCGGAGGAAATCCATTCACCATTTACTTGAACGTTTTATTAATGTAAACGATAGACTTTTGACATTAACATACAAAGACTCTATTATCATCAGAATATAACATTACTATTTTGAATGACCCATTGAGAACACCTGTAATCGAGAAAAGATGGATATTTCAATTAAAAAACACGCAGCCTCTTTCTGTTATGTTTAGTTACGGGACACACATTAATTACGTGAACTGTTTTTTTTTTAAATTTAGACCCCTCCCCCCCCCCTTGGTGAGATTAAGTGAGATTTGGTGGATATTTGGAGATTTGGTGGTTATATATGAGAGAAGATGGATATTTCAATTAAAAAACACGCAGCCTCTTTCTGTTATGTTATGTTAGGGGGCATACATTAATTACGTGAGCTGTTTTTTTTTAAATTTAAACCCCCCCCCCCCCCCTCACGTGAGATTTTTTTCTTACTCTCGAAATAAATGTTTTTCATATTAGCCATTTTTCAGCGGGCAAAAGTGACACTTCAAAAGAAGTGAAACAATTTCATTATTTGTTATTATCTCTATAATAATATATATTCTTTTAAAGTTGACGAGAGATTTTTATTGACCCCCCCCCCCCCACTCCCCGGTATAGTGATATTTGGTGAGATTTTAGTGGACCCCTCCCCCCATTTTTTGCTCACGTAGTTAATGTATGCCCCCTTATTCCCAATGTTTTTGGTTTTTTATACAAGTTTTATTTTTCATGGGGCTGAGCTGAAAGGAATGAATATTTGCTGACCGATAGTTTATCCCCGGCAGTTGCCCCCCGAAATTATAATTATTATAAAATTATAAATTTTTGTGCATTATTAAAACAAAAATCGACTTCAAAACACCTTTAATGATAAGTTGGTATGGATATGAAAAGAATTTATTTACATTCTTATTTTTTGTACTTACTCACCGGTATAGGTATAGAGTTTAGACAAGCGGTTTTATCCTTGATGCCTTTGAATGAAAATATATTTTATACTGTTATTATTCCACGGTACATCCTCTCTGTACACCTCTTCGGGTATACTTAGTTATATTTTGTGTAAGTTATAGAAGTAGGTATATCTATTTTCCCTAAACCGACTGCATATTGAATAAAAGTTTCCCCGGGGCCGACTATCGGGGGATCAAATATCATGGATTCATTTGTTCACAAATTGACCGATACATTAATTGGAAATCATTTTCATAATATCTTTGGACAGGCACAGAAAAATACACATTTTACAATATACGTCTACCACCGATAAATAAATCATAACTGTAAATCGATAACCAATTCACATGTTTTTTTTTCTTGAAAAGGGAATGAAAACATTCAGATATTTATTGAACAAAAATAATAGTTACAGTTACCATATTTTCATCAATAATTATTTATTTTATCGCTACTCGTTTAGCAATTTCAATGGCGTCAATGTATTATAATAACAAACGTAGAATTATGATTTACAGTAATATACCGATATATTAATAATTCCACGTCACAAAAACAACAACAGCGGAAGCGGTCATAAATAAATAATAAAGGTTTCTTCAAACTTCGCAAAATCACTTTGCGGCGTCATTTTGAATTAAATTAAAACAAATAACTTTGTATTGAACCACTTTAATTATTTAAAAAAAATATATTTAAAAAATTATTTTTAATTATTTTAAAACCACTTTTAATTTTTTATTATTTACTATTTTATTTTTATTTCAATACAAAGTTATTTGTTTTAATTTAAATAATAAAGGGTTTTGATCCTAATGAAGTATTTTTTTAACAAGAACAAAAATACATTCTTCCATTCTTTTTGAAAATCTAGAAGGTTAGGTAAGTTTTGATTATTGGGTTACTTTTAATGACTTGAAAGTTGACATGATTTTCCTAAGTAAATTTTACCCGCAAAAATCCACTTGAAAAATCACTAGAGATTTTTTTAACAAAAAGCCTTTTTTAACATATTTAGCTCAACAAAACATTTTAGCTCAACAAAATTAGCCTATAGTTATTAACAAACTTTAAAAAATTGCGGCATCGACCAAAAAGATTCCAGATTTTCTCACGGTTAACTACTAGTGCCCACATATTAAAATTATAATTTACAATAAAATATATAAATTTGTTTTAGACCACTTTAATTTTAATTACACTCTGAGTGTAATTAAAATCAAAGTGGTCTAAAACAAATTTATATATTTTATTCGAAATTATGGCGAGCCACAAAGTTAATGCTTATTACGAAAAATTGATAATTAACCATATATGAATAAAACCAAATTTTGAATCCTTTTACATTTTTTTGTTTAAAAAAAATTATTTAATAAAAAAATATTTTAATATTTTTTTTATATAAACTCGGTGTTGCATTTAAAACTGCTTACGAATTACAGCTTCAGACTTGTAATAGACTGTAAATTCTGAAAAATAAACTAAACGAAATGGTGTTTGCTGGAATTAGGTGATAGTATGTGCAGGAAAAACAAAATATGCAATGAAAAGGGATAACAAATCACTCTATCTCTGCGAAGGAGGGCATGACACAATCACAATATAGTTCCACCGCGGTACCTCGAGGTAATTATCGCCACAACAAAACAAATGAGTACAAAACGATATTATGTACTTCCGAGTTGGTTAAATTCTTTATTTTGACTTAAATGAGAACGTGTGCACGAAAAACACTAACAACTTGCATTCAAGGTAGTTCCAATTCATCATCTCCTTTAAAACAAGTGCACTCGAATTTTCCCTATTTTTCTTCCCATTGTTCCAAATTTCAAATATTTTCCAGCAAGGTGATGGCGAGGGAGAGGTAGGAACTGGATAAATGACCGGTAGGAACTAAGCACATTCTCATTTCAGAGTCAAACACCCTGGTTCTTTCCAACCCTGGCAGGCATTTAAATTATCTTGCTAAAATTGACAGCAGGTATGCTAAATATTTTTTCGTGGGTGTAAAACAAATGGTAAGCTGGCTAGATAAGACAGTTCAAATACAAATGATATTCAATAATTGATATTATTGAAAATATTTCAATTGGTTATTTGAGGAAATAATCTGGGTATTCTAAGTCACATAGTAATTGAGATTTTTTATAATTTTTTTTATACCAACTCCACACAGGAGGCCCCGAGGAAAATAATCTCCCTCAAGCCTATGTCATCTTTGAAAATGCTGCGTGGAGCGTCTTTTTGGGGAGAGGAAGGAGTGAACATGGGTCTTGAAGATACCCATGTTGTAGGAAGGAGGAAACACGGTGGCCGGTGGAGAAACAAACACAGTGGAGAGCAATTTACCGAGTCATACTCTAAGATACTTCTTACATATGAGTAGTAAAAGATTTTTAAGCTATCTAGGTTCTTGAACGATCTGTTGATTCTAGTGATAAAACAGAGCTTTCTATTGGCCTGATTGGACAATGTGTTATTTGGGAAGTATGTTTACGAGAGATGGGAAGGCTGATAGGGATATCGAAAGAAGGGTGAATGCAGGTAACTCCATTAATGGAGGATTGAACGCCGTTGGAGCCAACAAAAAGTTGTCCACAGAAGCGAAGTTAGCAGTCCACAATGGAGTACTGGTACCTACCCTGATGTATGGCAGTGAAGCGTGGAAATGGCAGAGAAAGGATGAAAGTAGACTGAATGCTGTAGAAATGAGATCCCTGAGGCGTATGTGTGGTAAAACCATGTATGATTGTGTGAGGAATGTGGAGATCTGAAAAGAATGCAAGGCTGATGTGAGCGTAGTAAGTAAGATTAAGAAAGGGACGCTTAGATGGTTTGGGCATGTTGAGCGAATGAATGAAGAAAGGAGTGTAAAGAGAATTTATGACGCGAATGTGAGCGGTAGAAGAAGCCGAGGACGCCCAAGGAAGACGTGGCACGACCAAGTAAATCAGATACTTGAGTCGGGCCATGTCAAGAGTCAGAATAATAGAAGAGTATGTATGAGAAGATGTATGAATGTGAATGAGGCAAGGAGTGTGTGCCGAGACCGAGTTGTTTGGCGGTCCGTCCTCTCTGCCTACCCCTGCGGGGAAACCGCGTGATGGTTAGTTAGTTAGTTAGACAATGTGTTGGTAATGGTTTCTGAATGTTAGCTTCGAGTCAAGTAAGATTCCCAGATCAGTCGGCTTATCTAGTTAGGGTTTGTAAAGAGAGTAACTTGAGGAATATCTTTCAAAGCGTATTTAGAACTACTGACATTCCGGACATTGATTCTAGATTTCTACGAACAAACAATGCAAATGCTACATTGTTATTTGAAAGAATTTTGCGGTTGCAATAAAACTGTGGTGAGTTTTAATGCTTGTGCAAATTATTTTGAAAAGTAATGTTAATTAGGTATTTTATAATGGTAGAAATGAATGCGGGTGGTCTGGAAATTATTATTCACATTAATTAACACACGAGAAAATCGATTTAGTCTAATTGCGGCCGACGTTATTTGCTGGAAACCCGATGCTTTGTTCTTATTAGGTTTAATCTGAAGCACGTAAATGCATAAATATGAATAAAAAAACATGCTAGCCGTAGAATAATCAGTTATATTTGTGTTTTCCACACATTGTCCAAATACAAGGGAAGCGAACAGTCCACAATGGAATGCTAGTATAAGTACTGATGGACGGCGGTGAGCTACGAAACTGGTAGAGGAAGGATGCACATTAGACTGAATGCTGTAGAAATGAAATCTCTGAAATGATTCACAAATTCACAAATAATAATACAATGCTGATGTAAGCGTTAATGAGAAAGAATAAGAAAGGGGTGCTTATTGGTATGGGCACATACAACTAACGAACGTAGAAATGAGAATATATGATGCGTATGTGAATGGTAGAAGAAGTGGGGGACGCCCGAGGAAGACATGGCACGATGAATTGAACCAAACACTTCAAGTCGGGCCTGTCGAGAGTCAAATTAAAAGAAGGGTAGGACGAAGTATGGATGTAAATTAAGGAAGGAGTGTATGTGAAGACCGAGTTGTTTGGCAGTCCATCCTCTCTGCCCACCTTTTCAGAACACAGACGTGATGTTTAATTAATTAGCCACACGTACCCACCTTCTGGAATAAATAATTTTTTTTTCGACTTTATGTCCGGGTAAAATCTTCCTTACAGGAAAAACTAAACCTTTCCACACAATTTTCCACAAATGATCATCTAGTCAATCCATGGCTATACAATTATACTATTTAAGTATTAAATATTATTTAATCTTAAGCTTTATGGTTTCATTCAGTATCCTTTCGTCCTTCGTTTTATTTATTCACTCTCTTATTTAGTGTTGTTATCCTTTATTTATATTCGTTGTGGTCAGCTAATCTAGCTTCTTTTATCAACTTCATATCAATGACTTACATGAGAATGAGAAATTCTTTTATTTATTTTAATTTGGGGAAATAACAGTTTACAATGCGGTTAATTTATATCTACGTGTGTAAATTAATTAACAATATTAACAATACAATCGGTGAATATAAAAAAGATTTCAATCTAGATTATAATATGATAAAAAAAATAGTGTTATAATTTGATTTAGTTGTGAACTTAAACATTTGCAGACTATATTTTACTATTAAAAATCGACAATTTAGAAAAGGTTTGATAGTTTATAACATTAAATGCTTTTATCGCCATTTTTGTAGTTATACAAGCTTTTTTGCCATCTGGAACAAATCCATTTGTTAAATATAATAAAATACCGAGAGGTTTAGCAAGTGCTTCAGTGCAACAATAAAGCAGGATGGAGTGTCAACACAGCCTTTATTTCTCGTCATACAAGGTGGCGCAAAAGTCATCACCCTATCAAAAGATACCATAATTTTTGCAAATTGTGGCAAATGTCATTTTTACTTTGACATTTGTGAAGTAAACAGATACAAAATACACGTCAATAAGACAAAAATCGCTATACCCCTCAAGAACGCGGGGGAAAATGTTTTTTTGATTGCTACCGGCCAGTGCAAAGCACCAAAACTCTCGCTTGGTGAGTTGCACTAGCCGGAAAGACCGCCCAATTTAACTTTTCCAGACTTCTTTTGGTGGGGTTTCTTGAAAACACGAATGTATTTTAAAAAGCCTCAGACTCTTAAAGCCCTTAAGAGAATATCCGTCAAGAATGCGAGAACCTATCGCCGGAAGGGTGGTGGAAAATGCCAAAAATCGGGCCCGTATGTTCATAATTCTGGCGGCGGCCACTTGGCCGATATCATTTTTTTAATTAATCCAAACAAAAAATAAGACATCAAATACCTAAACACGATAAAAAATCAGAACCAACATTTTTAATTCATAAAAAAAATACAGCCAAAGAACATTGGCGCTATCCTGTTCCATTTCGTTATTAAATTAAATGTAGGTTTATGTTGTTTGACAGTAGTTATAACTAAACCAAATATAGGCCCAAAGTTTATAGTTTGAGAATATCTGAAAACGATCAAAAACAATAATATAATAACATAATCAATAACAATAACCATATAACCAATAAATTGGTAAGTCAATATTTAAACTTTTCTTGCATATGCGCAATGAAATATGAAGAGTGGGTCGACATTTCTAGAATAGTCGCTTGAGTATGGAGTATGGCGTCTACTGCCTGGCAGCCTATCAGCCTTGCCGCCCACAGGCCCGGTGGGCGGCTCCAGTGGGCGGGGTTGCATAACGCCTTATATAGCCTCCGCAGAGACTCTAGTATGGTGAATAGCCATTTTATATAAGATACTTGGCACACCGACTGACTACTTTCAAATAAAAATAATGCATGACCGCATATATACAGATGCGGACATACAGTAAAGGTGAAACTCTCAACTCCAGCGCCTGAAAAAACGATTTCCGCACCAATATGAACATTTACCGTAGATTTACCTTGAAGTAAGACCATAATTTACATTTAATGATTTACGTAGATCTGGAATCCATTTGCAATTAGAAGATCTACAGTTTCATAATTTGATAAATTTAGAATAGGAACAGGAAAATATTGAAGCATTATTAACATTTTTGTAGTTAATTGATTTGGTTTTACTATTTGAAAACTTCTTCTTCTTCTTCTTCCCCTTGTCCTATTCGGGTCGGGGACCCACTACATCGACAAGGCTCCTCCATACGTCCCTGTCTTGCGCCGATTGATCGGCCTCCGTCCATGGCAGATCCATCCTCTCCTCGCACAGTTGTGCATCGCTCGCACTAACAATTAAAATTAAAAATTAACTACAGTGGCAACACAAAACAATTATAGAACAATGGTCCTTGTCACCAATCAATATTATAATAAGCAAGTTACCACTTACCTTCCTTTCGAAAATTCAACAATGACGTAGATACGACCTCTTTCTGGTTTTACTAATTCTAGTGCCTTTTTTGACTATCCGTGCAGCTATGAATTTTGTTTGAGATTTACATTTTTTTTTTACATTAACCCCACACAGGAGGCCTTGAGGAAAAAAAATTCCCTCAGACCCTATGTCATCTTTGAAGATGCCGTTTGGAGGGTCTTTTAAGGAAAAGGAAGGAGAGGGACGTCCTGGGAAAGAAATAGGTTTTAGGGGTGGTTAGAAATCTGGGGGTAAATATATCTATGGACATGTGAAATCATCCCTCCCTCTGCGGTGCAAGGCGATAGGTGGAGAGGGTCCGACTGGAGAGATCAAAAGGTCTCCCTCAACCAGTCTCTCACGATCCGGCCTGCCACGCTTCCACCACCAAGTCCCGGTCAGACCTAACCCCGTAAACCCGGGCACCCCTGCTAAGTCGCCAAACGTAGCCAACCACATGGGGTGAATTGTGGCAGAGGTTGGTTGTCCAATAAATGGTTACCGGGGCGGCGGTACCCACACCCGCCTCCCAAATTACATTATTATTTATCAAAAAAATTGTTTTTTTTTTTATAAAAAAAAATATGTTTATTCAAGTTTCGCAAAATCACTTTGTGGCGTCATCCACAAATCCATCCAATCCATCCTAACCAAAATAAATAAATAAAATAAAATAAATAAAAAATAAAATATATGTACCTACATTTTAGGCAGCATCGCGTTGATTGGTCAAATACATTGTACTTATAGGTAATTTTGTATCACTGATCGAAAAACCGGTGGATACAATGTTTTAGCCAGTTTTTATAATGTTTGTCTGGTTTGTAGCCAGAAGTAAGGTTGCAGAAATGTATTGAAATTTGTACAGCGCCCTTGAGGTGATTTTTCACAAAAACGGCACAATACAAATCATTCAAATAATATTAAGAAACCTTTAGTTTTGAAACTTGTAGATAATTTTGAGTGTATAAGTACTGTACCTTTACGAAGTGATTTGTTTTCATTTAAATACATGTTTTTGTTGGTATTTCATAAATAATTCGTACTTAAAACAAACCGAGTAGGTATAATATTGTTACTAAACTGTCATAGATTGGGTCAACACAGACGATGGTGATGAAGGTCGTGTCAAAGGGTAGAGATTATTTTCGAAAATCCTTTTGGATTTCCATTTAAAATTTCTCTTCATTGAGTTAAAAGCAATGCATAAGTGCACTGCAATTGTATAAATGAATGAATTTCTACTGCAGATTTCCACGAAAACTTCTAAACCATTTTCTACTCGACAAACTGAATTCCCAATAAATTAATTCATCACATAAATATGAAGTCTATTTCAGAGCGCATAATATTATTATTGGCTCATTAAATAGATCTTGCATCTTCCCGATCTCGAGGCCTGTAGCAGACTACAGGAAGCTGGGTAGATCGCCTGAGAGAGGGCCATATGTTTAATGGGTCATATCTCCCGATTTATCGCCAGATATCTTGGAAATCTATGAAACCATCCGTGTAAATAAAATCATCCATTTTGTTTAACGCTCCAAGTGACTCCATTTGTTTTGATTAAACTGTAATAATAATAATAATAAAAAATAAATAATAATAAAGGGTTTAGTTTTTCCTATGGGAAAAACTAAACCCGTTCCTGTAAATCTGGTGATAAAAAAATTAATAATAATAATAATTGGATGACTTGTACAGTGCCGTTTTTGTGAAAAATCACCTCAAGGGCGCTGTACAAATTTCAATAATTTCTACAATCTTACTTCTAACTACACACTAGACAAATAAAAAAACCTATGGCTAAATAGTACAGAGTAAAACCTATGTAATTCAGAGAAGTAAATAATAAAAGTTGAATAGGATTCATCCGGATTCATTTTAAAAACCTTAGCAAAAACTAATTAAAATCATTCAGATAATTAGGTAAATTTGTATCATACGTTTCACTGGTAGTAATTAATTTATTATCTGGATTTCTATCACTGTGAAATCGATAACTTTACGATATCGAATCGATACGTATAACATTCGATGATTTTATATCGATGTTCTGAGCACGTTTTTACCGATGAAAGCGGAACCGATATTAACAGGGAATAAATATACAGTCGATATACGCCGGCAATAATACTGAAGATATTTTCTATGAATTGACATTACGAAATGTCAAACGCCAAGCAACTACGTAAAAATATTGGGAATGTTGACTTGATATAATAAATAATAACCTAAACTTGCATTGACAGTCCACAATTAATTTTCAACCATTCTCGTTTCTCAAAGATCGAATGGAATAAATTTAAGTCCATGGATCGCGTTTGGACTTCTTCCATTTCTAAGAGCTTCGTTAGTTCAATACGTTTATTAATTAAGCCAGTAATTTTGCATAATGAAAGAAATTATTCAATTGTATATTTTGATAGTTAAACGAAAGTTATAGTTAAGATATTATGGAAGCCGCGCTAAAATTTATCAATCGTCAGTCGGAAAATCTTTTAACAATCATTGACCGTGCTCGCAAATATTGATAATTGACCATTTTTGGGTTAATTGATAACTGACCATTTTTGGCCGTCCATCACGGATTTGGTCAATATTGTATTGATGTTAAGTTTTATCGATCGTCCATGCTCGACCTCCAGAACGCTAAGCCAGCTTGATGCGTTTCGGAAAGTTTATTTTGTCAAAGCAAATATGAGAACTTATCAAAATTCAGTTTTATTATAGATATTTCTATACGGGATTATTAATTAGACTATTTACAAGAAACTCCATAGAAAATATTTAATGTGGACGCAAAATTGAAGTTTCCACGGCAGATTTTAACTAGAGAACTCAGAAAATACGAGCCTTTTAAAAAGTTTATGATTTTTTAATAATTTTTTAAAAATCAAACAAATTTAGGATGATTATTTAAATGTAGGTGAATTCATTGTGAAGTTGGTAGATATAAAACAATTTATTTCTTTTTACAGATGATGTGTTGAAAAAACATCTAGTTTTAAAATATTACGTGCACTTGTACGGTTGCGCATTTACTCAAGTCTCTACCTACTACCTACCTAGTTCAACTATGTAGCTTTGTAAACTGCAAATCCCATAATTATCTTAGAATCTAGTCTGAAGTACAAGAAAATGACTTTATACGGCAGTGACAGCCGACCATCATATAGCCAGGGAATGCACCAACCGCTAACAATGCAGTGTGACAAGCAACAAGTGACTAGCGGCGACCTAATTCATAATTGCCATTATTATAAATAGATCCGTTAATATGACAGGGGGATTCTGAGAAAAATGATGCTATAAGAATAAAACACGAGTAACCTAAGTAGGTACCTACTTACTTGCCGGCCCATTCCAATATTCTAAGAGGGTTTCTCACCATCCTAATAGCTTATTCTATAACGAATATTAGGTCCTTACCTATGAAATTGGCGTTTTGTATGGGAGGAACATAAAGTCGATTTTTTTAAATATAAATAATATAATATATTTATTTAATCATTTTCGCCATCTCATAGGTAGTTCATCGATCTCTTTACTAAAAAAAACATTCGAACGGGAATCAATAAAATCTTTGAAGGCGGTTTGGACTGCCCCCTGACTGAGTTGAATTTTTTCCCTTGCAGGAAGTTATCCAAATTTCGAAAAAAATGGTAATCTATTGGGGCAAGGTCCGGAGAGTACGGTGGATGTCTTAGACATTCCAATTGAAGCTCCTCTAATTTGGTAGCCGTCTGTTGTGCAGTGTGTGGTCTAGCGTTATCATGAAGCAGCAGTGGCCTAGAGCGATTAACCAGCCTCGGTTGTTTTGCAGCTAGCTTTTCCATCATGGTTTGCAGTTGCTGACAATAGACATCTGCCGTAATCGTCTGGCCAGATTTAAGAAAGCTGTAGTGAACGACACCAGCACTAGTCCACCAAACGCTCACAAGTAACTTTTTTGGAGTCAACTTTCGCTTGGGGCATGGTTTGGCTAGTTTAGCAGGGTTCAGCCATTGCGATGAGCGCTTCCGATTATCGTACAGGATCCACTTTTCATCACAGGTAATGATTCGATTTAAAATCCCTTCATTCTTGTGCCGGTTGAGGTTTGTTGATTTGCTTCACTCAATTCGTGAGGTACCCACCTTTCAAGCTTTTTCACCTTCCCAATTTGCTTCAAGTGGATTAAAACAGTTTTATCACTAACACCGCAGCCTGCAGCTAACTCGGACGTGGTTTGCGATGGATCCGCTTCCACAATAGCCTTTAATTCTTCATTATCAACTTTGTTATCCGGCCGTCCACGGGGCTTGTTCTGCAGGTCGAAATTTCCAGAACGAAAACATTGGAACCAAAAACGCACTGTGTTTCCTTTTGCGGCACCGTCGCCATACACATCATTAATCCTTCTATCCAGTTCTGCAGCACTGGTGCCACGGTGGAACTCGTACTCGTAAATAAAGCGATATTTCGAATTAAGGAAAAACAAATAAATTATAATTTTCGAAACACAAATACATGAGTAAATAGCTGTATAAATTTGAATTTGGAATTCCTAACCAAAGAGAAGATATTTGAGATCAAAGTTGCCAGTACGGCAAAATGCCAATTTCATATGTAAGGACCTAATATTATTAAAAATAAAGCACTTGCAATAGTAAGAAAACTCGGCCACAATGTCAGCCACAATGTCCGCCAAACGGCTCAATCTTATTTTGCACATATTTTTTCTTCATTCACATTTAATTTTTTTTAATGATTCTTCTGTTCTAAATCTCGACATGGCCTTACTCAAGTATTTGAATCACTTAATCGGGCCATGACTTATGACGGCCTCCATGGTCCAGGGGTAAGAATCTCGACTAGCAATCCGAAGGTCGCGGCTTTAAATCCCGGCGTGCGCAAATAATAAATCTGCGGTATTCACTTTAAAAAAAACCTCTTCCTTGGGCTGACTATTTTCCTGGCTTTTTCTACCTTTCACATCCGCGACATAAGTTTTATATACACTACCCAGTAAAAAATCTGTAATACAATATTTTTCGAAACTTTGGGGTAATGTTAATCCTTGGTACAAAGTAAGAAAATATAAAAGTGCGTATCTAATAATAATTGTCTATACAACAATAATAATGTGTATTTGAAACGAAATGCTAAAAACGCAAAAATAGGTAATTGATACCAACAGTTTTTTTGTGCAAAACCATCCGGGGGCGCTATACGATTAATTACAACCATTTATTTTTTTATTTTTATATATCAACTACCTATTACATAAAGCGCACCATTTGAGAAAAGTTAAATAGTGACTAACTAGTCTATAAATAATAATGAATGCATACGTTTATTTGTAATGTCCGTATAAGGCTTTTGCAGAATAAATACACGCAATTAAGCAAGAACACAAAACAATATAATACGGATATTACCTTATTGTTCAGGAGTCACAAATCAAAAGCCAATTTGTAAACATTATGGCAACATTAATAGTTTTATCATCACTCATCACTTCATCAGTCTCATTACTGTCCAAATGGAAATCTCTTATAAGGGCTTACAAATGTTGGTATTTATAACTAGGCTAATTAGAACTTTCAAAATATTAAGGGGGTTTCTCACCATCCTCCTAATAGCTTATTCATACTCAGTGGCGGCTCGTGACTTTTGGTGAGCTAGAGTGCTAATATTAACAAAAATGGCATTATTGATGTCGTTGTAGCCGAAAAATATTTTTTTTTCGAAAATTTATTTTTTGTATGAAGATTTTCAGGAAATTTCAGTTTTGCCGTGCGTCGCACAGATTTCCTGAAATTCATCATTCATTTTATTGGATAAGTTGGCCGAGTTTTCTAACTATTGCGAGTATTTTATTTTTAATAATATTCGTTATACTATGGATAAGCTATTAGAAGGAAGGTGAAAAACCCCCTAAGGTTCCATACTATAACGAATATTATTAAAAATAAAAATAAAATACTTGCAATAGTTATGAAACTCTGCCAACTTATCCAATATATAGCCACTATTCATAGCTTCGAGTACCAAATAATAAACTCCAACTTCATAAATAAATAAACCGTAAATCGTAAATAAACATTATAGCATGGATAAGCTATTAGAGGATGGTGAAAAATTCCCTAAGTGTTTTAAACTTCTGTATTTAGATGTTAGACTTCTACGTTAGAAGTTAACTTGAATACAAATCTCCCGTCTTAAACCCACTTTACAATATACGAGTATATGAACATGAACAAGCTATTGAATGAATAAAAAAGTTTTTTTTTTACGTTTTCTAAATTTAAAATGGATATTCCAGCAATTATACTCTTTTAAATAAATTTGTTTAAATTGTCAGAAAGAAGGATTTTTCTTGGTATATAAAATATTAAATGAGTTCAACTTATAGTCCAGAATTGCTTGCATTGATAAGCTTTTAGATTCCACTATGTAATACTAGAAGTCGAGATTTATCAGTGCAGAAATTCTGAGACTAACTACCATTTGTATTCCTCTGCCCAGAATACTAATTGATGGAAATAACAAACACCACTTTAAATATTATTCAGTGCAACACCCACACAAATATAAAACTGAACTATAATAACGACGTTCACCAATATAATACACGACAACACAACAAACTACATATATAAAAAATAAACTCAACAAAGTTCGGACGGAAATCATTAGAATACATTGCCTACACTAATTACAACAAATTTCTAGAAGAATTAAGAAAGGTTATATATGTCTCTAACAAATGTCGAAACGATATATTGAAATTCTATTTTTTTAAATGTAATAACGGAAAATAATGGAAAACGAGTCATAAATAAATACAAAAGTACAAACCCTGTTCTGATAGCTGTCCTGATTATCTCCAAGTACCAATGTACATCCTTATGATATACATATATACCTTTGTACATCCATAAATGATGGACGCAGTTTATATCTTTTTTAAAACTTATCATGTATTTGTATGTAAACACCTTGTATTAAGTCTGTATATTTTTGAGCCCGTACCTTTTATTGTATTTTCCTGATTTAGTTTTTTTTATGCATTTCTATAGTCCATCATGGAAGATACTCTATTTTAACTTTTTGATACCAACATTGCATAAATCAAATGATTGGTTATAATTCGTAAAATCTTGTAAGACATGTTTCTGTGAAATATCTGTAAAGTGATTCCTCATATGTTGTGTCTCTAAGTTGCTTCTGCGAAATGTTTTGTAATTTTTTTCTCATATTGGGTTGGATAGGGTTTAACTTATCAAAAGTAACAATTGGCGATCGGAGTTTTGATAACTCATGGGAATGCAACTTCGTTGTATGTTTTATTTAATAAAAAATAATAATAATAATTGTACCAATTCAGTGGACTTCTTCAATTTGTCACTAAACAAATACAAAATGTTGTTACTGAAGCAGTTCATTTATGTACAATAAATACTGTATAATTTTTACAATCCGTAAATATATAAAAGCTTCTAAAAAGGGCGTTAATAAATATATAAAAAATTCAAATTTACGTAGTTTTATAATGAAACTGGCTTCAATATTATGATTAAATTAAGTTGAAAATGTTTTATGATACTTATTGATAAATGCGTTTTATCCACAACATTTGTGTAGGTGTATTCATTTCCTAAATTTATGTAAAGTTTAGTTTATTTTAACCGCCGTGTAACTGAAATAGAGGAAATGATGCAAGAGGATGTTATTGGTGTCATTTCAAATTAGAAAATGTTGTGGTTTATGGTTATTATTTAACTTGTTTATGTGTTTTACGATGTTATTAAACCATCAAACGGTTTTAAAAGCTTGATGCATAAATCCAATATATTTTTTTTATCGTTTTAAAGGTCTTCTCAAAAAACACAAGGTAATCCTTACCCATAGTATGTTCGGGTCTGAGTAAATTAATTACTAAGCCGAAAACAAAGAGCTACACATTTAAATGCGTTATACCTCGTTGAAACGTATTCCACCAACGATAATCGGTGCGCACTGCGCAAAGACTGGATTATGTAGTTTCCGGTCGTTCGACGTTAGAGCGTAGTGAGCTTTGCAGGCCAAATTGAAATAATTGGACGTACCATTAACCATTTTCTTCTCTTCAAGTCTCATCTAAATTTAATACATCAATAGCAGAAAATCAGTTTGCTAAAGAAGACTAAAGCCTTGTGCCTTTTCTATCTGGAAATTTAAAGTGATCACAACCTTTTATCAAGTGTCAATAAAACAAAAAACGACGATATCATTTTATTTTATTAAAAAAATAATATGTATATATTTCTGTCGACATACATTACGCTGAGAGAATTCTGGTAAGTAGTAGAGATGTAATAGTATAATAAAACAAATTTAAAACTTTTTCCACTTTTAATTTATTGACCGTCACCGGTTTCAGCTTGTCAAAGCCATCTTCAGACTGGTGAAAAATATTCTTAACCTAGGGATTTTATACAAAACATATTAGGGAGGGGGGAAGGAGGGGGGGGGGGGGGGGGGGGGGGGGAGGGAGGGGTGGTCTACAGGGATTTTATTCAATTATGGATTTTATTACATTTGTTGTTAAGTGGTCTTGAGTGTCCAACTATCTAATTATTTTTTGGTTATTCCCAGTAGGCTAATTACATAGGGTTGGTAGCTTACATACTTTAGTATTGTTTGGGAAATACCTTACAAGTAATGTGAATTATTAGCACCTAATTTTATTGTTGTGAAGTCTATTATTAATTACAATCTTTATTATATTTATGATGTTATGGAATTTTTGGTTTAACCAATTGAGAGATGTATTGGTGTTTATTTCTTGCAAGCCTATTTTTTTTCAGCATCAAAATCAAGAGCGATATACACGCGAGTGTACTTTAAATATGTATGTTTTCAAATCATTTTACCTAAAGTTTAAATTGGTTAGATCGAAACCACCTCGGAAAATAATTTCCATCAGGGCCTGTATCAACTTTAAGGATGCTGTGTGGACGGTATTTTTAAGAAAGGAAGAAGAGGAAATTTTGGGAAGGACAAATTTGTATGGGTGGCTGGGAATCTTGGGGCCAGTGTATCAAGGAGTAATGGATGTATGAATCCATGCCCCGCACTGCGGTGCAAGGAGATTCCGTGTTAAGAGAGTCCGGCTAGAGAGGTCAAAGGAACTATCTCATTCAGTCTCTCCCGACACGGCCAGTCACGCAGAAGAGAAGATGGGCAGACCGATCCGCGCCAAGACCTAGGCAAATCTCGTCACTTGGGATGACCTAAGGCAGAGGTGTTGGTTATCCAATATACGGTTTCCGGGGCGGCGGTACCCGTTCCCGCCTCCCAGATTGATACCTATTACATAAAATAAATATAAAACTGGACCCACGTCCTTACTAGACTAAGCTCCAAGTAGTTCTGTCGCTGCTGCCAGCGGACTACAGACTTACAGGAGATCTAGCCGATGCTTTCGGCCATCATTGCAACCTTTCGTACCTAAGACACGAACGACGATAGATGGTCCTCTTCTGATATCAAACTCAACTGCCATCTGTTGGGATATAGCAGAACTAAACTATTGACATCTATTGAAGGAAGCTGAAACTACATGAATAATCAATATGACATTATTATATCAGTGATTTGAATAGCGACACTCCTCCTTTGCTCCTTTATCCGTTAGGTGCTACTTCTGAATGAGACCAAGTAGGTTCATTATAACATTTTCTTGGGCCAACAGTCAACAATAATCCAACGGAATACATAAATAATAAAGTGAACATAATATTTGCATATCGCGGCTTGCACATTAAATATAATGGATACCATTAGCAAAGCAACCAATGTCATTTCGGTACATTCATCAGAGCAAGCTGCTTTGTCAAGGTTTGAAAGTTATGGTGTTTATATCGATAGTTTGATGTTCAAGGGTTCCACGTGGTCGATACGTACCTAATGTGCTTTTCGGGTCTTGTCGACAAAAATGCAGGTTGCGCATTGGCATCTTGGTAACTTTTCTTTGGTGAGTTATTTTATATTATTTATGAAAGCGGATAGATATAAGATAGATAGAAATATGGTTCTGGAGAAAAATGATCAGGATTCCATGGACAGCTAGACGCACGAATGTATCCATTCCTGAATAGATAGGCATCCACAATAGGCTCCCTAGATACGACACGTTTTAAGATAAGTTGGACACATTTCTGGCCAACTGAGGTTTGAAAGTCATGCTGTTTATGCCGACAGTCTCTGATAGATGTTCAAGGGTTCCACTGATATGATTTTAGATTTTCACTTCCAAAAGTATTTTTGTGATTTATTTGAGGTGTTATGCCGTGTTGCGCTACCTCCTTCTTTAGCCAACGTTTCGGACAGCGTTACAGTGTGCGTCATCAGGGCAGATGTCATAATCACACATCTGCCCTGATGATGGACACTGTAACGCTGTCCGAAGCGTTGACTAAAGAAGGAGGTAGCACGGCATAACAACTTAAAAATAAATAACAAAAAAGGGTACCATGTTGTCCATATGTACCTACCGATGTGCTTTTCGAGTCTTTTCGACAAAAATGCAGTTCGATTATTTTTTTTGTAAGTTATATTATATTATTCATTGTTTGATATTGGAATCGCCGCCCCGGGAATGATTTATTGGATAACCAACACCTCTGCCATGGAGGTTTGTCCAAGAGGTTTGCTACGTTTGGTGACTTAGCAGGGGTGCCCGGGTTCATAATTTCTGGTGTGATCTGGGTTAAGGTAAAACAATGTGTGGGGTTAAGGTAAAACAAATAGTTTCGTCACTCCTGGACATAATGTCTCCCATTTCTTACCCACCACTCATATCTTCGTTCCCAGAACTTCCTCTCCTTCCTTTTCCTAAAAAGATCCTCCACACAGCTTTTCCAAAAATGATCCTTACGGTACTGACACACATGTTTATAAATGAACATGCTCAATTCCCCTTCCACCCGCGAATCCAGTAGCATGCTCAACCTGCTGTTGATTTGTGAGCATGATCATTTGGGCGTGACGCGCACGCTACTAGGTAGCATTTGTTCATCAGTAGCAAGAGAGCATGCTACTAATGAGCACGTCTGTTAGAACCATTAGGGATTTTTTTCTTCAGGAACTCCTGTGTATTGATATTGTATAAAAATGGCCGCCAAGTGAACAATCGATTTTAATTTTTAAGGGACACCACTGCCTGTCGTAGCACAAGAAGGCAAGACATATTAATTTTCCTGTATTCCGCAGTACGTCTCACATGGACTCTACAAATTACACATTGTTTCACAGACATGCCATTTGCCATATTAGTAGTAAGACACCTTCACACACCTGAACAGTGATCAGAGAGCAGTGGGATGAAGTTGGCGATGTGGGAGGACTCTTTATAGCCGATACCTTGTGGCCGTAGTCGTAGCCCGAAACTGAGTGTCTGTACAAATTACTCAACTCATTCTCATGGTTTCTCTATTATTGTTCGATTACGAAAAATCATTTTCAAAATATAGCTGTGAACTAATGCTAAAAGCAACAACATCAAAAAAGAAAATATCTATTTACTAATATCTCTCGAATCTATACTGTAAGGGAAAATATGCTAGCCTTCCAAAATACCAAACTGACAAACATCAATCCGTGTTTAATGCAGCGGCACGACTCGTAACCGGGGTCTCTAAATATTCGCACATTTCATCATTTCACTTGCTCAAGTGCCCTGAAAGAATCCCAGTACAAACTGTGCTGGACGGTGTTTAAATCCATCAATGAAATGGCCCCACTTTACATCTCTGAACTATGCGTCCCGGAAAACACTGGTCCAAGGCAGGCAACATCATCAGCTCTAGGTAGACTGATAGAACCTAAGCAAACCTAAGCCAAGTACTGAGTTTGGAGATCGCGTTTTCGGAGTATCTGGGCCTCCTATTCCTATTCCTATTTACATCTGAATGGTAAGATAGGAATAGGAATAGGAAGACATGGCACGATGAAGTAAACCAGATACTTGAGTCGGGCCATGTCAAGAGTCAGAAAAATAGAAGAGTTTGTATAAGAAGACGTACGATTGTGAACGAGGAAAAAAGTGTGTGCAAAAACTGAGTTGTTTGGCGGTTCGTCTTTTCTGCCTACCCCTGTGGAGAAACGGCATGATGGTTAGTTAGTTAGTTTTGTTTGGTGCACTGTTGTGTTACGACTACAGAAAAGCCCTATGTATAAGCATGTATAAGCACCACCGTCCAAAAATATTCACTGCTAAAGTCTACGGCCATAATTATCACATAAAATATAAAATCAAGAGAAAACCAGTAACTACTCCATTGTCTAACTTCTATATAATAACGGCTATAGTTTTCAGATGAAATTAAGCCCACAAAGACAAATTCAAAGTCAAACAGTCAACTACTCTGTGGTCTCACTTCTAACCTGAAGCAGGCTGTTTTTTTAGTTCGTAGGTGTCTTGGACTATACGGTGATCTATTTAAGGACTCGTCCCCCGCATAACTAAATGGAGCAGAACTAGATATTTTATCTGTCAATGGTTTCAACATGCACGCAAATAATGGATAATGTATGCGTCTACTAGTACCAGGTACAAGCCTTCAACTTATTATGCATTTGCAGGTACCTTCCTACTCGGATCTAGAATAGAAAACGCAAGATGTTTGTCTCGACTATGGTGATGACGTAATGACTAAGAATAATTTTAAGGATTCAATTTTCATCAGGAGTAAAAACATCGATTAGTTATTTTGTTGCAGCTGCAGTGCCCAAATAGCGCCCTTTTGGTTAAGGGGGTTGTGGTGACGCCAACGAGAGCGAGATTCTCGTATAAATAAATTTATTTGAGCCAGAATCTCATTGGATTATTAATCATCTTTTTTTTTATTTATATTTTTATTTTATACACTTTACAAATACAAGACAAAAAGTCCCGATAAACTACTTTTTAGTAGTTTGTCTAACGGGTTCTTTACATTAGAGATCTTATTATAGTAATGCAATAGTTACATTTTTACAATTATACACATAAACTTTTTACAGAAATATAATATTTTTATAAAAAGATAAAAGAAAAATTATGAAAAAAAAGTAACAATTTTAAAGTATTTAGAATAATATGTCATTGTAAGCTAATACAAATAAATTCTTTCCGTAAGCCAAGTCTTTAGTAAATTCACCAATTGTGTGTTTTGGGCACAGTTTTGAATTTCAGCAGGTAACATATTTAAACAACTGGGAATCATGTAATTTAACGTTCTTTGTCCATATTTATTTGTATGCTTAGGTACAATTAGTCCTTCATTAAAGTTAAATCGAGTATTATGGTTGTGTTCCAGCCTGTTTATGTATAAAGGGTTATTTATGTGCTGAAATATAATTTTGTACCACAGAATTGCCCTCACTGAAAGAATTTTGAGACGCTGATAAAAGTATGGAATATTATGCCTTTCTTTGTATACATTTTTTTCAGCTAATAATTTAACCAATGAATTTTGCACTGATTGAACGTGGTCTATATTTATTTTACAAGAAAATCCCCAAGCTGTTATTCCATACCTTATAACATATTCAGCTAGAGATAAATAAATAATTCGAAGTGTGCAGTTATATCGAGGGGTAGGATGGACTACTCTAGGAAGATTCTAGGGCCTACAGCTTGGCGGGCCAGATCGAGAGAGACTGGTTGAGGGATACTTTTGGCCTCACTTGCACCGTAGTGGATGGGACGGATTTATACATCCGTCACTCCTGGGGTGCTAGCATGGTCCGTCGTTATGAAGTTATCGACCGATTGTCGGTAACTTCTCATCGTTCCCTAGGACAACTGCAGATCGCTAACGTACAAACGACAGTTGATATCGAATATACATTATACACTTAGTCATTGTGAACTGTCACCTATTTGCGATCTGCAGTTGTTCTAGGGAACGATGAGAAGTTACCGACAATCGGTCGGTTAACTTCATATCGACCGACCATGCTAGCACCCCTGGGGGCCTAGTCTCTAACTCTCACAACGTCCGTACCGCGGGTTTCGCTACGTCACGAACGCGTGTTAACCCTCCTCCTACCGTGCTAAAAACTTTTTCGCGCTCCGGTGCTGTACACTCAGTAAATATTTATAACGGGTGGTCTTACCATAACGCACGATGTTAATTGTAAATAAAACAAAAAGTATTCAGAGAATTATCATATATTTTTTTAATTATGATAGAAAGATCTATGACAATTATGTGTGAAACAAAATATCGGCCAAATGCTCGCCACAGCTTTGGTGGCATACCTCTATCCGATGGTCCATATTTTCAATGACGCTGAGGCACAATTGAGGTTCAATGTCGTTAATGTGCCGAATTATCTCATCCTTTAGCTCTTGAATTGTTCTTGACGTACACTTTTTCTTTTAAATATCCCCAAAGAAAGAAGTCCAACGGTGTCAAATCACATGATCGTGGCGGCCAATTGACATCGCCGCGAAGGCGACGCGGACGTGAGATAACACGGCCATTGAATTTCTCGCGCCAAAGAGCCATTGTTTCGTTGGCTGCGTGGCACCGTCCTGTTGGAACCACATATCGACCAACTCCATATCCTCAATTTCTGGCCACAAAAACTTGATTATTATCTCGCGATAGCGAACACCATTCACGGTAACTGCTTGGCCGACCTCACTTTCGAAGAAGTACGGCCCTGTTGCGCCGCCAGCCTATAAACCGCACCAAACAGTGTTTTCACATCTCCTACAGAAACAAAGAAATGTAAATAAAGTTGGGCCAAAATCTTGTGTGACTCACAATTAACATCGTGCTTTATGGTTAGACCACTCTTTATATTGTATTTATTTAATCCAATAAATAAATGTATTGCGGAGGAATACCTAAAATATGAAGTCTGTGTTTAGATTGTTAAAGAGATATTTCAGAAAGTACAGCCCATGCCCGCTTAGTTGACAGCACAGTTATTATCTGATAGATTGATCAGACAGAAAGAAAGAGAGTAAGCCCCCTGGACACACTGACCCCCAGATTCCTCACCCCTCACAACTTTTTCTTTTCCAGCTTTCTCGCCTTCCTTTCTACTAAAAAATCCTCCACACTGCATCCCCAAACATGAAATTGGAAAATTGTTTTCACCAGGGCCTCATGTGGTGTGGGGAGCTAATATAAATTACGAGATTGGTTGGGAATCAATATATGTAGATACGTTATACAAGTATCAATGTACTCTATTATGTATATAAATTATGATGTTATGTTCTCTACTTATTTTTCTCAGGTATCTACCCAGTACCCACTTTACTATTATATACGTGGCCATATCATTAAAAAATAACTCCATGGCTTTATTTTTAAAGGACTTTGACATTATAGACAACAACAAAAACCGAAAAACACAGTGGGAGTTTTTTAAGGAGTCTTGTATTTTGTAAATATTATAAATCATGCAGCCTCGACATTTAATATTATTTTTAATTTGCCGTTGGCTGGCGCTGTTCGCCATTTAAGGGACAATAACGAACAACCAATCAGATTATTTTTTACATATTTTGCGGTTCTAGACATCGAGCATATTAACATACAAGCTTCAATAGTAGTTGTTTCCCGTTTTGGAGTGTCTTTATTGGTTCATTAAAAACTGTTATTGGCAGAGCAATAATAATAATATTTAAATGATTTGCATAGCGCCGTTTTTGTGAAAAATTACGTCAAGGGCGTTGTATAAATTAATAATATAATTCTATAATCTTACTTTTAACTACAGACTAGACAAACCATTATAACAACTGATGGTTAAAAAATTGCGCTGTCGATCGTCGACCACTGTTACAAAACTGGTACTTGACCAATAAAACTGTAATTTGACAAATGAACGTGATGCTGTACACAAACATGTACATATTTTGTTGTATTTATACAGTGTATAGGCAGAAAATATACAGGACCATACTTAGGTACCTGGGAGGTCACTTGAGATTAACACTATTTAGTGTTTATTTAAATACGGTTTGCACGCAGAGGACATAATTGGGAAATTTTAGAGAAACTGACAATTTTAAACCCTGCCATAAAATTTGTAAAAACGGTTCATTTCTAAACATGTTCTGCTTATGTAACTAATTATTATTATTACACGTGATAGCTGTTTCGCCTTTCGAATATATCTTACTGTGGTGAAGTTTCTTACTTAAAACTTTAAAGTTTCATAATCTACTCATTTCAATTCAATAATAGATAAATCAATTTTTTGGCGGTAATTATAATTTTAGGAAAAAAGGGTTTTTGCATGTTATGCTCAATTTGAATGAATATTTTCAAATTTAAAAAAAATATGAGTTAGTCCAACCTTTATGCGTGATTGAAGTAAAACTTCTTTGACTGTTGCAGCAGGTATTACTAAAACGGTACAATTACTGCCATCTGTGTTTGTTTTAATTTTTAAATGGTTTTCGCCTTGGCTAGAATATTTTTATTATTTTCCGAAACTTGAATGGAAAATGAAAAGCGAATCTATATTCATAATTTTTATCGCATTTCTCACTAAGTACTTGTATTGTATCCAAACGTAATTTCCGTACGAAAAAATTCTGAGCGTATGCTCACTGAGAAGTTTCTGGCAAAAAACCAAAAGCTCTTCTGTGCCTTTGTAAAAAAAGAAAGCGTACTACAAAAAGCGTACGACCGAGTTGATAGGAAAAAGTTATGGGTGGTGTTGTCCAAATATGAAGTGAATGCAAATCTCAGACAGGCGTATGAGGGAAAACGGTGGCTTTACGGGGTGGTTTGACATCACAAAAGGTGCTAAGCAAGGCTGCGTAATGTCACCGTGGTTGTTCAATATATACATGGATAATTGTATTCAAGAATTGAAAGAGGTGCACAGAGAAAAATGTTATTCTAAAATACGATCATTTTATTCGTCAAAACGGGACTGAAGTTTTTAAGAACAAATTAACAGGGTTTCAATGTTTATTGGCGGGAACATGTAAGAATAAATTGTTAATAGGTATACGTAATTTTGTATGTTTACCAACAAATTATTCTTACATTTTCCCGCCAATAAACATTGAAACACTGTTAATTTGTTCGTAAGAACTTCAGTCTCGCGCGAAATTGAGTAATCTGAAAGTGTGTTGCCTGTTGTATGCTGATGATGCGGTGCTGATTTCTTACAGTGTAGAAGATCTACTGTCTCTAGTGTCTAGGATGAACGAAGTATGTATGAATTAATGATGAATGTAAGTAAGTCTAAAGTCATGGTGTTTGAAAGAAAGAGTATGAAAACAGTGTGCAATATAGTAAGTTGTGAATGATGAACACATGGAGCAGGTGGGTGAGTTTATGTATTGGGAAGTATGTTTCCGAGAGATGGGAAGACTGATAGGGATATTGAAAGAAGAGTGAATGCAGGTAACTCCATTAATGGTGGACTGAACGCCATTGGCGCCAACAAAAAGCTGTCCAAAGAAGCGAAGCTAGCAGTCCACAATGGAGTGCTGGTACCTTCCCTGATGTATGGTAGTGAAGCATGGAACTGGCAGAGGAAGGACGAACGTAGGCTGAATACTGTAGAGATGAGATGTAATATGCCCCAAAGGGCCAGAAGTGGTAAACTTACGAAAAAACTTACAAGTATAAAGCTAGCCGAAGAAATACAAAAAACAATAACTTTTCTTGATGCAGTTTGTTATATCATTCAATCTAAGGCAAGGTTGACTCGAAAACACAGGAGTTCAGGAGATACTGCGTTATTTACTTGCGTGAAAACAATGTCTTAGTCATATTAAATCTGTCTGACGAAAAAACTGAATTCCTATTGAATCAGCTAATAAGTTACTCATCACTCATCACTCATTACAGACTGTTTAGAATATAGAATTATCTGCCTACTCAATTAGCGGGGACAAAGAGTAAGAATAATTATTATCTATAAGTTAGAATTACGACTTATCCTAAGCTTATCCTCTACGAATCAGCGCAGCGTTGAGTAAAGTGAGACCTAAGTAATCACTGAGTAAAACTTTTTATATGTTGGAATATGAATTACAAATCCTCAAATTTCAAGTTTGCATTTATAAAATTGATATCTATTATTTTTATGAGAGTACCGCACCAGTAGGTACCTAATCGCCTAAAGCCAGCTGGACTATGGAATCCCTAATTGGGGTATGTTGCGAGGCTGAAAGTATGTATAGAGTGGCTAGAGGAAAGATATAGGGAAGAGGAAGGTGGGGAAGTACCTGGCTAATCAGATCTGGTCACCAAACACGATTGAAGCCATTTCAAGGGACGTTTTGATTCTAAATGGTGGTCTTCCACCAGGGCAACACTAAAAATATCTACCACACTGATACTACTAAATAATCTTGCGTTTTCAGGTCTCAGGCTTTCAGACGACTTTTCCCGGGTACACATATGAGATTTGAAGCTTTTAACCATCAAAATACATAAAAAACAATTGTTTGTTCTAGAAAATATTTATAAAATGTCACTGCACGTCACTGCCGATAACTAATTATACAATTATCTAAATTATTGCTAGATACATCCGTGGGTTTGATTTCAAATTAAATCTACAAGTACGACAAGAGATATTAAATAAAAACAATGCGTAATTAACAATTACGTGGTGTACAAAATAATAAACCATTATTTACTGGGTAAGTAGGTACCTATCTACATAGATACTTAAGATACATAGATAAAAAAACTGTTCGTGAATGTTGCCCACACACGCGCTATTATTCCCAATGAGGAATCGCGATTGGTCGGTTCTATTGTCGTAGCGACCAATGGGAGGATTAGCTTAATCATCCGTCAAATTGAAAAAGAATTAAAAAAAAATAGATAATTGCTGCAATGCGTCACGACAAAGATCGCTTTTGGATTAGTCTGATCGCCATTTTATTATGATCGTATACGTTCATAGATGAATAATGGAAATGTTTTTATTTGGTGGCGTGTCACAAGTTATTCAATCATCGCGATAATTCGATTTGATAAAAAGAAAACTTAATTCTGAGAAGGCTACAAGCAGGATGTTGGTGATAATCGTTTGATAAATTGCGTCTTTTAAAGAAGAAGTTAAAATAGTTACTTATTACAAAATTATTGCCTGTTTCCGTTTGGCGGAAAAAACATAAAAAAAACAGAGGCGCACCAATCTAAGTAGGTAGGTACCAAAAACAAAATTGATGACTTGAAATATTTATCGGCCTTCTAGTTCCTAGTATTTTACGTTTTTAGAAGTTAATTTATTCAATACGTTTCAAGTGTCGTAATAACATAATACGAAAACAATAATCAACTATCACTACCAAAAATCACATCTGATGATTATTCGAAAAGGGAAAGGTACACTCGGTAAAAAATAATTTGTTTGTTAGCAGAATCAGATTTCTGAATTCTAAATCATTATATTGTGCAGTTAGGTATCCCTAACTAAGGATAGGTATGTACAGAAGTTTATGTTTAAGAAATGAGTTTTCCACATTTTCCGAGGTTTACAAACAACCCAGATAATTTTTTTATATATAGATATATATAACATAGGGGGCAAGAAAGAAAGCGGGGGGGGGGGGGGTGTATTAGAAAGTTTTTGGGATCACATTGATAAAAGAGATGGTGCAAATAAATATTGTTTTATACCTAGGAATAGAACTATGAGTAGAACTGTCCGGTCAGTGGCTAAGTAGCATCGCGTTTGGGCCCCACCCAGGCGTAGTGTGTCCAATTCCTAGGCTCGCTAAGTCCTCCTTCACGACACGAGCAACATTTTCCGCTTACTGTGAGATTTTAAAATCATGTCAGGTCAACTACTATTATATTTTTTCCTAATACGAACTAATGAGGTGTACGGGGCAGGGGGGGGGGTTGAAACCCCTAATTTACTCTCTGTTTATATATGAGCCATTGGTTCAGTGCCGACCCCAAGCCTTGCATTATGTACCTATGCCCAGTAAGAATTATGATTTTTCCACAAATGCTACCTTTTGAAGATTTTTTATCGATTCCTCTGCAGATCAATTTATTCAACAGAATTTCTTATGTGCAAAGAAGTTTTAATAAATACAATATGGGCAAAGATGTTTTAAATACAAATAAATTAAAACCAAAAGTTTCTTAAGTAAAATCATTGAATACCTACCTCAAATAAACATATCCATCAGGAGTATTTTTGAACATATTTATATTTATGCCAACTATGTACGTAGGTATATGTGTGAGTTACACTTGTATTTTTTCTTATCATACTTGAATTGTATAAATAAAAAAAAAGATTTAATATTATTTTTATGGTATCCACTATAGTTATTTCTTCTGTAAATTGCCATCTCAACACAGGCGTTTCACACCCAGTGAGATGGGCAATACGTCATTACTTTATTTAAATGTAATATTGATATAATTAAAAATATATTTATTTTGAAAAAATTTTCACAAAAGGTGCTTTTTGCATATTCAGTCATTGATTCGTCCTCAGTCCACAATTTTTAGAAATAATTCAAAATATAAATCGGTTCGGCGAAAGACAGCCCAAGAAAACGGCTTTCAAAGCTCAACTCCATGCCTTGCGTCACGTCCCGTAAGAATGATATTTTCCAGAAAATGCTACCGTTTGCAGGATTTGTCATTGTTTCCTCTTCAAACCATAATTTTAATTAAAAAGGAATCTGAGGTTACGTTTGGTCAGTAGGTAAATTTGTCCAAATTCGTTTTGATTCGCTTTGTTCATACCCGTTTTAATAATTATATGGTTGTTGAATTTGCTTTTCTTTTTTATTAAAAGCAAACATATAACCTTTACAGAAATGTTTGTCAGTTTTATATCTAGGTTGGTAAATAGGTACCTACCTAAGCAGTCCTTACAAAAGCAAAACGTATTTGTTCCTAAAAAAACCCCATACTGGTTTTTATGTCAGATTTCTTAGAAGCATTTAATTTCGTGATGGGTAGGTAAGGTAGGCAGTGCATTCTAAAACACTATTCGATAAATCAAAATGATCGGATATGTATGTATAAATCCAAGTTGTCAATAATAATAAAATACAAACAAATTAAGAGGCTAGACTTTGAACCACACGCGGAACACCCGCGTCTGTCATTCTGTCCCGCTCACAATAATCTCACGCACACTTACAATACATGCGAATGCGAAATGTGAGAATGAGACAACGCTCAAATTTACCTACAGAAATCGCTCGAAAAGGGGTTTATGGAGAATACACCTTTCTATACCGAAACTTTCACGAAATTGAAATTTTAAAAAATATATATTTTTTAGAAAGAAGAAGCTACGTCATTCTTTATGAGAGTTGAGTTAGCAGCACTTTTTCCTTAAATAATATTTTTTAATAAATCGTACATGTTTGACAGTGAATGTTTACGTTAATACGAAACGCATCGAAAATTCGAAAACATACCGACATAGTTTTCACCCTCTAAAAGGCAGTATAAAAAAATATATTCATTTTGTGCAATTTTCGATGTAGAAAAGTGTTGTTTCCCGGGCGTCCTTCTTGTATGGGCCGAAAAGCGAAGTTTATCATCTTAAACGACGTATTTTTGTTCATCCAATAATAACTATTAATAAAGAATCAGTTAGGCAATTTTACCGATTCAATTAACAGTTGTTTTATTACACAAGATATACGCCAGCCTTCTAGTCTTGATTAGACTGTGATTAATTTGTAATGAATCAGTACATATTTTGATACGATATTAGTAAATAACGGCGGCCATCTGGCAATGTATAAGTCCTCCCTAACCAAGTCAAAATAAGAAGAAATTGATTAATAGTTATTGACCATCTTATTCACATAAATGATTTTCCGGTTAATTGATTAACTCTTTCGGTGACCCTGAATATATTTTTGTGCTTTTTATGGAAGCATTTTTTGGTAAACTTTCGAAATCAATGTACACGATTAATACAAAGATTCCAACTTTTTTTATTGCATCAGGGCGATGGAAAATATTGCATTCAAAATTTCAATGAGGTAAAATTAAAATTTTCTTTCGTTGCATGAGATGACGGCCATTTTCAATAAGTTATATAATTTTGTTATAATTATTAATGCGAAATCAAATTTTCATTTTACTTAAGATGATAGACTTCGCTTTTCGGCCCGTACAAAAAGGACGCCCGGGAAAAAACACCTTTCTGCATCGAAAATTGCACAAAATGAATATATTTTTTATGCTGCCTTCTAGAGGGTAAAAACTATGTCGGTATGTTTTCGAATTTTCGATGCGTTTCGTATTAACGTAAACATTCACTGTCCAACATGTACGATTTAAGGAAAAGTGCTGCTAACTCAACTCTCATAAAGAATTATAAAATTATAAAAAGCTACCGAAGTAGCTTCTTCTTTCTAAAAAATATATATTTTTTTAAATTTCAATTTCGTGAAAGTCTCGGTGTAGAAAAGTGTATTCTCCATAAACCCCTTTTCGAGCGATTTCTGTAAGTAAATTTGAGCGTTGTCTCATTCGCACATTTCGCATTCGCATGTATTGTAAGTGTGCGTGAGCTTATTGTGAGCGGGACAGAATGACAGACGCGGGTGTTCCGCGTGTCGTTCAAAGTCTAGCCTCTTAACTCAAATTTTAAATGCAGTACATCAAACATACTTAATTCTGTGTAGTAGACTTCGCGTAATGTTGATTACTTCGACTTGCGCTCGGGCGGAATAAAAAGGTATTATCAAACAAGGCTACCATCTTGACCGGACTCGAACCATATAAAAAAAATTACAGACCTAATAAATGCAAAATGGTCAAGTCAAAACAGTATTTCGGTAGGTACGCGCGGTACGTATTTTGTGATGTCCATAAAAATTAGTTCTAACAGATATTGAAAGTGTTAAACAGCTTTCTGACTCGGCTGAGTGAATGGATAAAACTTGATTCATCTTTCGTATAATTAAAAGGGTCAGTAGGCAACGACATTTCATGTAAAATTTATTAACTAATTTGCTAAGCATTAATTTAATTACGGCGATTGCAATTTATTCATTTTAATTATATAGTACCTACCTAGAGCCTCCTGGGTGTTTCATCTTTTGCTTCTCACAGCTGAAAACAAATTTGAATGTTGAATAAATACCTAAATCACCAATTAACGCAACGGTAGGCAGAGATGATGGACAGCCAAACTACTCGGTTTTTGACACAACCATCCGTATACGGTGACCGGACCAACTTACACGGGGAAAATGTTATTTTAAAATACGATCATTTTATTCGTAAAAATGGTTAAAAACGGGACTGTAGTTCTTACGAACAAATTAACAGTGTTTCAATGTGTATTGGGGGGAAAATGTAAGAATAATTTATTGGTATACGTAATTTCGTACGTATACAAATTATTCTTACATGTTCCCGCCAATAAACACTGAAATCCTGTTAATTTATTCGTAAGAACTTCAGTCCCGTTTTTACGAATATAATGATCGTATTTTAGAATAACATTTTTCTCCGTGTAGAATCGAGCAACTTCAACATCTCCTTTGAAAAGTCACTAAAGTGACGAAAAAATAATTGGACAAATGGGTTACGTTAGGTTAGATCGTGGGCCATTTTTCATTTTATTTTTATAACTTTTCAAAGGGGTGTTGAAATCCCATTTTGTTGAGTTGTCGCGAACCATCGTAATATACAGGGTGTTAAGGTACGTACTTGAGTTACTCTAACCAGTGATTCCTGACATTATTTGGAGTAAAAAATGTAAACGAAATTTTGGTCTCCGGTGACTTTTTTAAGACAATTTTTTTTTTTTTTCAAAATGAAACAAAAAAAAAATTCTTTCACATGACCTTATTGGTCACTCAGCCGAGTTACCGTCCCACCACTTATTTCGCCCCCATTTACCTAACACCTACTAATTTTTATGTTTTTGTAAAAAAAAAAAAAAACATCAAAAATGTCACCGGAGACCAAAATTTCATTAACATTTTTTACTCCAAATAATGTCAGGAATCACTGGTTAAAGTAACTCAAGTACGTACCTTAACACCCTGTATACCTACATACCCTTAACCTGTTGTACTGACTGTTGACATGGCCCGATCTTTGGGTTACTTGCTCGTCTTCCCCAGACCTCCTTGACTTCTTCTACCATTCACATTCGGGTCAGGTATTCCTCCTTTCTTCGTTCATTCACTGTACATGCATGTACATACAAATTATGAAAAAAGCAAAACATACTGTCACGCTAGTGGTCGAAATCTATATATTTTTTTATTTATTGCAGAAGTGTCAAAATCCAGAGAGTAAATTGGGGAATACGTTTGTACGGAGAAAACGCCCGGTTTTCTCTTTCCAAAGGTGATGCACCACGTCGAGTAACATTCAAAATCGGGCCGCTAACAATAACACTCCTTATGTAGATTGCAACAAGGTTTAAATTCCCACTCTACGCCAGCTGCCTGTTCCGATTTGTGAGAAAAAAAACCCTGCCAAAAAGCGTATTTTATTTTATTTTGCCAAGTTCAGGAATACATACATATTTAAATGTCTTACGATCATTTTCTAAAGAATTTAATTTGCCACAATTTGCAGTAAACCATAACCGAAAACGGGTTGGTAACTAGATTTTGAACTTTAAAGCCGTTTTTATAGACATTTTTTCATTTTTCTGGCTCATAAAAATTCTTACAAAAAATATTACTCGATTATTTCAAAGGGAATATTTTTTTCTACTCGCAGTATTTAATTAAAGCATCTAAAATATTTCTAAGCGATCTAATTTTCAAACCAAAAACACTCGATTTTGCGTTACTTCGTAGTGCTTCTCCTTAATGCCTAATATTCAAAATAAAAACAATAAATGTACAAAATAAGACATCGGTAATTTTTTAATTGTTTATTTTAAATAATGTTAAAATATCTTGACATATAATTGAACATACAATATTAAACCAAAACATTGGTTCCCTCTTCACGTCCCTACCACCACATCCAGTATCACAAAATGTTCAACAAGGTCACCCAGTGAACTGGCTCATGCAACGAAATGCTTCATCAGAAAACAGACACAGTAAATGAAACTCCCAACAAAAGAGCTTATTTATCAGAAAAACTAGTTAATATTATTTATGAGATAATTTTACTATTTTGATGAACTACCTCGTCAAAATGGCGTATTTATCGATCCGATAAACAACACACCCATTCAATGAAACATCTTTACCAGATAAACTAACTCATTCAATGAAACATCTTTACCATATGAACTGACTGATTCAAAAAAATATTTTTATCATTCATAATTCTTTCAATGAAATTTCTTTATCAGATAAACTGGCTCATTCAACGTCTCCTGTTCAGACGAACTGCCTCATCCAATGAACCATCCACCAGGTGACCTGAATATCAAATAACCGCCTCATCTCGTGAACTGCCTCTTGTCCGGTCGTCCGGCCTGTCCTGGTTTGGGTTGCCTGTAAACCTTGGTCCTATCGTCCTTCTTCCTGCCGTCGGAGTTCAGAGAATTGAACTGTCCATAGCCACCTCCTCCCACTCGCTTCCTCGGTCTGTCGTTCTTCTTCGCTCCTGATACTCCTGTATAAATTTGGTTAAGGAAAAACAGGCAAAAATAATACAACATAAAAATTGTTAACAGTTCAAATCTAATTTATAGATGGTTGTTTACAAGACTTCTTATGCTACAGCCCATTTCGAGCCTTGGCCTCCTTCAACATGAGCTTCCACCGCCCTCTAAGACTAGGTAATTATTAAAAAAAAATTGTGAAAAAAAACATGGAATCAGAAATCATATTGGATTTGACAAGACTAGTCGCAAAGGATAAAGTTGTTTTGAAGAAGATGAGCAATAAGAATATAATAAAAATAAAGAGTAAACAATTTGTAATCGAATACGATTCCAAGAATCACTGTAAAAAACCTTTTGGTCATTGTTATTTTTTCCATTGCATCTTATTTATAGTCGGTGTCAAGATGACGCTGCCTTGTCACATGGATCTACATATTTTCACTTATTTTATATTCAGCGATGGCAGTTTCGTAAAGAAGTGCGTCATTTCGCAGGAAGGCTCCACAGAAAAAGGTTTCAAAATTCTTTGCTACTTCAATGTTGAATAGAATTAAGAATAAAAATAAGCGTAATTTGTGAAAAATAAAAATGTTGGTTATGTTTCTTAATTTCCGGTAATAAGACAACTTAGGGTGTGTTGGGTATCTTTAACATAAGTTTTAGGTTCGAGTGTACTAGTTATTTATTCAGTTATTTTAAATATTTTCAGACAGACGTCCTGAACAGACGTCCTTACTAGGCTAGGTTCTAAGTAGTTCTGTGGGGAGCATGCCCAATCTCACTGATGTCTTCGGCCATCATCGCAATTGATCGTACATAAGACGTGAACGGCGAAGACGTTACTATTCTGACATCCTATATACCCAACTGCCATCATCTATTGGGATATAGCAGAACTTCGTATTACAAACTAAGCTATCGACACCTGCTGAAAGAAGCTGAAACTGCATGAATAATCAATACACTAGAGTTATTTAGAAATCGGAGAATTAATACGTACTTACTGTAAGTGCATCCATTAGTATCATTACACTACGATAAGTTAGCTAAAGCTTCAACATCCCATTTTCATGATAAGGTGACGAAATTGATGACAGAAGCTGAACATACTTCATTGATATAAAAGATCCAGATAACAAAAAAGGGTTGAAACTTTGAAAGGGTTGAAGTTTTTACTTGGACATACGTTCATAAATGTTTTCCGCCTCATCATTTATTTTAGACGACAAATCTCGAAGGTACACGATTCCTGGATGATGAAGTGATATTGTAAAGGATACGGAGATCGATGGTGGGCGGCGTGAGGAAGCCGAAGGACTTGCCGACCTTGAACAGGTCGATGGTGTCGATGTCGAAGATGGCCTTCAGCTGGTGAGAGTCGTACGCCCTCACGTAGCTCTTATACGCCTCCTTGGCCGACATGTGCAGGAAGTAGTTCTTTGATACCAGCTTTTCCAGCTACAAAATAGAAACATGGACAATTTTTCATTAGAAGGGTTAATAAGTAATAAGGATGGTCACAAGTGAAAAAAGCATGTTTGGATGAGATTTGTGTCACTCTACATTTTTGTTTTTTGATAAATACCATGCAAGAGTTCCAACTGTCAGAGCAAGCGGGATTATGAATTCCCATTAATTGCGGTATGTTGTAAGGCTGAAAGGTGGGGAGAGGAAGGAGACGAAGAAGAATGTAATGGAATTGGGATGCCACGACTTGTATGTGCCTGAAAACAAGCCGTAGTCGACGCCATGACTTATTCAAGATACCACACGACAGACCAGATTTTTTTTTTCACAGCATAGTAAGAGGAATGGCGCTAAGGAATGAAATTTCTAAAACAGTAGATATACTTAATAGATTTTTAAATAACCTTAAAACTTAATTCAAATCCTCCTTAATTATCCTCCCAAATTTCAAAATAAGAAAACTTGAACTGTAAATCAATAAAATTAATTTGCCGTGGGATAAAACAAAATTTAAAAAATATTAAGTTAGGAAGGTATCTGGCTAATCAGATGTGGTCACCAAAAACACCGTGAGCCATTTTAACCGGCGTTTCGATTCTGAATGGAGATCTTTCACCAGGGCAATGCTGAGAGAATCCACTACTCTGGAACGTGCTACAGGTATGCTATTTATTTGTTTTGTATATTAATTAAATAGAATTTATTTTAGCACCCTGGAACAAATTGATGTCTCACATCACTAACTTTCTCAGGGTCATTATTTCAGTATCTCGGAAATGTCATTAGCCGGTTTAAATTGTCAGGGTTCTCACCAGTAAGCAATTTGACGTACGCAAATACCTCCCAAGCCGAGCTTAAAATCCAACTAAAATATCCGCCCTCGGAGACAATATTAGATGAAGTCTTGTTGTTTTAATATCAACAATAACAACTCAAAACCAAAGGTGAAGAAGCGTTGTTTCAACAAACAAGCTCGACGTTTATGACAAGATGATACAGTTGGCGGCAAGCCACTAATAATGCAACAGTCTGGTTATCATAATAAGCAGACTAACCACTTATTTCTGTGTACTGTGCAGTACTGTGATTTGATTCGTTTGATGGTTGACGAACGGAAAACCCGATAGATAATATTTTTTGAACGAAGTTATTGAGAAAGCAGCCAACCACAAAAAACTCAAACTGAGGTAGAAACACTTTTGTCTAAAGCCTGAATAATCAGATCTACAGATCATCTAAAATCTTTTTTTTTACTTAAAAAAATTATAAATAATTAGCAGATACCAATTTCTGACAACTTTAAAGCCCATTTAAATGTAATTTTTTAGAGATGTTGGTAAATTTTCAGGTATTGATTTTTTTGTAACATGCATATCAGTGAATGCTTTGCAATTTACTGTCCGACCCTACTAAACACATTAGTATGTAACCGCAAGCGCCGTTGACGTTTTCTGCGTTTTTTTTTTAAAGAAAGACAAACATTCCCGGGTTACGAATAACCCAACAACATTTGAAAATCTCCTACTACCACCACACTAAGCGGAAGATGTCGCTTGTGTGGTGATGGAGGACTTAGCCAGCCGAGAAATCGAACACGGAACACCTGGGTGGGACCCACACGCGATGCCCACTCAACCACTGAACGGTCATTGTTAGATTGTCAGAACGTTAGGTATTTAATTTAGCAATGAACAAATATTTTGAAAGGCGATTACTAATGCTGGAATCAGACGGTTCACTCGAGGGAAGGTTTCCGCCATGTTTTTTCAGCCTAATCGTCCATTTTGTTTCATTCCATGTTCACACGGCGCTATAGAAATAAGCGTTCACTCGTCCATTCCGACCACAGCGTCGCCGAGCGAGGTCAACCGCGCTGGAATTCGTTTGTTTTCCAGCGCGGTCCGGCCCCGAATTTTAAGGTAAAACATGTCAGATGCATCGATTTTTACGAAATTTTGTTGACACAATTAAATAAAATAAATATAAAAAACAGTATTGTTTCGTCTTATAAACCTTTTTATTTTTTATGACATAATAACACAATTTGATTTTACTTTTTTTATTACGAACATTTTCCTACAAATTAATAATCTTACATATATTAAAAAACATATAAAATACATGGATAATAAGGGAGACCCAAAAATTTAAATGAGAGGTGTTCCCAAAGCAAACAAATTAGCCGAACGAATACCATTTTGACGTTTTGCGCGCGATGTGATAGCGTCCTTTCATGGTCCTTCCCGTACAGGACGCGAGACAAACTGATTGAGAGTTCACTCGGTGTTCAGACGTTTCACTTTGCTCTCTTCCGCGCGCATGAAGGTGCGAGTGAAGGATGCCGAAGGAAAATATCCAACATTGTTGGATCGGTTCACTTGAAGATTTCATTCGGCAGTATTCGGCACTTTCGTTTCATTGCATGTTCAGACGTGTCATTCCGAGTAAACTAGGCCGAATGAAATGCGGAAATGAGCGATTAGTGAACCGTCTGAATGGCGCTTAAGGAGTATGGTATGAAAGAAGCCTGGCTTGTTCTAGTAGAATATAGTATTGATCTTACTCTGTCGGATGACAACATTATCTTACTTTCATCATAATTGTGGACTGGCTGGATTCTGCATAACTACGCTCATTTGTGGTTTACTGTTAAAACATCTTTCTTTTTTCATACCGAGAGATTTTTGAACACAAAGTTAAATCAACATTTTAAATGTGTTATCTTAGTGTGCTTAGTTGACCAAATGAAACGATAAACTAAATTAAAGACACCTGGTAGATTCTACTCCAAAAATAATAATAAACATTCGGCACGTCCAGCGAGAGAAAATGTAAAAATAAGAAGGAATTATCGCATATCGCGTATTACTTGTCACATTCGACGCAGTTGTCTATAAAACTAAAAAAACGACAAACATCTTTCGTGTTAGCAAACATCGAAACACTGCGTGTTTTAAACGTATTAAAGAAAAACGAGATCATTCGAAATCGACAAACAAATCAAAATCAACATGACCGACATCAGAAGTCAATATGTTTCTGAATAATTAAAGAAAAAACGAATTTGTTAAACGTGTAAAAATACACGTTTGAATTGACAGTCTGCTTGCTTAGATAATGAATGATAACAAAAATAATAATAGCACTACATCATGTTGAGACATACACAACAAACATCCGTAATGATATTTATTTATGTAGGTAGTTTACACATTTACTGCAGGGTGGATGAAATCATGATTTAAAAAAAAAAACTTTTTTGAATTAAATCAGATTTTTAAAAAAATATTTCGTCTATTTTAACTCGGACATCGGTCTTTGTAAAAAAAACAGTGTTTTTGTTGTTAATTTTAATTATCTCTACATATTATAAATCAAAGTCCTCCGCCGTGTCTGTCTGTCTGTTCGCGATAAACTCAAAACTGCTGAACGAATTTTCATGCGGTTTTCACCAACAAAGTGATTCGTGAGGAAGGTTTAGGAATATAATTTGTCAAGGTTGTGTGTAAATTGGTTGAAATATATACTGAGCCCATACAGCATCTTTTTTTCTTCCTGACATTTTGTCTACACCTCACACTTTCACTAATTAATTTTGAATGACCAGGCGAAAACTAATTCAATCGCGAGTTTATATTTCAGGGAATCCCCAAATTGTGTAAACAGTAGTTTTAGCATTGCACGTGTGTGCGTGCCAGGAGAAGTCCCCTTTTAGGCGGCGGAAGTCCCTTGGCACTTCAGGCGGGTGATTTGGTTGCAGTAAAAAAGTATTGATTTAAATCATCTCAACCCTGATTTACCGTGATTTAACGAGAGTGTCTTTCAAGGGAGAAGGAAATGGGAGGATAATGGGGAAGAGAAGGATTAAAAAGTACCTCTAAAGATAATGACATACATGCTCATAAATAAGCATGCTCATCAACCGTACATATTTGCTCATAAATGAGTATGCTCTTTATGATCATGCCCTTGTCAAATAAATGTCAACAAATAGAAGCAGTTCCATTTGCCCAGAACTAAAAAAATAATCTTATTACTTGCTTATACCGTAACCGCTAGCGGCGCGATATCAGAAAAGTTATGCGACCCCCCTCCGCCGTAAACAGAAGAGGGGGTCATTTTGAATACAGCGAATTGAGCGCCGTGCTCAAGCCGCTGTCAGCCGTCAAGTTGATATATCCAGTACAAAGAAATGATATTCCCTCGGCTGCTTCCGAATTCAACTGACCCCTCTCCTGACTAAGAAAGAAATCTTTTATAACGTAGTGTGTCGGTAGAAAATATACTTTATAACACGGTATCTTTTGATGTGAGCTTCGCTTTTGTCGCCCGCTTAAATCTTAGTTATAAATGAATTTGCAAAGCGCACTTGAGGTGATTTTCTTACGAAAATGGCGCTACAAAAATCATTCAAACAATATTATTATTATTGCGAATCGTTTCAACTTAAATTGCGCTCTTTCAAAATATATTTTACCCTAAAGCGAAGGGAGGCAAAGCTTATTGCGGGCACATGCCTTCTTTTTACCACTTAAAAATTGAATTATTAACCCAAAAATTCCATTTTCTTTCAAATAGCATAATTTTATAATACGCATTTCGCAATTTCGCACCTTTAAAGATTTACGAAAATAGTTAATGAGGTATGTGTATGTTGGCAGGATAAAATATAACGAGGGCAGGACGGGTCGGGTGGAGCGCGATCTCTCACCGGTTCCGGAATACCTCGCCATCGGAATGTCTTTGCATCCAACTAGTCCAGTGTTCAGTGCTGAGGCCTCAGTGCGGGCGCATTCTGATTATTTGGAGTCGAGACATTCAGTTTGTTGAGAGTTGAGAGCGGACGACATTAATCAGGCGAGTTCACTGGGCGCGTATCGCGGGGGTGCGTGCAGCGTGCAGCAGGGTTCGTGTCAACAGTAAACGAGAAGGATATGAAACGGTGGCTCGTAATCCAACGATATTTACGAAAATAGTAAAAAAAATACACACACACACACTGTGTACATTTGTATTATAGCGTAATGATCAGTCCACGAGTCCTGTGAGACTAACAAATAGTATTTTTTTTAAATAAATGAAAAGAAAACACTTTGTTTTAAGTCACTTTATTTTTATTTCTCGTCTACCGGTTTCGGTACCTCCATACCATCATCAGGACTGTTACAAAAAGAAAAAGTGACTTAAAACAAAGTGTTTTCTTTTCATTTATTTAAAATGTCAAGTCACAATGTGTTTGCTTCTTTTGAAAAATTAACATCAGTGAGTATTTTTTTACATTAGCTGCACACAGGAGGCCCTGAGGAAAACGATGCTGTATGGAGAGGAAAGGAAGGAGAGGAAGTTCTGGGAAGGAATAATAGGTATGAGGGGAAGGTAAGAATTTGGGGGTCAATGTGTCCAGCAGTGACAGACGTACTAATCCATCCTTCCTACTGCGGACCAAGTTGATGGGTCGAGAGTCTGTATGGGGAGATTAAAAAGGTCTCAACCAGTCTCTCGATCCGACCTGCCACGCTGTAAGTGGGCAAACGCGTGTACCGCCAAGACCTAGCCAAACCTAACCCATGAATCCGGGCACCCCTGCTAAATCACCATTTGGGGTGACCTATGGCAGGGGTTTGGTTATCGGTTATCGAATAAATGGTACCAATATAAAATTAGTAAATACAAATTGACAAATTCAGAACAAATCCGAGTTCATTTAGTCAGAATTACAATCACTCACAGACAGATCCAAAACCGAAATCAGTATGTTCGATAATAACGCTGATTGAGAAACGTTGAAAAACATCGAAGGGAATTCACGTGGGATGAATTATTGGGAGGAAATACCACGTGGGAGATTAGAAAGGGAGGGGGGCTATGTGGGAGGACCAGGCACAAGACCTGTTTCCTTGGAATAAGTTCCCTTTTAACCAAATGCCGAACATATCACAATCACATACTATGCAGTGGGAAACAACGGTAAAGAGAAAAAAGAGAAAAACTTCCAACAAGATTTGTAATTTTTAGTTAAAATGAATAAAATTACACTTTTTATAAAGTGGTCGGCTGTAGGTATTAGAAAGATATGTTGCGGACAAATTAATGAAGTCATGCGTGAATGTTAAAAAGAATATCAAGATTTTTTTCTCGCATTTACAATGAATAACATCAATGAAGAGGAACGGCTGCGCGGCCCGTTTTACACCAAACTTAATTTTGGATTTGAGGCTAAAATACTGAACCAATCTGAATTAGATATGATTTTAGATTTTCACGGCCAAAAGTATTTTTTTTATTTTATTTTTATTTTTTTTATTTTCTATTTTTGTTATTTGTTTTTGGGGTGTTATGCCGTGTTGCGCTACCTCCTTCTTTAGCCAACGTTTCGGACAACGTTACAGTGTCCGAAATGTTGGCTAAAGATGGAGGTAGCGCAACACGGCATAACACCCCAAAAACAAATAACAAAAACAATCTGAATTATATTTTTTTAAATCAAACGTCATTTTACGTATCTGTACGGACATGTATTATTTTATTTATTTTTGGTTTTAAATGATGATATACAGATAATTAACGAATTAAATTTTGCTTCATTTTGAAGGCAACTTAATTTTTTTTTGTGAGTTAAATATGTACCTAGATATAATTACAAAAAAAATATCTTGCCTTATCTACTTCTTCCCTTTAAAAAGTCATTAAGAGCTATGAAAAAAAAGAAGAAAAGTGGCCCATAGCCCTTTTTTTTACATTAGGTCCACACAGGAGGCCCTGAGGCAAATAATTTCCCTCAGGGCCTATGTCATCTTTGGGGATGCTGTATGGAGGGTGTTTTTAAGGAAAGGAAGGAGAGGAAGTTCTGGGAAGGAAAGAGGTATGAGGGTTGGGTAGGAATCTGGGGTTCAGTGTGTCTAGATCATCCGCCGCCAAGACCTAGATAAACCTTACCCCATGAACCCGGGCACCCCTGCTAAGTCACCAAACGTAGCGAACCACTTGGGGTGACCTATGGCAGAGGTGATGGTTATCCAATAAATGGTTCCCGGGGCGGCGGTACCTATTCCCGCCTCCCAAATTGAATGCCTAACCTAACCAATTTTTAATTATTTTTTTTCATCATTAATAGTGACTTTTCAAAGAAGGTATTGAGTTGAATTTGTTATGAATATACACCAAAATATCACAGTATATAGTTCTTTGGCACACAAAAAAGATTATCCATGAAGTTATCGAACTCCCGCACTGGAGAAAACAGCCGCCTTTGCATCTCGAGAACCTAAATTAAACCCACGTCTGTATTATTATGGAATATGAAAATATCGGTTTGTTCAGAGAAATAAATAATTATATTTTAGCAATATCAGCGGTTGCTCAGCCATTCATGTTTAGGTAGTGCTCCTACACGGCTGTAAAAATGGATATGTAAATAATTACGGTGAAACGGAAGAAAATAATATTAGAAAAATAACTTTCATAATAACTTTTTTTTTTCCCACCAATGTAATACATCATCGAATAAGCTTATTAATAGAAACTAATAAATCTAAATGAACATATGGAAAATAATAAAACACAGAAAAATAAACAGGTAGGTAACGGTCGCAACTGAGACTCGAACCCAGTACCTTACCTGAAATAAATAATAAATTGGATATTCATTTAGACTTTTATAAAATAGTTTATACGAGACACTATCTTGGCTCTCTCTCTGGTTTCAATCCTGGGATTGGTTTGCAGCAATTTCCTTTATTTTTTTCTTCCATTCTTCCCTGTCTTGTGCGGCTCTTTTGAGGTCTGCATATGATGAGCAGCGCATGTCCACCAGCAGGTCCTCCAGGTACTCTCGGCGTGGGCGTCCCCTAGAGTTTGTCCCCTCGGTCATACCCTCCATTATGGCATGCAAGAGGCCTTCTTGTCGTATTATATGACCGATCCATCTTGCACGCCTTTCGGACAAGGTTCTGAGCAGGTGCCTTCCTCCTTCGATTCTTTGGAGAACCTCCTCATTTGTAATGTGGTCTCTCCAGGAAATTCCTAATATTCTTCTATAGGACCACATCTCAAAAGCCTCTAGTCTCCGTTTATCTCTTTCGGATAGGCACCATGTTTCGCAGCCGTACATCAAGATACTCCATACATAGGTCTTGATGAGGAGTATTCTCAGTTTTAGGTCTATATTATTTGATTCTATTATTTTCGACCTTTTATTGAATGCAAGCCTAGCCTGGTGTATACGGCTGTCGACCTCGCTCTTAGACCGACCGTCCCATGTTATTTTGCTCCCGAGGTAGATAAACTCCTTGGTGTTCTTTAGTGAAACTCCTGACATCTCTACTCTCATCTGATGTTGCGTTCGGCCTACAGTCAGCAGCTTTGTTTTGTCTTTATTTATCTTCATGTTCTTCATGTTGTAGTTGTTTTATCTTGGTTACAAATCAGTTATTTGAACATTCGGATTATTTAAAAATATGAGACAAAAATAGTCGAAGATGATATGGTCAATAGGGAAATTGAGTGAAAAATACTTTGAATTATAAAAAATATTTTCATGTAAGTAGATGACGTGCAAACTTAAATACTTAACAGTTTTTTTTTTTTTTTTTTAAATTCGTTTTCATAATTAAATTAATTCTACAAGTTTGAATTTTATTAAAGCCCGCGAAAACGCCCTGTAAGAGATAGGAGAGTGTGTGACGTCGTCTCACGTCATCTGGTCCTTTGTTCGTGTGAAATATAAGGGAAGATATTTACAAAACCGGGACACGCTTAATATGGACGAAAAAAATTAATTAAAAAAGTTGTAGTAGTTAGATATTAACTAGTACTAATCAACTGAGTTGCCGGAATTTCGAAAGAAGTGCATTTTACTGGTTATTTTTTCAATTTAAAAACGTAATTGTCATTTTTCACCGAAACTTGTTCCTAACATAGCGGTCGGTGCAAAATGACATTTCGCGTTTTTAAATTGAAAAAATAACCATGAAAATGCACTTTTTTCGAAATTCCGGCAACTGAATTGATTAGTACTAGTTAATATCTAACTACTACAACTTTTTAAATTTATTTTTTTCCTCCATATTAAGCGTGTCCCGGTTTTTTAAATATTTTCCCTTATATTTCACACAAACAAGGGACCAGATGACGTCACACACTCTCCCGTACCGTGCCGGGCGTTTTCGCGGGCTTGACAAAATTCAAACTAGTTAATATCTAACTACTACAACTTTTTAAATTTATTTTTTCGTCCATATTAAGCGTGTCCCGGTTTTGTAAACATTTTCCCTTATATTTCACACAAACAAGGGACCAGATGACGTCACACACTCTCCTGTACCGTGCCGGGCGTTTTCGCGGGCTTGATAAAATTCAAACTTGTAGAATTAATTTAATTATGAATACGAACTTCAAAAAAAAAACTTGTATTTAAGTTTGTATGTGAACATTGATCAAAAAAATAAAAAAAAGGACTCAACTTCCTTATTCTGAATTTTGATTATTCTTGGTGAAATTTTGCAAATCTGATGCTCAAAATAAGAGGAAAAATTACTGTCAACATCAGATTTATAAAAACTCTATGTAAAGCCCAGGCAACGTTGGGTACCAGTATAATATAATATAAAAGTCATGTCCTCATGTATTTATGTATTTTAATTTTATTAGTGTGCTAAAGCAAATCACCTCAACTGTACCTAGATCACGCAAAATAATAGCATTTGGGTCAGAAATTTTCATCGGATAACATAATTATATGACGAATGATCCGAGAGTGCGTTTAAAATGATTGAATAAATGCGCGTCGCTCTAACATCCCCCCCCCCTTTCCCCGCCTTCTATTTCCATCTCCGTAATAAATCTCCGCATTTTCCGTCAACACCGAGATGCTGGGCTTTATGGCCGTATGGACCAGGAAAGAGGAAAGTGTAATCAACCGACACCAGTGATGCCATATCACAAAAATTAAAAACCACGTTTTTCGGGGGTAAAAAAACATGTTTTGAAGAAAAAATCACGTTTTTTACTGAGAATTTAAATAAGGAAACAACGGTAGGGTACATAAGTAAATTATCTGTACTGCTTCATTAAAAACAACCCTCTTATATAATTTTCCTTTTAATAATAGATTTTTTTATCATGCCGGTGTAGGTATGGCACAGAACAAACAAAAAAAAAAACTCGTAGGAAAATATTTGTAATTGAAAGACAATATTATTATAATTATCAAATCATAGACAATATTAGCATGTTTCTTCTGAATGAGTCAGTAAAAGCAGCCCTACAATCATTGAAAGGAACATATACCATTTCCGAGCCAAATATCTGAAAACTCGTAAAAGAACTGTCACAAACGAACAAAAATAATTATTGAAAACTCCTTGTCTAAGCGATGTCATAATGTTCAGTTCGTACCATACAAATAAAAATCTAAAAAAGGTTTTTTAATTAAATTTAATTGTTTTACTATTATCGAACTTAATTTGTAGAACTCCATTTAAAATTAAATAAAAATAAAAACATATAAATACTAAAATTTTTTTTTTTGTTTGTCCGGTATGTCTTTCTATACCATTAATCCGATTGTAATAAAACAACGGTGAGTTTTTGTGCCCACGCCCGCGAAGGTTTCTACATACATAGTGAGCTCTGGCGTTATGAAATTAGTTCTTATGTATTCGTCCGATTGCAGTTGTGCATGCAAGCACTTTCTTTCTTTGAGTGGTATTGCAATGCTTGCAAGTGGTCTTATAAAATATTAAAAAATAATGTATTTCAGTTTTTTCACATCGAGATGAGGGATTCTCTCATAAATCTAATAATTGTTTTTTTTCTATAATAATTGACAAATAATAAATTACATAAATAGACTTTAAACTACATTCCTGTATTCGGGATTTACCCCACGCGAACAATGCTAAAAAATCGCATCAAAATAACATATTTTTGGAGACCGGTAAAAAACGGTGGACGTATAAATGACCCAAGAAAACCGTGAAAACATGGTCAAAACCATGCATCTGGTAACACTGGCCGACATTACCACTAGCATGGCGGCTGCGGCTGAGACGCTCTGCATTTAGACTGGGATTACGCGCATCAGTTGGAGAATTCGGAAACGGTTAATTAGATTGAAAATTATTTAAATGCGGATAACGAGCACGTCAAAATAAATAAACTCAAAGAAGTTTGGAAAAATCACGCAGCAACTTTAGCAGAATCTGTTGACTGCATTGGACGTCATGCCATTACGACGTGAAATGTCGATATAATAATAAATTAGGGACCCACAAGAATTCAATGAAAATGGCTTTCATTTTGGCAAACACTATTTTATAAAAAAACTACATTTTTATACAGAGTATAACAGCACATATCATCACACATCGCCACTAATCACAATCCTACACGTCGCGACAGGATCACGTGGTACGTGCTCTGTTTCGCGTTACGATGCTTCTGGAATGAGACGGAGAATACATGACATAATAATACATGACCCGATAGGCTATACCTAACTACTCAGTTGCGACGAGTGATTTTTTTATTGATTTTAATTGAAAAAAATATATATCATCGGACAAGCACATTTCTATGCCAGTTATATTACAATATTTCGGGTAAGTGCTGTTACATCTTGTATAACACGGGATAGCCCGATTTCTGCATGCGTGCCTGTGTCAACTTTTATCACTATATATAAGCTATATATATATATATAAAAAAAAAAACATTTCACACAGTATATATATATATGTTTTTTTAAATGTGAATACCGCACAAGATTCCCAACTGCTCCCAACCATCTGAAGCCAGTGAGCCTATATACGCATCCCCAATTGGGTAATGTTGTGAGGAAGCTAGTGGGAGATGGGGAAGAGGAAGGTGGGGAGTCACAAAACAGGATTAAAGCCATTTTAACAAATGCTTCAATTCAAGCCAAACAAATAATGAAATTTAGAATGTTTTTGATCGGGTGCAAATACCTATAGTATCAATTTACATATTGTTAAATAACTTGTTACAAATCCCACCCCAGTGAAAAGAAAATTTTATTCATATTTTTATTAGAAAAACTCTCTTTTTAACTTTTGAAGATTATTCCCATCAATGTAATATATCATTGAAGAAGATAACAGTAATAATCTAATTTTTTTTTAAATATGAAAATAAACAAGACACAGAAAAATAATAAAAGATAACGGTCGCAACTAGGACACGAACCCAGAACCTTACCTCTTACCGGGACATACACCTCTACCAATTGGGCTACTGCGATCTTATATGAGACTGTCGTAATTGTCAACTTCATATTTCAAATTTCAGAATTAACAATATTATTTTCGACTAAGGTTTTTTTTTTTTTTTTCGACTAATGTTTTTTTTCCATATTATTGGCAGCTACCTTTATTATTACTAAAATTTTATTGGCTAGTTGATATTTTCCACAAACAGAATTATGATGATTTTAGGGGTAATTTTCCACAGATACATTTATTACACGTAATTTGGGTGCCCTTACTAATCCCAGCAGCTGTTTCTAGTAGTCTGGTGTGGTCACCCAATTAGATAAGCGAGAAATCAGCTCGGATGTGGAACGGATATACGCGGTATTAGCACCCAGTGATGATGGATTTCATCTGTCCGAGGCGTCTTCTCCCAGAGGACCGAAAACATCAGTCAGATGGTGACACGAGTCACCTAGATGCACGGAAGTGTCAAATGTTATATGGGAACGAATTATTGTAGAAGAAATAGGTTTTGGTCACGGATAAGTGTGGAAATGTATAAGTCTGAAAGACGATAGGAGAGATTGAAATAGATAAAATGTTGTCAAGACAGTAATTTGTGGTATTCTAGCCATAGCTTGTGTACCCAGAACAGCATTATGGCCCAGAGGCCCTAGCACGCTTGCTCTATAACGATCGGTAGGATAACTATCGGTAACTTCTCATCGTTCCCTAGGACAACTGCACATCGCTAACGTACAAACAACAGATACGTTTTTAGATTTTCACGGCCAAAAGCATTTTCGTTGTTTGTTTTTGGGGTGTTATGCCGTGTTGTGCTACCTCCTTCTTTAGCCGACGTTTCGGACAGCGTTGCAGTGTCCATCATCAGGGCAGATCCGGCAGATCCGTCAATGACGGATCTGCTTTGATGATGGACACTGCAACGCTGTCCGAAATGTCGGCTAAAGAAGGAGGTAGCACAACACGGCATAACACCCCAAAAACAAACAACGAAAAGTACAAACAACAGTTGATGTCGAATATGTTAAGGACACTTAGTCATTGTGAACTGTCACTTATTCGTTGGCGATCTGTAGTCATGCTAGGGAACGATGAGAAGTTACCGATAGTTATCCTATCGATCGTTATAGAGCGAGCGTGTTAGGGCCTCAGGAGCTCTACTGTATTAGTGAAATCGATAACTTTACAATATCGGATCGATATGGGTAACTTCCGATGATTTTATATCGATGTCCTGAGAGATTGACAGGAAATAAATAAGAAAACGATATACGCTGGCCACACTGGAGGTATTTTCTACGAATTTGTTACTCCCAAATGTCAAACTCCAAATAATTACGTAAAAATATATTGGCAACGCTGAATTGAAATACTAACCTAAATATGCATGGGCAGTCCGCATTTACTTTATGACACTAAATGGGAATTAATTAGTTAATGAGGTCTTTAGTCATAATTCAAGCACTTTCGTTTCTGAAAGATCGAACGGAATAAAATAATCGCGTCTTAGATGAATTATTTAGGTCTACGGATCGCGTGTACGACTTCTTTCAATTCTATGAGCTTTGTTAATTGAACTCCGTTCATTTAGCATAACGAAAGACATTATCCAAATAGATGCACAATTGACACTTATCTGATACTATGGAGGTCGCGCTGGAATGTTATCAATCGTTGGTTGGGATATCTCTTACCAATTGTTGACAAATATTGATACCCTACACATAGATGATTAGTCAATATCGTATTGATATAGAGTTTTATTGATCGTCCGTGCTAGATCTTCTGCCGCTGAAAGCTTCGTTGTAACCTCTTCTTTGTATAACGTGCTTTATTTATAGGAAAGAGGGAGAAGTTACACGGAGAAAACACGGGAACTTATTACTTATAATAATATTTTAAATCCACTCAAAATTGTTAATTGTTAATTAAATAATTAAAGTAATTTTGAAAAAACCATCCAAATTTTCTGCTGATATTCTCTTTTCAATATTCAATGTACCTACAATAGACAAAATATATAAAAAATATTCAATACTACAAATTTACAAAGAAGTACAGTTAAATAACTTACCATTCCATTCATCAGCAAGATATCAGAATACTATCAAAATCCCTAAATTTAGTACAAAGCACACACAAAATACTTATCTCTGTCTAGGTATAACATATTATAACGAACTACCATTATATCTGAAAGTTATCGAAAATATTCAGGAATTTAAGCAAAAATTAAAAAAGTACCTAAAACTACTATAAGAGTCCATATCTCACTATTATTATTATTTCTTTCAAATCCTTTATTGATAAATCTTGCATTTTCTTAATTATCCCTTGTTTTTTGCCATATTGTATTATTTACTTTCACACATGATATTATATAATTGAACTAAAATTCCCTCACCAAACACAAGAGCCTTGTCTCTTTATGGTGAGGAAAAACTATTCTTATCCACTATTTTACCACTGTATAAAATGTAAAAATTGTGTATTTACTGTAAAAAAAACCTTTATATATTATATAAATTAAAAAAAAAAAAAAAGTTATTCTAAAATACGGTCATTTTATTCGTGAAAACGGGACTGAAGTTCTTACGAACAAATTAACAGGGTTTCAGTGTTTATTGGCGGGAACATGTAAGAATAATTTATTGGCATATGTAATTTCGTAATGAAACACTGTTAATTTCTTCGTAAGAACTTCGGTCCCGTTTTGAACCATTTTTACGAATAAAATTATCGTATTTAAGAATAACATTTTTCTCCGTGTATACAAAAGGGCCTTTAGCGGCAAATCCACAATTCCCATTCAGGCGTTGCGGGTTCAATCCTCTGCTACGAGTAGCAAAGTCCTCCAACATTGCAAAAGCAACATTTTGCGCTTACAATGATGGTAGGTAGTATGATGAATTCAAATATTGTAAGGTTATTTATAATCTGGGAATGATTGTCTTGCGCCGTCTCTCTGTCATAGTGATTTTGCTCAACTATTTTATTTTATTTATGGATTTGATTCTTCAATCACAAAACCTGCCTTCTGAACTTCTGTCTTCGTGTTTTTATTGTTTCGTCTGCCAGTAAGTTCGTCGATTTCAAAGAGGATTGCTGAAGACGGAACAGCTGTCACGCATAATACTAATAAAAACGGCACAGCATAACTTCAAAAATAATAAATTACAACATTACATGTGGGAAACGCGTTACGAGCAATTCGATCGGCTAAGAAAGATAAACATTGAACCATTATTGGCGCCTCGCGTAATATTATGTATATTTCAGGGGCGTCGCTGCCGCCCAGTACCTGCCCACGCCGGGATATCATTACGAAAACATAAAAGAAGAATTACGTTAAATATTTCTGAAGTTAACTCCCTCGGTTGCCATTGCCAAATGGGAGCAATCGAAGACGATTATAATTTTTTCCTACGGCTTGATTCTGCCCAATTTATTTTACGTTGGCAGTAGATTCAATTTAAAAAGGTACGTTAAGTATAACAAACAAAATCCCAACGCAAATGTGTAGGTACCACGATCTGACAAATACATGTTAGTATAATTACGCAAACTTCTGACTTAGAAGTCAAATAGGTAGACCACGTATGGCTGCCGACAGACCTTGCTCGTTCGCTACATAACTAATGCTTTGCCTCAAAGAAATTGATAGCCGACCTGCAGGTAGTTCAAAACCGAGCTCTCAGAAATGTTCATGGACTTCCATGGGACACTCATGTCAGGGACATCTATTCAGTTTCCGGTATCCTTCCAATCACAATCCTTCCTAAACATGAAATCACAAGCACCATCCTACAAATTACCCAACAATCAACTCATACTAACACCAAGCCAATTTATAATCAAGACATCCACAACCACAATACTCGAAATAACAATAAAATCCGCATTCCTCAAACACACACTACAAAATATGGGATAAAATCTCTGAACTATATTGCCTATACACTATATAATTCGCTTCCAGATATGTACAAAAACATCCAGCATAATAAAAAATTGCAAAGCAATGCTTTAAAAGAATATTTTTTAACTACATTTAAAAATGAAAATATGTAATCGTCTTGTCATTTTTTGTTCTATCTTATATACTCGGATCTGTTTTTCCCTCTCTTTACTTGTTTTCTCTTGTTGTTTGTTCTACTTAACCTGTCTTTATTTTTATTTTTATGCTGTACTGAATGTAAAACTTATATTATGATATCAAAATACCTTTGTAAAATTGTAACTACTACCTCCTACCTATGAATTGTAAGTTCCTCCTGTCCTAAAATGAGTTTTGTAACTCATCGGGATTGCTCTAGCAAGAAATAAAAACAATTAAAAAAAAAAAAAAAAAAAAATGGAAGATGCTCCAAGGAGCCAGCATCATTGATCCCTTCGGCACCGGTATAAAGTCGAGAAACACGACAAACGTTCACCCAACATTTTTTATACACGGTTGACATTATTTTTCACATGAGAACGGGTCGTTTCTACGACTTGTTTTTTAGTTCCGGTCGACTCGAGATTTGCCGGCTTCTGTTTCCCCCTTCCCAAGATCTCTTAAAGACCCATATTCACTCTTTCCACTTCTTAAAAAATCCTTCACTCAGAATCCCCAAAGAGACATAGGCCCTGAGGGAAAGTATTTTTCTCTGTGTGGAGTTAATGTAAAAAAAATTGTAGGAGTGTTTTTATAAATTTAACGAGGCCTAGAGAATTAGCTCTTTTTAGCAAGTTTTAATTTTAGGAAAGGCGATTTTCTAGTGTAGGTAACATTGGATTCGGAAAATCGAAAAGCTCTTTTACGATTCGGATTACAACTCATAATAAATAAAAAAAACATCGAAAAACTGACATTGGTCCTTCTAGAAGCAAGCCGCAGTATTATCACCTGTAGCGCATTAACAGTTCTATATAAAACCCTTAAAATCATTTTAATATTACAAAAAACAAAATTATTATATGTCCATTACATAAAATTTTGCATATAATAAATGCCTTTGAGGAGACGTTTAAGAGAAACCCGGTCGCCAAGAAATTTGAATAATAAGTATTTTACCAAAATTTTGCTGTCACTGTTACTTTTTACTTTTTTGAACACTGAGCGAAATGGACAACTGCTCCTCAGACTGATAACATCTAAATAAAATCGTTAAAATCGATGATTGTATTCCCCATTTTTATCTTCCAAAATTGGATTAATTTTTAAGATTTTTTCACCAACTGTATTAGAAGAAAATATTATTTACGTACGTTTATGTTTGTACGTTCCGCTTTTTTAAAGTAAATACTTCTTTACGCGCGCTTGACTTGAGGGGTAAACTAGCGAATGCGTTACGGAAATTACAGCGTTACGAGAGGCGTAATATCGGGCGTTACGAACGTTACGGAGGCGAACGATAATAAATTTAAATTAATTTTGAGGTTCATTCCTCACAATCTAATCGTAACAACAGTGATCAAATCCATAGTAAATGACGTTTGGAAAGGGTGCTGACATTTATTTTAAACTCTGTAAGAATTAAATCAACAATCCCATTCTAAGCGTAATTCCCATTAAAAAATTAATCAAATTTTCGTTTAGAGTGTGCGAACTCAGTGCATTGAAACGACTGATTTGTCACGATGATTGGTAACAATCCAAACGAATCTTCAATATAGATTCTTATACACTAATGATTGGAATGGTTTTATTCGATGCCAGAAAGAAAATTAGATAAGTTTACTAAATAAATATTTACTTCAGTCGTGTGGCCTAATGCACACTCGTATTTTTTAAACACGTTGTCTAGTTTGTATACTGAACGTCGGTTGATGGCGTTCAAACCAGGCAATTTAACGATTTTTAAATGTTCCTAACTCCTATAAGAGGTAACTTGTCAATAAAGCAAAACGTACCGACACGCCAGCTATACGTCTATATCTACATTACCAGCGACACGTCTATATCTACATTATATTTAAAAAATTGCACTAATGTTAAAATCGAGAGAGTAAATTAGGGAATACGTTTGTATGGAAAAAACGCCGCCCGTTTTTTGGCGGAATAAAACGGGGGGCAGGGAGTTGGTAGATACGCCACTGTATGAGATGTTTATGCTCTATGTTTCGAGTGGGTGAGGACGCCAAAATAAACATGGGAGCTTCTCCTAACACTTAGACAGAATTAAAATGTACAAAATAACATCAACGTACATCTATCTATGCACTATTCAAGCTACCATTGTAACCACCTTACCTCATCTGTGGGAATACGAACATTATTCTAGCTGGTGGAATTTGTTATATTATTCTTGTGTTTTCGTGTCAAAATACTATTATCATTATAAGCCCGTGGCAAATAATAATAATTGGATAATTTGTAGAGCGCCGTTTTTGTGAGAAATCACCTCAAGGGCGCTGTACATTTTATTATGACTTCTTAGGCTCTACCTAGAACTATTACTTACAAATAGACACAGAAAACATACTTACCTGACAGGTCACTTCCGATAAACACACTTTAATTAGAAAGTTTATGCTTGGAGGAGATACGACTTTGCACGGGGAGGACACTATATTAAAACATTGGACATAGCATAATTTTACATTTGCTACACTATCACTTTTCATATTACATTTATAAGAAGATTACTGCCAAAAATGGAGTTAATAAAATGAAGTTATTTCGAAAGACTTGAGAATTTAAGACTCATTAGGACTGTAGAATTTGAATGAAATTAAATGTATATATTACTCACCATTAGGAATTTGTTAACATTTTTATGCAATTAGTTATTTACTATGTCACGGGCTGAGAAGGTGAAGGTAAAGGTTTTGGTTTTAGCTTTTGATTGTCTAAAATGTGAGTTTTAAGTTTAGCTCTAAATTTCGCAGAGTCTGCGATCATTCTTATATCATGTGGCAGTCCATTCCAGGCTTTGGGTCCTGACACTCCAAAAGCACGCTCACCGAACTTAGTATTTGGTGTGCGCTTTAGCTCCTTCAACCTTCCGATTGCTGATGATGCCGCTGACCTAAGAGTTGACTGTCGGGAATTGGATTTTCTGGAATACACATTTCCGATAAGTAAGCAGGAGTCATTCCATTGAGGGACTTAAATACCATCCAGCAGAGCTTGAACTGGATTCTTTCAGGACATTTGAGCCAGTGAAGATTTTTAAGATGCTCTGAAATATGGGAATATTTAGATACGCCGGTGAAAAGTCTCGCCTCAGCGTTGAAAACGGATTGTAATTGGTTAATTTGATATTTTGGGAGGCTTGCATATATTCCGTTGCAATAATCTAGGCGTGAAACAACATACGAGTTGACTAATAATTTAGTCGCCTCTGTTGGCAAGTTTCTCCGCACTGCTTTAATTTGCCTTAATTGAAAGAACCCAGTGCTTACAGTTCTGTTCACTTGAGTTTTAAGGGAAAAATCAGCATCCAGATTTCCACCCAGTAGTTTAATACATGTCTTAGGAATGATATCACTTCCTGAAATGGATTTTGGGGAATTATCGATGTTATGCTCACGTCTGCTTGTGGCGGTACAGAGAAATTGATTACAGTTATTTATATAACAAGGTAAAAGCAGTTGTAGTAATTGTAAGAAAACAACACATACCTATGTATATACATAATAAAAATTAGTGCAAATTAACTAAATACTAAAACGATGATCAATATGCCTGAAATAGTAAGTAAAAGAAAGTAAAAAATAAGGAGTTTGTTCGTTTATTCAGAATATTAATTACGAGTGTTACAAACCAACAAAACAGAATAAATGAGAATGTAATTTACTCGTGAGGTAAAGAACTAAACTAAATAATAAGAGATGTATATATAAAATATATATATATTTTAGCAAAATACATATTGACAGAATTAAATAATAAGATCTGAAATAAACCAAAGTGTAATGTATAAAAGCTGGTTAGTAGGTATAAGCATACAATTAATATTTCTGTACATTACAGCAAATATAAGGATACAATTTACTCGTAAGGTTTAGAATGAGAAAAGATGTTATAAAAAGAATAAAAATAATTTAGGAGGCTGGACGAAGAGAATAAATTCGGGATCCTAATGATTGCTTGGAGATTAGACTTATCCAGAGGAGGAGAGATTTGATAGCACATATCGAATATTATTATTAATATTAATATTATAATATTATAATATTATCATATATTATTATTCAATAACTCATTAATTTTATTAGAGTACCACACTAATTACTGAATTACAAAAAGCAAACATTATCACTTTTTTCTTATTTGATTGATAAAGCTTTCTTTATTTGCAATCAACAAAACTGGCCCGACGACCAAGCGATAAGTCTGATATTTGTAATTATTGCAGCGTATAAATACTGCACTCTGCCTCTGTATCTTCAGTTAGTGGAAGACCATTAATTCGATACTCAAGTTTGCTCTTCTAGAACGATTTGAATCACTCAACCAAAATGGCACCAGTCTACAAGTTCACCTACTTTGACCTGATGGGAGTTGGAGAATCCATCAGGTACATGATGACCTTTGGAGGAGTGACCTTTGAGGATATCGTCGTTAACTACAAGAGCCAATTCCCAACCTTGAAGCAGAGTAAGTTACCAAAAGTTAACAATTATTGCAGAACTATTTTGCTCATTTTCAAATCCTAATATAGCATAATTACGATTATGGTTTCCAATTATTTCATCAGCTACTTTTTAATTCTTACAATTCAATCATGTGAATATCATCGACACGGTATGCATCTCACTCACGTAAAACTCGCATGTTTTACATCATTCTCATGACAAGATACCCTCATATTTAATCAATTCACAAAATTATGAAACAGCTGTATAAATTACCCCTAAGACGAAAAACATATGGTTTTGTGTCTAGTAATATGAACAAGTCTGTATTTGAATGAATATTTATTTCAGACTACCCCTTCGGAATGCTCCCGGTGCTGGAGTTCGAAGGAAAGGTTCTGTACCAGCCCATGGCCATCGCCCGCTTCTTCGGCAAGAAGTTCAACCTCTTCGGAACTGATGACATCATCAACGGACAGATTGATTCTCTTGCAGAAATCATCTACAACTTCTGGCACAGTGAGTTTATTATTTACTTTTACAAATCTACAAAATAATAACTTTTTTCAAATAACGATATTTTGACCATTCCAAATCTTCACAATTGTTATGACTTTGCAGAGGTCTACGAATGGTACAGCGAGACCGACGCCACCAGGAAGCTGATGTACAAGAAGACCCTTGAGACTGAATATTTCCCCACCTTCCTGTCTCGCATGAGCAAGATGGTTGAGACAAACAGCGGATACTTCTTCGGAAAGGTTGGTCTTAAATAATGTATTTTCCATAGACATATGAATATTCATATACCAGAGAATCAGGGAGAGGGGTAAAAACCAACTGTAGCGGGGCGCAGAGGGATGAGTTGACTGTAACGATATGTGATTCGTTAATACTTCAATAGGCTAGTATATAGGCATCACGCATTATAATATCACCATTTAGTTCTTAAAAGTAAAATCTGCTTTTGAATGAATAGACTTTTTTACATGGGAGCGCGAATTGTTCGCCCGGTTTGAACAAACTTGTGTAATCCATATAAAGCGAAGAAAGGTTCGCTTGTTTTGAGAGTCGAATATTTTGTTACCGTTTTTAGTTAAGACACTTTTACAAATGTTTCATAATTTACTTATCCTAGTAAACAGCAACGTGCACACGACGGGACAGGGAATTTCGGTTGCTTACGCTTCATCTTTCTCGGTGTGATAAAACTGATCATATTATATGATGTGAATAAGCTTAAAATAAAGACAAATAATGCCCACATATGGAAGGTAATACGACAATTGGGCTTATACTCTTTTTCACTTCTATTTTTACATGTTTTAATAGCACAAGTTACCATTTTTGCCGTGTTATTTCGTAAAATGTACCGATGAGAGCTCGACGCCAGTCCGCACAAGAATGATGACGTCACATTTTCTAGATTCACGCGAACCTATACGCCAGCCCGGCCGGTTCCATGGAACCCAGAATTAAGGAGGGGGAAATAATACGCTTTTATCACTTAGGGCAGGTCTATACATAATATGTCTATGGTATTTTCAAATAATTATCCATAAACGACCACCGAATGTTCGAAAAGTTGTGTCACAGTTGCTTTAAAATACAAAGCCTTTCTGGGTCTTTTATGTATTTAATAAAGCGGAGAATACTACGCACAGTTTCCTTGGGCACTCAGGTCATGGATCTATTGTTCCAATTCCCACCTCATATCATTTCTAAAATAACACAAAAATAAAGTACACAGGGGTTATTATTGGATATTTGGCTACATCTTCTGGTTCCACAGTGTGTCTTGTTCCCCTCACGGTGGGACAATGGAATCGTAGGTAAATTGGGATATCTTCATCCTCTTCACATTTCCTGCATCTAGCTTTCCAGTACCAATAGCTGCATATATCTCCTGAGGTGGCAGTTTCCCGTTACTAATCCTACCAGTTCTCATCAGGCCTCACTGGGTAGTCCAAGCTGACATTCCCATTTTACACATACGCATGGTCGTGGTGTTTGTTTAGGTTAGTTAGAGTAGGGTTTAGGTTGTGTATGTATTAGGTACTATTCCTTACAAAGTTTTTTTTTTAAATATCTTCATGTTCGTCTAGTGCCTTCTTTATCAGAGGCAGCCTATCAACAGACCAATCGTCACCCTGATTGATGGATCCCAGAAAAACTCAACATTTAATATTATGTGCTTTGTTGAAAAAACAATTCGCAAGAAATGATTAACAATTGTTAATAATATTTCTCGTTCCAGCTCACATGGGTTGACTTCTGGTTCGTTGGCATCATGGAGTCCACCATCGCCATGTGGGGAGCGGACTTCCTCCAGCCCAAGTACACCCCCCTGTACCAGCTGGTGCACAAGGTCCACACCCTCCCAGCCATCAAGGCTTTCATCAGCAAGAGGACAGAATACGAATACTAATTTTATTCGATCCTACCAGATGACACCATCGAACTGAACATCATCCAAATCAATATGGAATTATACAAACGTATTTAGAATTTGACTTCCTTAGATCTAACGAGCCAACACCACTTAGTGCACGAACTGTATAATTTTTTTATGAATCTCTCAAAATAAACTGATTTCAACATAAGTTTGTGAATTTGACTTATTTTAAACATTTCAATTTGGGAGGCGGTTATGGGTACTGCCACCCCGAAAACCAATTATTAGATAACAAGACCCCCGTCATAGGTCACCCCTAGTGGTTCCCTACGTTTGGTAACCTAGCAGGGGTGCACGGGTTCACGGAGTAAGGTTTGTCTAGGTTTTGGCAGCGGATGCATTTGTCCATCTACTGCATGGCGGGCCAGTTTGGGAGAGACTGGTTGAGGGAGTCCTTTTGACCTCTCCAGCCAGGCTCTCTAGACACACTGAACTCACCTTATCTTCCACCCATCCCAGATTTCTAACCAACTTCATACGTGTTTCCTTCCCAAAAATTTCTCTCCTCCTTTTCCTTCCTCACAGCATCCCCAAAGATGCTACAAGCCCCGAGGAAAATTGGCTATCAGGACTACCTGTGTGGAGCCAAAGTAATTTTTTTTTTAAAGTGGACGAAACCAACACGAATTTTATGGATTTTTTTTTCTTATATTTTCCATAAAAGAATTGATGGGTACCATATACTAGAAATTGGTAGGTACCAGGTACTAGAAATTATCTTGTTTAATCTAGTCTGGTAAGTTATTTATAGCTCTAATAAATAATAAAAAAATTGATACAAAAATGTGGTTTCAAATCAAGAAAATAGGAAACATCCGCACATTCACACGACAGGAGTGTTGGATTTTTTAAATCCATTATCACATTACAGATTTTTAAAGATTTCACTTCAGGTAAATGGAATTCTTTCATGGAACATGATTTTTTGGTCTTCCAAATTGTAAGGGGAGGTGTAATTTTGTTTTTTCTCTTGGAATTATTATAATTTTTGTTGTTGTTTAACACGTTTAATCACAGGGGACCATATTTGTCCCAGCTCACATAGGTCTCACAGAAATCGTTGTTTTTCCCTTACTATCATAGTCAGAAATGTGATCTAAACGGTATTGGAAAGAGAATACAACAAACTATATATGTATTCAAATCTAAAAGAAAACCACAAAAAATTAAAATTTACCCCTTTCTGAAACCAAAGTTTCCGATAGCAATTTGAAAAAAAATTATGGAACTTTGTGAATTTTTTAAGATTTTTTTTTACATAAAACGAAAAAAAGTGAGGTGACAGTAAGGTTTATAATTCATTTATCTAATGAAATAAGTATGTGTTTTATTTTTTTTCATTATCAGTAATTTTAGTTAGAAAAAAAAGTAAAGTGAGCCATTTTTAAAACTTTTTAAAGTTTTAGCAAAAAAAAATTATATTTAAAAAAATACATGGTAATTTTAATATACAAATTTGAAAGCCTATTTCATCACCTTTCGAAAACAGTTTTTAGTTTTCAAATACGTTAACAAATGTTCCATTTATTTGGATTTTATTGCAAAGCGGGAATATTTTTAGCCTCTGACAAAGTACGCCAATTTTTTTAGGGGTTAAAAGAGATAAAAAGTGAAGTAACAATTTTCTTGCCAATTCCCTAAATAAAAAGAAAGTGTTTTCTAAATATCGTAATATCTAGGTACAGTTTTTTAACGTTTGGAGTAAAAATATATACAATATATTTATATATATATATATTTAATTCCTGTTTGAAATTTAAATATTTCAATTTTGAAAATTTTTGGTATGTACCAAAGGAAATGACACTCATGCACTTCAACCACTTTGCCAATAAACTTAGCACCGCATTTTATGTGTACGGAAACGCAAATGGGTTAGGGTGACTGAATTTATATGTCAAAATCGTAAACATCGCGGATATGTCAATATCTTCGTCACCTAATTGAAAATAACTAACTGAAGTTGATAGTGAGAAGTTACGCGAAATGATTCTAAAATAGACTTCCTGTCTCAAAGCAGGGATTTGGAGCAGACCAATATGCTTGGAGCAGACCAATATGCTTCAATCAATGCTAATAATTTCTTCGCTCCAGCAGTGAAATTCACTTTCCTCTCCATTCCATGCTCTAATAAGAAAAAACGATGTTCAAAAATCGAAAAATTTACTAAGCAATATATTTTTTAATTTGATTAAAATTGTGCATTAAATTTCTTTGGGATATCTTCGCTGTATTGGGTAAACCGCGATTTACAGTTTTACGAAAAAAAAAAAAAAACTTCAGGGGATGAAAAATTAAAAAAAATTTGAGATTAACTTCTGTGGCTTGCTACTAAAAGTGCCAATAAAGCGCCATTCAGATGTTTCACTAATCGCTCATTTCCGCATTTCATTCGGCCTAGTTTACTCGGAATGACACGTCTGAACATGAAATGAATCGAAAGTGCCGAACACTGCCGAATGAAATCTTTAAGTGAACCGATCCAACAATGTTGGATATTTTCCTTCGGCATCCTTCACTCGCGCGCGCATGCGCCGAGTGAACTCTCAATCAGTTTGTCTCGCGTCCTGTACGGGAAGGACCATGAAAGGACGCTATCAAATCGCACGCAAAACGTCAAAATGGTATTCGTTCGGCTAGTTTGTTTGCTTTTGGGAACACCTCTCATATAAATTTTTGGGTCTCCCTTATTATCCATGTATTTTATATGTTTTTTAATATATGTAAGATTTTTAATTTGTAGGAAAATGTTCGTAATAAAAAAAGTAAAATCAAATTGTGTTATTATGTCATAAAAAATAAAAAGGTTTATAAGACGAAACAATACTGTTTTTTATATTTATTTTATTTAATTGTGTCAACAAAATTTCGTAAAAATCGATGCATCTGACATGTTTTACCTTAAAATTCGGGGCCGGACCGCGCTGGAAAACAAACGAATTCCAGCGCGGTTGACCTCGCTCGGCGACGCTGTGGTCGGAATGGACGAGTGAACGCTTATTTCTATAGCGCCGTGTGAACATGGAATGAAACAAAATGGACGATTAGGCCGAAAAAACATGGCGAAACCTTCCCTCGAGTGAACCGTCTGATTCCAGCTTTACAGATTTCGATATACCTACACATTTTTTTGCGATCGGCCTCCGTGATCGAGGGGTAAGACCCTCGATTCCTAATACGAAGGTCACGGGTTTGAACCCGGCGTGCGCAAATAAATTTTATATGATTAATTTGTGTTATTTCACAATTAATTAATTAAAAAATAATTTATAGTGTAGGTATTTGTGGCACGTTCCAAAGTGGAAGACACTCTCATTATGGCCCTAGTAAAAGACCACCACTCAGAATTGAAACGTTGCTTAAAATAGCTTTAGCCGTGTTTGGTGACCAGATCTGATTTTTTTTTTTAAATAGAGATACCTCACAAGAGTCCCAACTGCTCCCTTCTGGAGCCAGTGAGACTATGGCATCCCCAATTGGAGTATGTTGTGAGGCGGAAGGTAAGTGGGGAAGGGAAGGAGATGGGGTAGAGGAAGGTGGGAAAGTACTTGGCTATTCAGATCTAGTCACTAAACACGGCTAAAGTCATTATTAAGCAACGTTTCAATTCTGAATGGTGGTCTTACACCAGGGTGATACTGAGAGTATCTTCCACTCTGGAACGTGCCGCAAATATAACATATATTATTTTTATTAATTAATTGTGAAATAACACAAATTAATCAAATAAAATTTATTTGCGCACGTCGGGTTCGAACCCGCAACCTTCCGAATGGGAGTCAAGTGTCTTACCACTCGACCACCGACGGTCTTCAGTGGCCAGGTACTTCCCCACCTTCCTCTTCTCATCTCATTCTCACTACCTTCAGCCTCACAACATACTCCAATTGGGGATGCCATAGTCTCACTGGCTCCAGACGGGAGCATATGGGACTCTTGTGCGGTATTCATATTAAAAAAAAAGAAATTGCCTTACTTATTCGAATGAGAATTGGACATTGCTCCGATCTTCTCACGTTTTTTAAATTCATGTCCTTGGCTCCCCCAGATTGTACATTCTGTGGTCTAAGAAGTGGTAACTTTATTTCACACATTTTTTGGTTGTCCCTCTCTAAACAAATATCTTCTCTTCTATCAAGTCCTTTCTAAAATTGCCTCTCTTCCATTCAACATATCATCTCTGAAGTCTGAACTCGACTCCAATCTTGCATATAATTGTGAAATTGGCACCCACACTTTAATAAAAAAAATACAATGTTCAAAAAAAGAAAAATTTGCCAAGCAATATATTTCTTAATTTGATTAAAATTGTGCACACAATTTCGTTCAGGATATCTTCACTGTATTGGGTAAACCGTATCTTATGGAGAAAAAAAAATAACTTCAGGGAATAAAAAATAAAAATAAATTCTTAGGATAACTTCTGTGGCTTTCTGCTAAAACGTCAATTGCGTCAATAACAGATTTTCAATATATATATTTTTTGCTATTTCATTTAAAAATTGGGTTATCTTCTGAATTCAAAAAGAGTTTTCGATTCTCAGAAAGTATTTTTAGATTTTGGGGGGCAAATGTTACACTAAAAAATTGCATTTGTTAAAATTAAAACTTGCTAAAAAATGGCAAATTCTACAAATGCCTCATGAAAAAAAAAAAAAATGACACTGGCTCTTTTAGAAGCAAGACACATATTTAACACTGAATGTGGCCTTTCACTGGTGAAAGGTACCATTCAGAATCGAAATGTTGTTCGAAATGGCTTTAGCAGTGTTTGGTGATAAGATCCGAATAGCCAGGTACTACCCTATCTTCGTCTTTCCACTACCTTTATCCTTACTACATACTATAATTGGAGATGGTATAATTTCACTGGCTCCAGATGGTTGAGAGCAGTTGGTACTCTTGTGTGGAACTCACATAATTTTAAAAAAAATTTAGCCATTAACAATACCTTTTGGTTCTATCCCATACAGCATGAGCTCTGCCGCTCTTACTCTTCTATATATCCTTGTAGCATTTCTTGTCTTCTTATTTATTCCGTGGGCACTTTTATAATTTTGACGGCAACGGCATAAAAGGGAAGCAGAATGTATAACATTCATATGAATTTTTTAAATTACTATACTCGGTAACGGCATGCCGTGAACGTCAACAGCAACTTGATAGCATCTCCATACAAACCTATACATTTTGCATCCCTGTTATGCCATTAATATAATAATTACAAAAACGTCCTATGGTATCGCCATTGTCAGAAATGCATGAAGAATTCATCTACCATAAACAGAAACACCTAGCGAGGCGGGCGTAAAATATAACAACAAATGTACAATACATATATGTACATATATACATAGTTATACACTACTTTCCCTGAAATCCGCCGTTCGATTGTTCGAACACTAGGTTGTAAAACTATAAAAACAATGGTTGTAAACACTATACAGCCGTGGTAAGTAAAAGCGCAGTCTCTCAAGGAAAAAACTGTGTCTTTACTTACCACGGCAGTTTAATCTGCCACTATTTTTACTAGATGAAAGCACAAAATCAACATCAAGCTCTATAATTGGCCGGCATTTGAATGTCAAATTTAGTAGTCGGCCGCGTGTCTAGATTCGAGCCAAGCTTTGTAAACCGATGGGTTGGGTTATCTTACTCAAGGGCCTTCAGTCTCATATGTTTCATAAAAGTTGTTAAAATATGTTCTTAGTTATAAAAATGGAGTCTTCTCTCAAGCGTAAACACGAAACCTTAACTTTACCAAAAAAAATAAATTAATTTTAGGAAAGATCAATAGTGGTGTTGGTTTATTTTTACTAAATACCTGCTTTAATTTTTGGCATAATTTGTACATATTGACGGTCTCCAAGAACAATGTCTGATATGCTAAAAATTGAAAATCATTTTGTTGGCTTATTTTATTTTCCTTTTGATGATTTAAAAATCTGTTTTTTCAGAAGTTTTAATGAAATGCAAATTATCAAAACACTGTATTCTCTTGATCTCAAAAACAGTAAAATTGCAGAAACGAAACTCTAAACAGCTCTACTGCAAAACTACAATCCGACATATGCTCTGTAATCTGCCCGGTTTTTGGATAATAGTGGTGGATTTGGTGGTAATTGGTGGTGAAATAGTGAGAGATTACTGTATATTATGTACATATCGTCGCAAGGAAGCAATACTGCTGTAACAGCCAGAAACCAAATTGTTCACCAGAGCCTAAAAACTTTTCATATTTTAGAAAAAAATTCAACTTTTAAACCAGTGGTTAGGGATATGCCATTTTCAAAATGCTTAGCAGAAAAAATATGATCTATCAAATAAATGGCAATATTTAAATCATTTAAAAGTGAAGAAGTACAATGTTTTTGGCGCTTACAGCAGTTAATTTTTTTTGTGTATGCCAAAAATGTTGTAAACACCGCTGCTAAATGTATGAATACTGAAATCAACTTTATTTTCAGCTGCATAAATTGCTGTAAGTGCCAAAGTGTATCAATGTTAAATTTTGAATAGCTGTAAATGCGTTTGGTTTACAACACCGTAACGTGCAAATAACGATAACGCACAACCTGTATAATTGTAGTAAACACACTAACTTATTAAAAAAAAAAGTACTGACAAGTTGTAGTAAACGACAAGTGTTATTAGAAAGCAAACAAATACAATGTAGTAACCGCCGCGAACATTAAAATGCAATCTTTGAAAATGCTGTAAAAACCAACCGTACGAGTGATGTTTCCGTGTACGTGATTTTGTCGTTTCTCTTTTAAATTGAATATTGTCATAACCGCCAAACGTAAAAAAATTACAGAATTTCGAGGTGTGTACATCAATTAAAAAATGTATTATTGACAAAACGGCTATTTTTCAACTTCGTACAGTTCTTATTTATCATTGTAAAGTCAGATAGATCGACACAGAAAAAAAAATCCTTCAAAATGGTGTATAAAAAGTATTTTCGTGGGTAGTGGCGGTTACAGCAGTATTGCTTTCCTGCGATGATATATGTAATTAGAAAAAAAATGGCATATTGGGAATGTCACATTACTGGCGTCAAACAGTTGGAACTTTGGTGCACTGTAACAACAAAAATGACAACATGCGATAAACACTAAATAAACAGATTTTATGTTCATGAGACCCTACCTGCAGTTGGATATCAGCGATCTTGGACCAGGAGAACTCAAACTCGTTGAGCGGCACCTTGGCATGCTTCAGGTACCTCAAGAAACCTAACTCCTCGGGTCTGAGGATCAGGAGAGCATGGCCAGCTGCTCCCATTCCTCGAGCAGTTCTGCCCACACGGTGGATGTATTCCTAGAAAGATAACATTATTAAAATCTGCCATTTTAAAAGGATCCTTCAAAAACGATAGATAGAAGTTTCACTAAGTAATAAGTAAACAATATGCATGGTGCTGATTTTTGTAGAAAATTTTTCTTTTAGAAATCACCTCGAGGGCGCTTTAAATACATACTGCTGTAATCGCAACCATGTACTACATATTAATCCTTTTATAGTTTAATTCCAAGGTTATTTATGAACCTCCCTATCTGGCTTCTATTACACGCACTGGTGTAGAAGATACAGCAGTATTGATCCTATTTATGCAGTAAAATACCTTGGGATCATCTGGAGGGTCAAACTGTACAATCCAATCCACGGCGGGGATGTCCAAACCTCTGGCCGCCACGTCCGTGCACAAGAGGATGCCGGTCTCTGCATTACAAAACTGGAAGAAGGTGGTGGTTCTCTTGGTCTGCTGTTGCTTACCCTGCAATCATCACAAATATTACACAATTTGAAATAAGGGCAACTTTATCTTCGGGTGAAATTGATCAAACTTTTTCAAATATTTAAATAATTTCCAGAACAGAAAATCTAGGATCTAGGAACTGTCTAAAAGTCAAAAGGTATTTTGTTAGAATACAACACAAATCTATTGGTTTATCTCATCAGTCAGGCCAAAACAGGCCTAAAGGGTGATTCTGAATCTTTTGTATTATATTTGTGTTAACCTCTCAACTGCCGTTCGCCCACCGGTGGCCGCGGGTCGAAATTTTTTTTTTTTTTTTTAAGCGATTTTGTTCCTTATGTATAAAGAAGTTGTATGAAGAACAAGGTCAGAATCGCTTGCGCCGTTCTCGGTCTTGACATAACAAAAATCCGCATAGCGCCAACCCATCTGAATAATTTATAATAAATATCTATTGTCAACTTGGCGTCACTTTTACAAACGGTTTTCAACTGTCATTTCATTTTCAAACAAGTATTTATGTCATTACTTCTTCGAAAACACCTTTGAATTGGTTTTTTTCATGTAGGGTGTCTATTCAGGTTTGTAGAGAAATAAAAAAAAATTATCATTTTCGTATGAATATATTTTATTTACATTTTTTTGTCGAATGGGAAATATTTTCACATTTTTTTGTTAAAAATAGCTATTCTGGGAAAACTTGTAACGATATTATCATGAAATATATATGAATAATAAGGTACATTATCTGGCAAACAGAAAACAATCACAAAAAAAAACAATTCCTTTGTTTTTATACGATATTTGAGCAAAAGCCGGGAAGATAATTTTGCGCGATTTTTTCCAAAAACACCTGGCATTCAAGAGGTTAAGTCAGAGTTACAAGACAATTAAGTCAAAAAGACAAAATCCATCAAATATATATATTTTTAAATTTATTTATTTATATTTTCTCACTATACACATATCACAATTAATTTTTTACATAAAAATTAACCTCACTAGGACTATATATAGGAATTTGAGCGAAGAAGCATAAGTTAAATACAAATAACAAAAACTACATACAAAACACTACCATCCGTCGTGCTGTCAAATTTCTGTGATTTTTATGGCTTTCAATAGCTTGTCTGTGCGTGTTGTGTGTTAAATGAAATATTTACCTATTTAAAAACACTAATAACTATTTACATACAAGCTTAATCGGCATTTATAAATGACCAGCTGTTTGTCTTATTATTTTGCGTTGACATTTGATTTGCAAATTTTCCCATGACTGACATTCCTTGTCGGTAGTTGGAAATGTGCTGTCATCTCTGGCATTAGGGTAACTACCTTTAAGAGTTGATGTCTTAACACAAGTGCAGTATTTGGTTCGTTTGTGCGATACGGAATACTGCATTTAAAAATACTGTTGAAATGTTACGCTGTCGCAAAAGATGCAGAAATCACCCTTCTGGACTCGAGTACCCTTCACCCTGTTCACCCTGCCTCTCCGCATCATACAAGAGAAGAACAAAATAATGAACTTACATGGATGGACATGACTGGGAGATCTATGTAGTTGAATAATTCAGTGTGGTATTTAACAGACATGCAGCTGGAGAAGAACACCATCACCTTCTTGCGTCTGTTTTTCTTCAGGAATGTGAATAATACTAACAACCTCTTCTCTGATGGGCAAACAATGTATCTGGAACAATTAAATACTCATTTGTTAACAATATTTGAGTCAAGAAATAAATGAAAACCTTGTTTATAAAGTGGTAAGTATCAGATTATTTGTAATATCAGGCGGCGACTCAACAATGTTTCGATACAAGATTGAAAAATCCATCAATAGACACAATCGGAGTTCTGCCATCATATTCGCCTTAAAAATCATCACGAAAAAGACCTTTTAAACTAAAATTGTGATATGAAAAAAATTACCCTTGTTCAAGTCCCTCTACCGTAGCAGTTTCCCTATGGTCATCAACACCAACATAAACCGGCTCCTTCTTCAATGCTAGGGATGTGATACTCTTTGTCTTTTCTGTTTGCGTGGCACTGAAAAGCATAGTTTGTCTTCGTTCTGCAAAGAAAGAAAATCTCGTTAACTCAAGCATTCAGTAATTATGTACTACATATATTGAAAACAAATGCATTCAATGTATGTAGTCATTTTAGTTGATAGAATACTTACTTGGTAAAAGGTTAATAATTTGTTTCAGTTCCTCTTCGAAGCCAATGTCCAAAATTCTGTCAGCTTCGTCAATGATCAAGCATTGAAGGTTTTTGTACAAGAAATCTGGGGTGTTTTGAAGGTGATCCAGTAATCTACCTGGCGTAGCTACAACAATGTTGACACCTGTAAGATGAACAAAAACATAGTTTCAAATACGGTGATATTAGTTAAAAGTTCTATTAGTCTGTGGTGTATATATAGGTTCATCATGAGGTTTCAACATCCTTCAATAGATGTCAATAGTATAGTTACTTATCGGTAGTTTTGTTGAATCTCAACAGGTGTCAGTTAAGCATTATTTTTAGAAGAACATCATCTATCGTAGTTCGTGTCTAATGTACGAACAGTTACGATAATAGCTGAAGGCATCTGGTAGTAACTAACTTGACGATAAATGTAAATAAATTAACTTGTAATCTCAACGATTATCGATATTTTTTGGAAGTTTCCCAACATATTACAAGTAGTCTTAATCATTGGAATTAATAGAGACTTCATGGAGATTGCAATGTAAAGACCAGTTATAAAAAAAATTACAAATTATGGTCACTAAGTTAATTCCATTTTAAGCAATGGTGATCTAATCTGAGAGTCTTAGGCCTCAGCCAGACTGAACAGGCGGGTGCTTGCGCGGTAGCGGTAGTTTGTAAAATCGCCCATATCAGTCGCTTGTCGCGTCTTCCGCAGTGTGGCCGCAACGGGCGTTTACATGATTGATATTTTGCGTCCGCTGTAGCTACCACGCAAGCCCCTCAATCTGGCAGAGGCCTTAAGCATAATAGGTCACCTTTGGATAGTTTTTGTGCTTCTGTTGCTCGACTTGCTCCTCCCATGATGAGTCCGTATGTGTGTGAGTGATATTTCATTAGTTCCTTTAATACGCCGAACGTCTGCATGGATAATTCTCTGGTAGGGGAAATTATGATGCACCCGGTACCTAAACAGAAAACAGACACATTAATGAAATAGTTTATTATACAATCAGTAATAATTATTACTGTGTATGTAACACTTTTCAGATATCCGTTCTACGTAAAGTCATCTGGCGACTCTACAATATGTGTCGATGAATGAATCCACTAGACAACATTATTGGAGTTCTACCATCTTACATATGAAAAACTTCATCATTATAATAAATGGGTAAAAAATATCTACTTTTCAAAATTTCTTTTTGAAAGGAAATAAATGACCGAACTAGGATTCTCTCACTCTCTCATGGTACAGCCAGAATTTATTGAGAGTGTCCAGATTTGCGATAGCAAAATAAGTGTCATTAATGAATAAATCATTTTATTTAACATAGAACCAATGGTATGCATGTCGCGTTGATTCAATCCTTCAAGAAAAACCATGACTTAGGATATTATTTGAGATTTTCAAGGCCAAAAGTATAATTGTGATTAAAATTTGGGTTATTATGCTGTATTGCACTTCCTCCTTCTTTCTTTAGCCAGCATTACTGTGTACATCTGCTCTGATGATCGACATTGTAACGCTGTCTTAAACTATGGCTAAAAAAGGAGGAAACACAATACGGCATAAAAACCCAAAATTAATCATATCTGTGAGTTTGTTTATTTCATTGTGGAAATTAATATCAATAACACGGCGAGAAATATGTATATTCTTCTTTCACAAGGAAAATATGATTTTGCTTCCGCAAATCCGGAAGCTAATACAATCATACAAACAATATTACTGTTTATTATATTCCATAAAACAAACATCTAAATTTGATTCTAATCATCTGTTTAACTACCCTACAGTAGTTAATATTGAAAAGTTTTTTTACTTTAGGTGAAATTAAGCACATATTTACCATTTCTCGGCATGAATTTCAGCTTGTTGATCAATTCGAGAGCAGGCACGAGGAAGGCGAGGGTCTTTCCGGAGCCAGTCTGAGCAGCGCCCACCAGATCCCTTCCCTCCAACAGCGCGGGAATGGACCTGGCCTGGATCTCTGTCATGGTGGTGAAGCCCATATCCTTGATGCCCATCAGAGTTGATTCGCATACCTTTCCTTCGAGTGCTGAGAACTTTGTGTCGGAGAGGATTTCAATACCAACACTGGATCCAGGTACTGTAATGTTAATAAATAACACATCATTGTTAAATAATTTCAACCACTGTAATACCAGTTTGTGTTTAGTCTTCTGGTCCAATGATCCTAAAGATAATCCAGACCAAATCGTAGGAAGTTGCGAAATAAAGAAATAGTAACCAACAGAACCTATTATCTTGTGGTCAAATTGGAATAATACCAGAATCATTTTCTACAAAGTGCTGTTATTGGTCAAAAGCAAGAGAATCTAACTTCTAATAATTGCGCCATTCGATGTGAATGCAGCGAGACTTTGGAAAAGAAACTGTAGGTTAAAGTTCAGTATTTTTTCAAACAGGAATTTTTTAACCAAAAAAACGCTTATCGAATAATACACAATTTTAACAGCTGGGGCTGATGGCAGAGAAATGCAATGATAGATGTAGTAATATCACAGTGTCTTTATAGTGTAGTCAGTAGTAGTGTGTATGTACCACGATGGGATTCATAACATGTAGGTCACATCGCGGCGGGATGTAGATGCATGCTGGATGCGGTGGGCAGAGACTTGATGATTATGTTGTCAGCTGGTAGTGAAGATCACGGATCTTCCTGGTCCCCACTGAGATGTGATTTGATCCTCGACGCCATGCGGGCGGAGGCTAGACAAAAGGCCGGAATTGATTTTGACGGCAAGCGCGCGGTGGGTGAGTATTAGGCTGGACTGAGTAACTAGATTGACTTGAGTAACTAGACTGGCTGTGAGCGCAGCGGCGGCGTTTACATAAGAGCGCCTAATGCATAAAAAATGATAGCATTGTCCCGAGTGGCCGACGTTGCGTAGTACATTCTTGTGTAATCCATGCTGACTAGTGGCGGCGGCAGGTTAAGCGTGTAGTCCTATTTAGTAGCGGGTCATTATACAGCTAATAATTTTGAAAGAAAATGAAGGATTTAAAAAAAATATTGCTGCGGGAGGTAATTGTTATAAAATATTCATTGGTAATACAGTAAATAGGCTAGGCAAGAACTGTAACAGGAACTCACATTTTTCGCCCAAATCTTCGGTATGTCCAGCTTTAGCGATAATTTTATTGTCTTCCTCAATTTTGATTTCACTTTCCAGGTCTGGTTTTGTTTCATTATCTTCTTCCTCGCTGATGCTCTTCTTCTTCTTGCGTTTCTTCTTTCGCTTTGCTAATGGAGGGAGAGTTCAGTTAATGAACAAAACATTCTTGGGGAAAAGTTAAGTTAGTTATACGAAATAATATTCGGTACACATTTAACTATCATTCTTCTAAACACAAAATATTCCATACATTGCAACGTTTAAAAACTACAAGTCAAAGTTACCACAATATGTTCAGTTCACAAATATTATACCATGGAATCTTACAATTATGGAAACATAAATAACAAGTTGTGTTTACAATTGCTATTTGGACAAATATGTTGATAAATTATTTAAAAAAAACGAGATACAAATTTCATACGACTTACAGTTGATATCTTCATCGTCTTGGGGTTTTCGCTTGAGACTGTCCATCGTCACAAGCTTTACCTCATTGGGATCTTCTATTTCACGTTCTGCTTCCTTAGTTTCTGTAATATAACATTGAGTTTTAGTTATCATTCTATTAAAAATGAAAATAAAGTAATGTGATAAAAGTGAGGTTAATCACAAACATGCATCTAGTAAAATAATTAGAAACTCACCATTTTGCGCGTTCTCAATTTCTTTCTTTTGCAGAAAATTAAGCTTCTTTTTTTCGCGTTTCTTTATTTTACGCATTAAAATCTTATCGGGGACCGACATTTCGCTTTCTTAAAAATACAGATTTAAACAAACGTCAGAAACATCACACAACACGTGTGGAAAAGACCACAGACAAAGTTGTGAAAGTAAACATAGATAACATAAATATTATTTTCTAGGTTAGCACTTTTCACGAAAATTACCTTTTTGTATTTATTTTGATAGTAAACTCAATTTAAAATGTATTTTTCTGTTATTTGGAAAATTTTCTCAATTTAGAGAAGCTATTTTTACAATAATACCAGTTAAATAATAATAAAGATTACTGTCATGTAACCATTTCCAGTTGACAGCTTACAAGAAAAAAGTATTAGTTTTGACATTTGATTTGGCCGCTTTTCTCACGTGTTTGAATCTGAACATAATAATAAAGAGAATATATTCAATTACTCTCTGAAAAATCGTAGTAAAGTAATGTTTGTCAAGTGATTTAACTTATTTGATTCAGTAGTTTTGAGAACATGGCAGAAATCGACAGAAGCAGGATATTCTTAGGATGTCGGGCTTTAGGTTATATCAGTACTCATGTTCCACTGATTGCCAGATTTATAAAGCGCCGAAAGGAAACCCTACTGGTCACCAGCGTTGGAAAATGGTTCCATACATACGGCTGCAATCACTTCAGCTTGTTGAGTGTCAGTGGAGCTCACCCCGGACCCATAACTTGCCTAGCGGGTGATACATATCACATTTACACGGCTAGTGAATGTGATATCTATGCGTGGAGGAGAGGTTCAGAATTGAAGCATACCTACAAAGGACACAAAGCCCCCGTGCACACGATCCTTCCATTTGGAACCCTCTTGATATCCATCGACGAAGACAGCGTCCTAAAAGTTTGGTACATCAAGGAAGAAGAAGAACACTTAGAAGTTGTATTCAACAATGAAACTTTTAGAATTACAACAATGGTACATCCCAACACATACCTCAACAAAATCTTGCTGGGAAGTGAACAAGGTTCGATGCAATTATGGAACATTAAGACTTCGAAATTGGTCTACACGTTCAAAGGTTGGGAGAGCAGTGTAACGGTGTTAGAGCAAGCTCCGGCTATTGATGTTATAGCGATCGGATTAGCTAACGGTAAAATTATTCTCCACAATTTGAAAGTTGATAAAACAGTGATGGAGTTCACGCAAGACTGGGGTCTTGTGACGTCGATTTCTTTCCGAACTGACGGACATCCGATCATGGTTACTGGGAGCACAGCAGGGCACTTGGTGATGTGGAACCTGGAAGAGAGACGGGTGGCTTCTCAGCTTGAGAGGGCTCACGATGGAGCCGTGGCTGGGGCTGTATGTCTGCCCAGTGAACCCCTCATGGCCACTAACTCGGGAGATAATTCCATTAAGTTGTGGATCTTTGATATGCCTGATGGTGGCGCCAGACTGCTAAGAATAAGGTATAAACATATATTAATGTTTTCTATAATATTGAGCCTTGTTCATTCAATTTGAACAACTTGCACATCTTCCCTGATGGTGAATACTATCTGTTAGATTTTGTTCAGGTAGAGACCATCACTTTGACTTGCTAGCCTATGATGCTAATTTAAATTTATGTATTTATTTTCTCAGAGAGGGTCACAGTGCCGCCCCTTGTGTGGTGCGCCACGCAGGCCCCGATGGAAAGACCCTCCTGTCTGCCGGCACCGACAGCTCACTCCGAATCCTTTCTTCAGCCGCTGGACATCATCCCGCTAGCCTCGGCAAAGCTTCTTACAACAAAAATGCCTCCAAAAAGAAGAGTAAGCTTTATTTCCAACCGATTCTGATGATTTGTGGGCTTAATATTCCAATGAAATATTTTTCTAAATTATACCTACTTGTTTTTCAACCATATCCTATATTTCTATAAAATATTCGTCAGCTACCGATCAGTCATGGTGCTGGGACCTTATGAAGAACAGCTAAAGGGTATTGTATATTTTTGAAACGTACAGACACAAACGAAATTGATTATTTGAATAGCCTTTATTAACTTATAGATGAAGCTACGGTGGTAGCGAAGCCTGGTCGGCAGTAGGCGTAATATATAACGGTTCAGCTCCATTAAGTCGTCGCGTCTCTCAGCGAACACGAACGGTGTAAATCAGTGTGCGATAAATAAATTGTAAAAGTGATTTAAAAGTAAACGAAAAACGCTCAAACTACTTTAAAATGGTGCAGTGTAAGAAATGTAAAAAATATGTTGCTAAAGACAGTGAATTGGTCAAATGCATCGACTGTAATGGAACCTTCCACAAACTATGTACAAACCCCGCCATTAACGTGGGTAATGCATTTATTTGTACAAACTGTGAAGTACAACGAACAGCGAACACAGATAACGCAACGGCCGGAGGCAGCGGGTCACAAGGCCCGAACCCAGAAAATATCCCAGAAATGAAACAAATTCTTAATGAAATAAATAATAAAATAAGCATAATGTACGTCATGAAAAAAGATATGGAGACTCTCACACAGTCAACTGAGTTTCTATCCAACAAATATGACGAACTGATATCGCTACATCTAGAATTGGGAAAAAAACTAAAAGAAAACGAAAATAAACTCAACGAAGTTATAAACAAAAACACATACCTTGAAAAATGTAATAGAGCATTAGAATACAGGATCCAAGAAATTGAACAAAGAGAAAAAAACTACAACATTGAACTGTTTGGTATAGAAATGAAAAAAGACGAAAATATTGAAACAACTATAAAAACAATTGCAGATAAACTAAATACGAATGGCGAAAATATTGAAAAGGTTTGGAGACTTCCAAATAGAAAGGACTCAAAACCGGCAAATGTAATTGTGAAGTTCACTCGTCAATCTCATCGAGATGAATGGCTGCAAAAAAGAAAAAACATGTTAACGAACAACGACATTTACAAGAACGGAAACAACGACCGAATATACATAAATGAAAATCTAACAAAAGAAAAAAAAGATCTCCTATACATTACAAAACAAAAAATGAAAACAAAATTTAAATACATTTGGGTACAAAATTCCAAAATATTAATAAGAAGTGAAGGTGATGGGAAAATAATCCATATAAGAAATGAGAATGATATAAACAGATACATTTAAATAAAAAATAAAAATAAATCAAAACACCTTTTGACCCGAAACACTTACTTTATCAGTTACTAAATCCATGTCATGGAAGATTCTACACAATTCCAAACTCACAAGTTTACAAAGTGCTATAATTTGGATAACTGGATAAACGATAAAAGCATCAATATGAGGTTTGTGGCTATTCACCTAAATATAAGATCACTGAAAAAGAATTTTAATTCATTTATTGCACAAATAAATGACATTCTGCAGTTTATAGATGTAATTTTTCTAACGGAAATAAATATTACAAACGAAATAATAACTATGTTCAATATACCAAACTTCATCTCGATTGCAAATACTAGAGAGAATAGAAGAGGAGGGGGATTAATCATGTACTTAAAAAACCATCATACTTTTAAGAAAACAAACATTTCTTTTAAAAGCTGCGAGACAATATCTGGAGAAATAACCACCGTTCATCAAGATGTCATAAATATACTTGCAGTATATCGCCCGCCGAACAACAACAAGAATATATACTTGAAGGAACTCAAAGAAATATTACAATTAACCTCATCTGATTCAAATTACTTGTACTGTGGTGACATTAACTTAAATTTATTGGATACCAAAAATAGTGTAATTACAGAATACCAAAATCTACTCAGTGAAAATGGATTAGAAAATGTAATATTAGATGTGACCCGGGATGAAATTTTAAACGGTAAAAATGTTTATTCCTGTATCGACCATATTGCAATTCGTAACCGTAATAACACTGTATTTTCATGTATTGTGACTAACAAAATATCGGACCATTATATAACAGGAGTTGCGATAGGGAAAGAGGAACTTACAAAGGATTTTAATGAAAAAAGGGAAATTATTGATAATAAATTGGTATATTCCAAATTAAAACTAGTAAAATGGGGTAAATTATTACAAACTGAATGTCCCTCAGAACTGTACTATAATTTAAAAAATATTATTGATAATATCTATGAATCCTCGAAAAAAGAAAAATCATTTAAAAATAATCATAGGCACAACAACCAATGGGTTACTGAAGAAATTAAGAACATGATTAAAAAAAGAGATTATCTTTACCGAAAATGCAAGAATAGCCCTAATAACCCTGTTTTTCGTTTAGAATACACGCGATATAGAAACAAAACAAATAAACACATTAATATTACTAAAAACACATTTCACAAAAATGTAATAAATAGTTTAAACGGCAACCCAAGGAAACTCTGGGACGAAATAAATAACCTAATAGGAAAACCTAAACAAAATCTAGATAAAATAATCCTTCAACATATGGGAAGTCAAGGAGACACAAAATTTTTATGTGATAAATTTGCTACAACATTCGTAAATGAAATAAAAGACATAAGACATAACTGTACTAAAAAATTCCTAGATCGTAACACGTATACAACTCCTGCTAGTATGTCAATGAGATTTAGACCTGTATCACAAAAAGATGTTAAAAAAATTATTAATGATATGGATGTTAAAAAATCAGAAGGCAATGATCAAATAAGAATTAAAGACCTGAAGTTAATTGCTGATAATATAATCCCAATATTGACTAAATTAATTAACCTTTGTGTAAGTAAAAGTATCATGCCTGACGAACTTAAAACATCCATTATCAGACCTATATATAAATCAGGAAACCACAAAGATTTCACAAACTATCGACCAATAGCGATTCTCTCATGTATTGATAAAATTATTGAAAGAGCTATTTTTAACCAAATACAACTTTTTATAGAAAAAAATAAAATCATAAATCCCATACAATACGGATTTCAAAAAGAAAAAAGTACTACACAATTACTGTCTAAATTCACTGACCATATAAATTGTCATTTAAATGAAAAATATTATGTTGGTATAATTTTTATAGACTTTAAAAAGGCCTTTGACACATTGGACCACGAAACATTATTAAGGGCAATGGAGGAATGTGGTATTAGAGGTCCTTTAAAAAAATTGATTAAAAATTATCTATTAAATAGAAAAATTAAAGTTAAAATTGACAGAATTTTTAGTGATGAAATGTTAACAGATACCGGAGTAGCAACAGGGTCAATATCGGGGCCTACATGTTATATAATGCAAGTTAACAGTCTACCAAACGTAATAAAACGTTGTAAATGCTACATGTTTGCAGACGATACTTGCATTATATGTGCTGACAAAGATCCACTAAAAATTCAGGAAATTTTACAAACAGACCTAAATAACATAATTAAATGGTCCCATGACAATGACATTATTATTAACGCAAAAAAAACCAAATATATGCTTATACACTCACCATATGCAAATTGTCAGGAAAAGGAATTGCATATAAAAAGTCATTCATATGATTGTTTGCACACAAAAAACCAATTCCAGCAGCGTAATTGCCCGAATATAGAAAAAGTGTACCAATATACATACCTTGGTCTTACAATAGATGTCAACTTTAACTGGTCAAATCATATTGAAAATGTATGTAATAGATTAAGATCCATATTAGGAAAATTTTACCACCTAAAAAATTTTGTTAATAAAAATATATTATACTGTATATACAACGCATTAGCAGAATCAATTATAGGATACGGAATAAATAGTTACGGATTAACGTACAAAACATACTTAAATAAAATAGAACAATTACAAATCCGTTTCCTAAAATTGATATCAGGCAAAAAAAAAGTCCAGTTATGTGAAGGTGATTATAAAAAAATGTTCTCTTTGTGTAATGTCCTCTCTATACACAGTAAGGTAAATTACCTATTAACGCTAGATGAATTCTGGAGTACAGAATTCAAAAAACCTGTAAACCACAATTACCCTACTAGGCATAGAGAAGCACAAATGTTTATTATCAATAAATCTCAAAATGTATACGGAGACAGAACAAAAAGACATAAAATTCCGGAAATATTTAACGCATTACCTGAAAATATCAAAAATGAGACATCTTATTCAAAAATCAAAACAAAAGTAAAATCTTTCTACCTCCGAAGAATATGAAATCAAATAATATAGTTCCTTTCTATTTTTTTCTCACCGTATGTTTGTAGGTACTGTGTAAAATATTTTTACTACAACGCAATTCATAAACATTATAAAAATTAGTTTGTCGTAATAAATAGTATTTTAATATTAAGTATTATTATATTTAGTATTTACTATGTAAAACAGAAAAGTATACTGTATTAAATAATTAGAAAAAAATGAGATTTCTTACAATCAAACTGATTGATCAGTTTCGTAAGATTTGTAAAATAAAATATTGTAAAATTAAAACTGAATAAACATATTAATAAAAAAAAATTTAAAAAAAGTTTCATTTCGTTTACACATTTTTTTAATAAAATAACTATTTTCTGTTACAGAGAGGACTGTAGAAGATAACCTCATAATGCCAGCCATCACTGACATCAGTGCGTCCATGCAGAGGGACAAGGAATGGGACAGTATTGCGGCCATTCACGCCAACCTCAATATCGTCACCACCTGGTCCTACGACAAGAAGAAGATGGGCAGTCACAAGCTGTTGCCCCCCAAGATGTCTGGAGATGTTTATGCCACGTGTCTGACCGTCACGCACTGCGGAAATTTTGTATTCATTGGTAAAATTTTATATATTTTAAATTTACGTACATACATGGATTGACTGCATGGAAGACGATTGGATGAGAAGGACTGAGGATTGGAGGTGAACGGTGAGGGATTGCAGCCAGTGAAGAGTGTTTGTGGGGAAGGTCAAATCCCACCCTGCGATTTAGATTCAGGATTAGAAGTGAGACTCAAGTTTCATCAACAAAGCACACACAATGGTGGGGTACTTTTATAATGATGAAGGATGAGCTAATTTTTCTGAAATTATATTCTCAATATTGTATAGTATGACAAAATAATTTTCATTATATTCAACCAGTGAATCGAATCCACAGCATTGCCGATGAAATTTGATCAACTCCTTATGGGACAAATGATAGATATTTCAAATTTTACTCTGTGCATATTTTTACACACTGGAAAGGAAAAGAAGTTTTGTTTCTTTAGCATTGTTTAAGCAAATATTATCTTCTTCTGGTGCTCCTATCCTATCGGAGGTTGACTATTCATTATACATGCAGTCTAAAAATTTGCATAACATCGTAAAAAAAGTACCCGTTGTACTTGTGAATTCAATAACATTTAAATTTGCAGGCTACAGCAGCGGTGAGGTGTACAAGTTCAATATGCAGTCAGGACAGCCCCGGGGGCGCTGGGGTGACGCAACGGGGGCGCACAAGGGGCCTGTGCGGGGTGTGGAGACAGACAGCCTCAACAGTCGGCTGGTCACGGCGGGGCAGGACAAGAGGCTGAAAATTTGGGGCTTCAAGGAATGTGAGTCTATTCAAATTTACTGCAGAATTTTAAAATTGTTTGGTTCTGCTACTTAGATCTTTGTTGTACTTACACTGTTACATGTATTAGTTAACCACTGGAGCGATTTTTGGCTTATATATGCTCCATTTTAAATGTCTACGATTGCTTTTTTTCAAATAAAAAAAAGCCAGTTATCTCTTGATTCGGCAAAATTTAAAAAAATATATGTATTTTTAGCTCCCATATTTGTTATTTTGGTCTTAAAACTAAGCTATTGAAATGCTTTATCTATTGTAACCATAGGTGTTGCAAATCCGAATTTTGTAGACTATTATAGAACGATGTTAAAAGTAATTTTTTTAAATATTTTTTTCACGTAGAATTTCAGATCAGCTGTTTACTGTTAAAATGAAGTCCCTTTTCCAAAGATATGTACCTTTCATTATCAAGTTTACCACAGACAACATACAGAAATCGAAAATATTCTATGTTAACTCGAATAAGTACCTCTGTCGGCAGTTTCAAAGTAACAAACACGCAGGATCCGCACGGTTATAAACTTTACGATTTTTTAATATTTTTTTATAAATCCTACAAATATGGGATAAACGGTAAAATACAGGTTAATTCATTGGCAATATAGCACTTTAATAAGTTTTTATGTCTCCATGTTAAAATTTGAAAGTATAATTTTTTTAATGTTGGCGAAAATTTAAAAAAATTATCTAATGGAAATCTTGAGCAATCGAGGCAAATTTATTTGTTTTGCGTGGTCACTCCAGCGGTTAAGAGAAAGTGGAAGAGGTTTTAATGGAGTTATCAGCGGTATGTGTTTAAATTAAAATCATGAAATCGCTCTCATTTATTCTGGGAAGAAAAAATTCTTAAAAACAATGCATTTTTAAATGACAATTAGGAATGTGAAAAGAGTGTACTGATCCAATTAAAAATTGATCATTGCATCCGATGAAACTCTACTTTACAATATTTCGTCATAACACTTAAAATAATCTTCATAATATTCGTTATGTACACACCTAATTTTAATTTGAAATTTCAGCAAAACTTCCCATGAAGATCCTCCGTCTAGAGGAGGCTGTGTCCTTTACAAAATGCCATCGTGAGAGTAGTCTGGTGGCCCTGTGCAACGAGGACTTCACCATCATTCTGGCGGACATGGATTCCAACAATATCGTCAGGAAGTTCAATGGACACACGTCCAAGATCAATGACGCCTGCTTCAGCCACGACAGCAGGTGAGGTTCTTCTATTAGACTTTCTTTTGCAAGTGAACCTTTTTTTGTAACATTCTATGTACATATTCAATACACATCATATTTAGGGAGTATACAAAGATGTTTGTTTACATATTTTTTTTATTTTAGATGGTTAATAACTACTGCAATGGATTGCACAATACGTACCTGGGATATACCTTCTGGTCAACTGGTTGATATTTTTAGGGTGAGTAAATAATTTATTTAAATCTCTGCTTTTAGATATTTAAATACGGATGAAATATAAATATGCTAATTATTTTCAGTTGGACTGCCCTTGCACATCACTAAGCATGTCGCCGAATGGAGAGTTCTTGGCTACAACTCACTCTGGTCAACTGGGAGTTTACTTATGGGCGAACAGAACTCTGTATGCACATGTGAACCTCAAGCCTTTAGATCCTGATAACCTCGTCATTCCTACACTGGGTAAGAACTGAATGTATTCTACACCTCCGTAAAAGATTACAAGCATAATTGATTGACAAAATCTTTTTGGTTGGACTCGACAATTTTACTAAATGTTTTAATTTTTTTAAGGTCTCCCAACATCAGCAGATGACGGACAAAGGGAAACCTTGGAAGAATTTGAGGCTCTCAATCTGGGTGATGAATTGGAATTCAAGTCGCCTGAACAGATTAGCGACGATCTAATCACTTTGTCCAACCTCCCCACTTCCAGATGGCAGAACCTTCTCAATCTCGATATTGTCAAACAGAGGAACAAGCCTAAGGCTCCTCCTAAAGCTCCCAAGGCTGCCCCCTTCTTCCTGCCAACCATCTCTGATCTCCAAGTGCAGTTTGATCTATCAGATGTTGGCAAGAATGAGCAGAGCAAACTGCTCATACCCGAATCTTTCGTAAATTTTACAGCATTCGGTAAATCATTACAAAAAGCCGGAGAAACAAGTGATTTCAGCGAGAGTATAGCGTTAATTAAAGAGCTCGGTCCGTCCATGACTGATTTCGAAATTACCAGCCTCGCTCCGGACAATGGTGGATCGATGGATGTTATGAAACAGTTTCTGGTGATGTTGACCAATATATTTGAGAGCAATCAAGACTTTGAACTGGCACAGGCTTACCTGAGTCTCTTCCTTAAAACTCACAGTAAAACTATTGTAGAATCTTCAGAATTGCTCAGGGCAATTGATGACATTCAAAATGCCCAGATTAAAGGGTGGAAGAAGTTGCAGGAGATGCTAATGTATAATTTGTGTGTTGTTAAATCTTTGAAGAATATGTGAAGATAAAATAATAAATTAAAATAAAACAATGTTATTTTAAATAAATATGGCTTTTATTCATTCATACAGTAAGAAAAAACTTAACTTAAGTAACTATTTTAAAGGAGAAATGAAACAAAACAAAAAAACATCACAAAGTAAAAAGATAAAAAATTACAAGAAAAATAATGTTTTCACACTGAAAACTGGCAGTGGTTTTACTGTACATATTATCACATTTTTTATTTTATATAAATGCCAGACGACAAATAGATTCAATTGGTTCTCAACAAAAATATTATTACTTATGATTAATTAATTTTTAGCAGTCGGTTGAGTTAGCCCTCTCTCATGTGGATAAAAGGCTGTAAGGCTTGCAGGGTTTCTGAATCAAGCGGGATATCTCTAATAAACACTCCAAACGTAACTGTTATCTTGTAGATACTCCTTTTTACTGCAGATTTCAACTCGAGCAACATCTGTGTTACAATTGTGTCATTGCGGAGGCTTTTCTTATTTGCGATGCCAGATTTGGTCAGCTTATCCAATGTCTGCTTTAGATGGAGTAGCGATGTGATGATAGCAGACAGATCGTCCTGTACTACTCCATAATTATCTTCAGTCAGGGAAGTGGCTACGAGTTGGGATAATCCTTGGGCAACCCTCGCTACGACCTGTCCTCGAAGGACTACCCATTTAAGCTTTAATTCTGTCATCTCACCAAAGAAAAAAGATATTCCAGGCTTTTTGCAAAGTATGGACAGAATCGCATTGAATTCTTTCTTTAAAACTGAAAGCAATGGTTCTTGTTCGGCTGTGATGAACTTCTCAGCTACGGGACTCGCTGGAGACGACATGGCGAGGTTTCTCAGTCTTGGGCTCTTGATCATTTCTGGTGGCGGTGGCGGTCTCTTTGGCGGTGTTAACGGATGATCGATGGTCTTTTCCCCGATGATGTGGTTCAAATCGCTTGTGTAACAGTTTATGATCTGCAGACACTGGTTTGATAGATTCGTCCAGTTGGTAGGATGTCCTCCGGGCTGGGATAAACTGAACACCAAATTCCTTCTCGTCCTGTCCTTGTAAGCCATCTCCATCAGGTCCTGCGCGGCCAACTTAGTCACTATTTCAGGGCTGTTGGACAAGGCTTCACTCAGAGTCATGCAATTCTCTGTTGATTCGATCGGAAAGCAATTCCTTTCAGTGAGATACACATTAAACAACATTGTCATGGTGTACATTGTCGTCAGGAAGAGAGTTGAAAAGAGCCAGGCGTAGAATATGATAGACGGATTGACCATGTAGAATAATTTATCCAAAGGTTCATCTTCGATTGTCGCTCGGAAGAACGAACTCACAGTATTTTTAAACATAGAGCCATACACATAATAAAATAGTGCGAATATTAATATTGGCAGAAGTGAGTCCTTCATTGCTTTCTTGAACAGCATTCCGAGGGAGGATTTCACTTGGATAAATTTCCTCTGTTGAATCGGTGGAAAAGTAAGAAGTGCCGGAGTAAGAATGTGATCCTTGATGAAATAGTAGAAACCATTCGAAAGTCCACTCAATAACAAAAAGAGGTTTCCTTCTACTAAACACGACTTCTCCTGAGTGCTGCAGGTTTTGGCCAAACTGCTGTAGTGTCCCCCCAACATTGAGAGGTACAACCATACGGTTAGTCCACCCGACACCATGTGGAGGGCACATAATAACACATTATGAACGGAAAACAAATGAAGGAAGAATGCAAATCTTGTAGTGTATGAAGCTTGCTGTATTGTATACTCTTTGCCGCAAAACACTCCTTGTATGAAGAGAATACTGGCCGAAGGAATCAACCGCAGCCAAGTGTGAAAACTTGTCAACAACAAAAAAGTTTGTTTCATCCACGATATGGGATGAACTATGTCCACATTTAAAACGCATAAGTATATGAACAAGAAGAACACTTGCATTAGCACACTCCATAACACAGCATGAGATAGCCTCCACAGGAATATTTTTTTTGTAGAAATAGAATGCATGACGTTTTCCATTTTGAAGGTTATGTTATTTCAATGTTTGCACCGGCGAATCGAGAATATTATAAATTTTCACAGACTCATAATGAGATTAACATAACTTTTGATATCTAAGTAAAGTTTTTAGCAACAAAATTCAGCTGTTTGCCGACTGTAGAAACCCGTCCTCACTGGTCCTCACGATAAATTTACCGGTTAAAATTTAAGCGAAGTGACATTTGATTTGAGCGATTCTATGATTTTAAATACCAACGGCTGCGGCAAATTAGAAAAATATTCATGTTCACGCAAAAATGACCTTTTGCCGTTCGCTTGGTAGTGATTAGTGATATAAGTATTTTTTTTTCCAACTTCTGATTTTATTTAAGCTATGTGAATACCGCGTAAGAGTTCCAACTGTCCAAAGCCAGAGGGATTACGCAGCGTATTTTGAAAGTATACAGAGTTACAACTATTATGCGGCAATCGTGTATATTTTCTAGAACAGTGATTCCCAACGGGGGCGGTACCACCTTCCTGGGAGAATTGGTGAGATCCAGGGGGCGGTGTTGGCCTCGAGGGCAAATGGTGGACGGTGGGAGACTTCAAGGGGGCGGTGAAGGGCTGAAATGGGGGGTCAAAGGAATAAAAAAAAAACCTACTTAATGAAATCAATAATAATAATAATAATATTTGGCTAATTTATATAGCGCCGTTTTCGTGAAAAATCACCTCAAGGGCGCTGAATCACCTCAAGGGCGCTGTAGTTACCATTGTAAGAATCTTGCTGATGAACCATTCAATTAATGTTTAGGTATTATTGATGGATTAAAGTTTTAAAATTATGTGTACTTAGAGAAAAGATTTTTTTAAATAAAAAGACAAATAAATTAGTTTACATCATTTTATTTATCTACTTATCTCAGGATTCACATCATCAGGAGGTGTACATTTAATCCTGATGATGTAAACATTGTTCACGAAACATGTGGATTCTGTATAAATAAATAAAGTGATGAAAACTAAGCTATTTTTTTCATTAAATAAATAATGCCATCACAAAGTAAAAAACTTTCAGAAAAAGTTTTCTTCGAAAGAGTAAAATATTTCTTTTAAATTTCCAGGATACAAATCATCTCAGAATATTGAAAATCCACCCACTACAATAATGATGGACCGATCTAATAAAGGATCGAACCTGCAACACTCGGGTTAAAATTTAAAAAGAAAAATCTACCAAGCTATTATCCTGTTGATCGTTATATTACTATTATATGGTTATCTTTCCCTTGCAAACATGTAATTTTAATTTTTTCCAAAAAAAAATCTTTTTCTTTTTTATCTATCATACTTTTGTAATTTGGGGGTGGGGGGGAGGGGTTTCATCACATCATTTTGGGCGGACTCTGCAGATCTTCATTGGCCAAGACGAATGAATGATAAATGAATGATTTGCTTTGAATTTTGCAGGTACTAAATGGAACTGGTGAGACGTGAGACAACACCTTTCTCAATAGTAAATATGTATAGTATGTTTAGTAAATATGTAGATCTGAATAGTCATGTAATTTCTAAACCTTTCTATTGCCCTCTCCGATTTTCTTACCTCGCACATTCTCTATTTAGGGATGCCATTTTTACACTGACTCCTGACAGAAGAGTATTTACTCTTTTGTTGTTACATAGTATATTTTTTTTTATCAGCTCTTCTATTAGCTTTGTTTTAAAAATGTATTCCAAAACACATTCTCGTCAATCTGGAGTGATCTAGCTTGATTATAAGTGATGGAAATAATATTTTTCTGCAGTTGAAGGGGCGAAAAGTATTTAAAAAAAAAACATTCAAGAACACATTTCAATCCTTGTTATTTGACTTCCAATTCTTTTTATGAAATAACATTGAAAGTCTTTATCTTTGTCACATTTTTTTTTTATGAATGGTGCACTAGAGTTTTAATTGTTGGTATAGATCGGGACTATGGCACCCCCAAATGGGATATTTTTTGAAGTGGTTCTAGTCTCGGTAATCTCAACAAACCTCGATGTTATTTGGAAGCTTTCCAACACATTTCAAGCAGTCTTAATCATTTGGATTAACAGATAGTGCATATACGTTTTTAAATGTCAGGGTTTAAACCCCAGCAGGTGCAATTAAATGTAACTGAATTAATTAGAGTTGTTTCACAATTAATTTACTTAAATTAATGTATGGTAATATTTACGGCATGTTCCAGAATGAAAGATGAGTGGTGAAAGACCAAAATTCAGAAATGAAACCTTGCTTTAAATGGCTTTGGCCACGTTTGGTGACCAGATCTGAATAGCCAGTCTTTACCATCTTCAGCCTCACAATACACCCCAGTTGGGGACTCCATAATCTGACTGACTCCAGATGGTCGGGAGCAGTTGGAGCTCTTGTGCGACACTCACATAAAAAAAGGGAAGTACAACTTAAAAGCTAGATACTTACGTTCCTCATGTTTTGGTATCATACATATCGTCATTGGGTAAATATGGTAATCAAAATTAAGAGTAGATTAAATAAAACACAATTATTGTTATCAAGCATATTTTTTATTCATTTCAATTGGTACCTAAATACATAAAACATTTAACTATTTCAGAGAAAATTTTTTTTTAGGTCAACGTAGATTAACTGTTTTTAATCTGTCATAAAAAAACATACATTCATGTTCACAAAATGTATTCTTTCAATCTTCCTACCATCGAAATAAGTCTCAATTTGGGAGGCGGGTATGGGTACCGACGCCCCGGGAACCATTTATTGGATAACCAACACCCCTGCCATAGGTCACCCCAAGTGGTTCGCTACGTTTGGTGTCTTAGCAGGGGTGCCCGGGTTCACGGGGTGAGGTTTGTCTGGATCTTGACGGTGAATGCGTTTGCCCACCTACTGCTTTGCGAGCCGGATCAGGAGAGACTGGTTGAGGGAGACTTGATTTAGACCTCTCCAGCCAGACTCATTTGACCCATCATCTTGCATCGCAGTGGGAGGGATGGATTCGTACATTCGTATCTCCTAGACACATTGACTCCCAGATTCCTACTCACCCCTCTTACATTTTTCCTTCTCAGAACTTCCACTCCTTCCTTTCCCTTAAAAGACCCTCCAAACAGCATCCCCAAAGATGACATAGGCCCTGAGGGATTTTTTTCCTCAGGGCCTCCTGTGTAGAGCTAACGTAAAAAAAAAAAAAGGTTTCGTCTATTATGAAAACTCTTTGCAAGATTAATTTTGTATGTCTCGGACTTCTAATTTCTATATCAGAATGCACAAACTTAATATCAATAGAAAAAAATGTTTGCTGAACTTCTTCTTAACTTATTGGCTGAACTATTCCTGATAAAATGCAACTAAAAACTTATAGTCTTATAACACCTTTATAACAAAAGTTGACAGCCAAATTATCGTACCAATTACTGAGGCGTATTTCTCGATATGATTATGATTAATCAGACATCTCCAATATTCGAATGCTCTAATCTTGTGTCTGTATTTTACATTTGAAATATGCTATAAAATAACACCAGGAGGCATAATGGTCCGATACATTAGTAAGTCATTTTGAAATATTCTACTAGTGACCCAGAAAACATCAACATTTTGTGTAATTCACTAAAAGTTTTTCTGCATTATAATTGATTTGGTGGTGTTAACGAGTAATCTGAGTACTGTACCAGATAAAGGGTACACTTTAACATATAACTGCTTACTCAATTTAAATTTAAATATTTTGGACATGTCTAATTGACTGGACGATCAATATATGCGTTCCTTGCAAAAATAAACAATATTTGAGTTGTTTCTCTATTGAAAGAAACAGGAGCAGCGCACAATTCATAATAAAATTTCATCACTCACTAACTCAAAATTGGCATTTTTTGACTTGTCTCCATATAGAAGCAGGCTATCGCATTAGTTAATTAAAAGTAACATAAATTGAAATATTATAATCAAGAATAAATGTAGATCACTCTGAAGTTGCGGCTGAACAGGGTCGCTATTCCTGACTCAGGGCCACTCGCAAGCGCACGAGAAAGTACGTACATCGATCGTCGTGCGTATTCCTGAGTTTCATACTTACACGCAAAACGTCAAAAGTCAATCGAGCCCGGCAACGACTGGTAAAACCAGTCGTTGCAACTCGCGGACAGTAGAGCTGTCAAACAGACACGCGCGCTTTTTAAAGGACGGCGAGTTTTTGAGTCAGTGTTGTGACAAATTTTATATAATGGCGAATTTACCGGCGATTTTTGCTGCAGTACAAAATGTGGAGCAAGCTGAGCAAGTTGCTTTGAGACCGACAAGAAGTTTTCGCCAGAGGGTTGATTCGTTCGCTGAGATAACAGACGAAAACTTCATCCGAAATTTTAGGCTAAGCAAAAGTTTAGTACGTCGGCTGATAATCCTCGTATCTCCGTACATAACGCCCCCACCCCGTTCTTCAGCTCTGGATGTTGAAACTAAAGTGATTATAAAAATTATTTTAAAAACCGTTGATAGTTTTCACATGTAAACTTCTAATTAATCGGTTGCAATGTCGTTTTGCAGGTATTAGCAGCATTAAACTTTTTTGCCACGGGTAGTTACCAGTTACCAGTGGGGTGCAATTTGCACATTGCAATTTCACAACCGTCAATATCACGGGCACTGAATGAAGTGGTGAATGCCCTAAACAACCCCATAATCTTCAACCAATGGGTAAAATTTCCCCCAAATATCCAGGCACTAAACCAGATAAGGACTAAGTAAGTTTTTATTAGAGGAACATTATGATTACTTTATTTATTTATTTTAACGTTTGCTCTATCAATAATATTTGTTTATTTTTGATTTTACAATAAATACAGGTTCCCTGGGATAATAGGATGCATCGACTGCACCCACGTTGCCATATTCCCTCCAAAAACAAGAGATCCAGACACTCCAGAGTATATTTATGTGAATAGGAAGTCGTACCACTCCATAAATGTACAATTAATTTGTGACTCAGATCTCCGAATCTTGCACGTGGATGCACGTTTCCCAGGGAGCACTCACGATGCCTTCATCTGGAAGGCAGGTTCTGTGGAACCCGTGCTGAAGCAGCTGTATACTAGTGGTCAGTCCGGATATTATCTTTTGGGGGACTCTGGGTACCCTTTGAGACCTTGGTTAATGACTCAAGTCGATAGGGCTGTACCTGGATCTCCTGAAGATAGGTTTAACACAAAACTAAGGTCAATCAGGTCAACTGTTGAGAGATGTAACGGTGTCTTAAAAATGAGATTTCGTTGCCTTTGTAAACACAGAGTTCTGCATTATGCTCCTGAAAAGGCGTCCAAAATTATCAATGCATGCATAGTGCTTCACAATATGTGTGTAGAAGATAAATTTGATCTTCCAGAATACCTGATTGATCATAATCTAGATTTAGGACTGATTGCTGGTGAAGCGGCTGCTGACCATGGGCCTGTTAACAGAATTAACCGAGATTTAGTAGCCGGTAGGGCCGTTCAAAATAGGATAGTGCAAAATCATTTTGGTTAAAAGTTTATACTAGTTTTTTTTAAATCCTTGTGTTATTCTGTTTACTCTATATTATTTGTCATGGTTTTATTATTGAATGATGGTGGATTATCCACACACAACACTTAAAATATAATATGCACAGCTTCCTTGAGGTGATTTTCCACAAAAATGCGCTCTACAAATTATCCAATTATAATTATATGATTATAATAAATTAGTAACTTTGCAAGCGCCACTTTATTTTGGTTTGCCTAATTAAAGCCTAAGATAAATTATCTTTAAGAGAATCGAAGAATCAGATCATCGACATACGTCGTGATTACGTACCCAATGTGTAGACTATATAACAAGACTATATATAATCTCTCGTCGTAATATGTGTCACTTGTCTCTCTATTTATGCCTCTCAGGTTTCTTACGTAAGTAATCTCTCATCGTAATATGTGTCACGAGCTTGTATATAATTCTATATTTTTATTTGTGATGTTTTTGTTTATCTAATTGTATTTTATTTAATTGTACATTTTTGTAATTGTATGTCCCTATTTGTATATTGTAACTGAGTTTTCATAACTGGATTGTTCTCACGTAAGTGCGAACATCTGTAAAAAAAACCCTGTCTAAATAAATAAAAATGAGAACAATGGTGTGATAATAAAAGTGTATTTAACATAAGAACACATTTTTTATCAAATAATACAGAAAACAACACAATTTTCAATATAAAATATACAGTGTCAGAAAACAGTTATCAGTTGTATAATTTTATTATATTTTGCAATTTAAGCTAAAGAAGAAAAAAAAACACTGAAAACAAGTCCAATGTATTCTAGTTACTAGCATCTTTGGTGTAAATTTTAAATAAGAACATTATACATCCAGTATAAATATAAAACGTTTATTCATTACGCTCAGATATATCACAATCTTTATCAAAGAATACAGAAAATAACACAATTTTTTATATAAAATACAGTTTCAGAAATCAGTTGTACTATTTAAATATATTTTGTAATATAAGCTAAAGAAAAAAAAACACTGAAAACAAGTCCAATGTATTGTAGTTACTAGCATCTTTGGTGTAAATTTTAAATAAGAACATTATACTTCCAGTAAGAATGCAAGGCCGATGTGAGCGTCATAAGTAAGATGAAAAAAGCGAGGCTTAGATGGTTTGGACATATAGAGCGAATGAACGAAGAAAGGAGTGTCAAGAGAATATATGATACTAATGTGAATGGTAGAAGAAGTCGAGGACGCCCGAGGAAGACATGGCACGATCAAGTGAATCAGATACTTGAGTCGGGCCATGTCAAGAGTCAGAATAATAGAAGAGCATGTATGATAAGATGTATGAATGTGAATGAGGCGAGGAGTGTATGCCAAGACCGAGTTGTTTGGCGGTCCGTCCTCTCTGCCTACCCCTGCGAGGAAACGGCGTGATGGTTAGTTAGTTAGTTACTTCCAGTATAAATATAAAACATTTATTCATTACGCTCAGATATATCACAATCTTTATCAAATAATACAGAAAATAACACAATTTTTTATATAAAATACAGTGTCAGAAATCAGTTGTACTATTTTAATATATTTTGTAATATAAGCTACAGAAAAAAAAAACACTGAAAACAAGTCCAATGTATTCTAGTTATTAGCATCTTTGGTGTAAATTTTAAATAAGACTAGCATCTTTGATATTAATTTTAAATTAGAATATTATACTTATCCATTATAAATATTAAACATGTATTCATTATGCTCATTTATACCACAATTTTTGTCAAATGTTTACTTATAAAAAAAATGGTGTAAACCAAAACATTATTTTAAAATATATGTTGAAAAATATCACAATTCTTATTGTATAATATAGAAAATAATGTTTACTTATAAAAGAATAATTATATTTTGAATACAAGCTAAAGATTGAGACACAATTAACCACCACATTTAGTTTTATTTAGTAAAGTAACCACAACGGGTAATGAAAATAACAACCAAAACATATCAGACAATGGTGAGGGGAAACGCCAAGCCTCGTATGTTTACATAGTAACCCAATGGGTAATGAAAATAATAACCATAACATATCAGTCAATGGTGAGGAGAAACACCAAGCCTCATATGTTTACATAGTAACCCAACGGGTAATGAAAATAATAAAATAATAACCATAACATATCAGTCAATGGTGAGGGGACACGCCAAGCCTCATATTTTACATAATAACCCAACGGGTAATGAAAATAATAACCATAACATATTAGTCAATGGTGAGGGGAAACGCCAAGCCTCATATTTTTACATAGTAGCCCAACGGGTAATGAAAATAACAACCATAACATATCAGTCAATGGTGAGGGGACACGCCAAGCCTCATATTTTACATAATAACCCAACGGGTAATGAAAATAATAAAATAATAACCATAACATATCAGTCAATGGTGAGGGGACACGCCATGCCTCATATTTTACATAATAACCCAACGGGTAATGAAAATAATAACCATAACATATTAGTCAATGGTGAGGGGAAACGCCAAGCCTCATATTTTTACATAGTAGCCCAACGGGTAATGAAAATAACAACCATAACATATCAGTCAATGGTGAGGGGACACGCCAAGCCTCATATTTTACATAATAACCCAACGGGTAATGAAAATAATAACCATAACATATCAGCCCCCTCACCATTGAACCTCCACCCGTGCAGACTCCGAGGCGAAAGATGCCATATCGTAGAGTGGTAGACTCATTAAATGCATTCTCACTGGAACCTTCGCGGGATGATTATTTATAAAAAAAATGCAAATAATGAGCTGCTTGCTTTAATGACGAGGCAAACAGTTTCTATTGAAAACCACTAATTTAATAGAGCAGTTAAATGTAATTGTAAAGCTGTAAGAAGAATTAAGTTCCAAATCTAAGTATTAAATTTGTCTTTCAATTCTTCTAGCAGCTTTACAAGTACATTTAACAACTCTTTTAAAATGTTATTGTTTCTTTTAGCGGCAACTGTTTGTCTCGTCTGTAAAGCCAGCAGATCTTTATAAAATATGGCCTGATTAAAATTGGCTTGTTCCCCCAGTTCTACCATTTTCTTGGACACATTTAATGTTTCCATCATTCTACGTGTTGCCGTATTTGGCCTTCGAGTCTGTATGGGTGAAGTATCCAATGTGATGGGTTCCTCCAAAGAAGGTGTTGCCCTCAAGGGTGGTGACGCCTCCAGGCGTGATGGGGCCACAACTCTCTCGGGAGTCTGCCAGCTGCTGCAACCAGCCTCAGGTTGAGTTCCCCCGAGGGAGGAAAAGTCGAAGTCGACCACCGATTCAGATGTGCCCGTGTGGCCGGAGATTGAAACGTGACTAATGAGTTGAAGTATCAACTCATCAATCGCGTTCAGACTGGCTTCTGGCACTGGTGGTCCTCCTCCAGTCCCGGCAGCATGTTTTTTGTTCATCAAACTCTTTGACTTCGCTTTGCAGCGTAAATCTTGCCATGTCTGGAAATAATTTTGAATAATATTAATTATTGACAGTAACATAGAAAGAAATCAGGTTCTAAAGATCACAGGGGCCTAACTACAAAAATGGTGATTTGAAATGTAAGTTTCGGTAATGCCATAATCATGTAATATAAAGCTGTTGAGATAAGGTTGGACATTCTACAAATTAAAATATAAAATTAGTAATACAAGGGCGTATTGCCTGTTAACATGACAATATTTGAAAATATCCTATTACCCCCACAGTAAGCGGGAAATATTGCCTTGTAAATAAAAAAAAATGTATTACACAAACGTGTTCTATTTTCCAAGTTTCAACGCTTTAAAACTTTCGTCTTTTCACAAAGTTTTTTGAAAAAGGCCCCTGTGATACTAAACCCCCGAAATACACTTTATAATAACTTTAAATATTCAATATTCTTCGATAAACACTCGGCATTGAGGTTAGGTTTCACGATACGAATCGCGTTTCGTCAAAGACAGCATCGTAAGGTAACAAGAAAACATTTTAAATGTAAGGTATACACAAATTAAAGTATTTAATAACTAACCTTTCGCCACTGTTTAAAGTCTTTGTTGGCCCCTCCGATTGCGTTTAGCTTGTCTGCTATTTCAGACCACCTTCGCCGCGATACGGCGAAGGTGAATGCCGATGTAAACTTTCCCATCATCAGCTCCGGGTCGGCACTCACTGGCACTCACTAGCTCAACCAGTAGATGTTTTTGATTTTGCGAAATGCCTCCAGGCATTTTAGAAACATAATTAAACAAAATCTGAACAAAATCTGACGTTTCCAGGCAACCATAACACGCAACGTTTTTGACATTTCCACCATAGAAACGTAAAAAAAATCAGAAGCATAGACAATATTCTCAGGGTTACCAATACAACAATCTCGTCGACCACACGCAACTCCAGAATACGTAAACTATGATCAATCGTAAAAGTTTGTAGAGGCGACGAAAAATTTTTCGGTCGCAGATTGCGCATAACAGTTAACTGTTGGTCGTCGGTCCAGAATCGACACCCAGATGCATTGTATGCACCACACAAACCTCTCTAGAACCGAATTTGTCGCCTGTTTTCAAACAAATTCGGATCTACAGGGTAGATGTAGAGCATTAACGACAGGATATACGAAGTCCTGTGATGTTCCATCTGCCGAGATATATAGTTCACACGGAGAAACTTCTGCCAAGTCGTCGGGTATCTGACTTCAATCTGCCAGTACTTACCTATGAAACAAAAAAGATTAATGTTAAAATTTTTCAAGAAATATCAGATTAATTATAAATGTCAGTGAGAAAATTGGTTTCAGTAGCACAACTGGTAGAAGTGTCCTCCTGGATAGATAAAGGTTCGGAGACTCGGTCATAACCTAATCTCGTTTATCAAAAAAAATACTTAAAAAAATACTTCGACAAACATTCCCGGGTTACGAATAACCTGACAATATTTGAAAATCTCCCACTACCATAACAGTATGCGGATAATGTTGCTTCGGTCATGATGGAGGACTTAGCCAGCTGAGGAATTGAACTCACAACGCCTGGGAGGGAACTGGCTTCAGCCACTGACCGGTCTAGTTTCAACTAAATGTTAATACAGTTTGAATTCGAAAAAAATACAGAAAAGATGAACAAGAAAACATATTGAAGTTTTGTGATGATAATGTGCTTGACATACTTAAATTTATCTGCATGTCATGTGGTCAAAAGAGAAGCAGACAATTAAACAAACTACTATTCACAGAATCTACACTAGCGACAAACACAATTGCAGAGATAATTATGATACTCTGTATCTTATTGAACAATGTATTATGGCATTGTGCATAATTTTTTTAAAGATAAAATAATTAAAATTTCAAAGCTCCATAGTCAACGATAGAAATAACAATGCTAACTGAAATTAGATTGATGAGCTAGAAAATCCACACAAAAGCCTGTGAAATTTCATGATAAGCATCATGTCATCATCATGTCCAAGAATTTTTGCTGCTTCAGACATTAAGATGAAATTATATGCCAAATCACTACATATTTAGATTTATCTTTACTACGAATTGGTTTACATTATGAATATGAAAAAATATGTTTTGGATACAGTGAAGCTTTTCCCCTTTTCCTACCTTTTCAACAAATGGAATTAAAATAAAATTATTAATTACGTTACAAAAAATATAAAAGTAAATAATTTGTTTTTTCATTAGATAAATATGAAGTTATATAAGAAACAACTTTTAAAAATACCCCTTTATGGCTAAGATTATCGTTGACTTTATTGATTGACTAACTTTTTTTCAGTCTTGTTAAATTATTCATAAAAAAAATAAAAACAACTTTGGCGCTACTTTCCTTGAGCAGATAATACGAAAAATACTTGGGAGTATTTAAGGGTAAGAAGTCGAATATATCTGGCGTTTATATTCCTCTTAAGAATTCGGTTTTAATGTAGAATTTCAACCACAGCAACAGTGTTTAGTAACAACAGTAGCGTCAGTGTCGCACAAAGCGCTAGTCACTTCCCGAGGGCCGCGACACTATTGCCGGCAAACTTCAGTCATTACATGATCACCGACCTGCTTGCCAGTCTTCCTACCATAAATTTTATCTAGGTAATTAAATGAATAAATTAATTGTGAATAATTTGCAATTTGTGAATATTCTTAAAAAAAAGTTTAATTTTGCACTTAAACCAAACAATAATGGATGATATGATACCATCCTCTCGTCATCTTTCACCAAACTCGTCATCTTTCTCGGTTTTCAATTAAAAAAAAAATTATAAGTCAAATATAAATCAATCACTGCAGCGTTTTTGAATTCACTCCCATATATTTCTATAGTGCCTTGTACTGTTGCGGCAATACTGATGCAGTGGGACTGATGCTACTATCGCTGTGCTTGGAACTCCACCTTTAAAGTCAAGATTATGGGGAATATTATAAGCACAATCACTGATGGCTATTGGTATCACATTTCTGTGTCCACGTCAGGGCATATGATGACGATTTAAGATAATTCATTAAATATCTGTAAATTACCTTTCCTTTGAACCTGCTTGATGAATCCTTGCGAACATTGATGCGCCCTTCCCTGTAATGTAAAACATGCTCATATAAATGGCTGACAGTAATAAAGTGAAACACAGATGTTTGGAGAAGTCAGACCATAATTTATTATATAGCTAATCGTTGTGATTTCAAAAGCAAAATATGTGACAGTCGATGGCAGTTGAAAAAAAATGGAAATAAATTAATTATGCTAATATAGTACAAGATCCTTTAGAATCAATGAATATGCCTTACCTATTTTGTGTGCAAAAACAATTAGAAATTGGCAAAACTTCAATGGATTTGAATACAGCATTTATAAAAAAGATTGGATTATTTGCTAAAAGCAAATAAAAAGATAAGATTAGGCTGTAATAAAAAAATCGCGTTTCATTGCACCAATATGTTAATTTTTATGTTACATGGGACGTATTTGATTCCTGCAGGAAGAAATATTGAATAAAACGGCTGTTATTAACTTCGATGTTACAAATGACACGAAAAAGCAATGATTACTTCGACAAACAGATCAATATTATGAATTATGACGTTTTGTATTTTGACATTACCATGACTTCCAGACGGTATCCACCCGATTTGACATTTCATTGAACGGCAAAAAATAGATATATAAAAATCTATGGTGAAAACGAGTGCTGCCAGATGTATTTTATTTGTTGAGAAACAAGGGGCTAGAATACGAAATGCCCCCACAGGGGTAGGTTTTCTTAAGATTTTCTGAATTATTGATAGGAACTTTTGTAAACACCGTAAGATGAAAAAAACTTGGATCTATTATACAATAATCTCCAATTGCATTCATGATAAAAAAATTCCAAGGTCACAAATACATAAAACGTATTTATGTAATAAAAGATTGGCGAAAAATTTAGTCTTTGCCTTCATAACTTTTACATCAGTCAGTACATCGATGCTTCGACTTTTACGTAATATAATTTACGATGGTTTACCTTTACGACTTGCCGATAAATATAACAATGAAATGTTTTGCCTTAAAACGTGGATACAAAAGGACGAAAGTTGTTAAAAGTCTCAAATTCCCAATAAGAAGATTTCGATGATAGGGTAATTTCCAATCTGAAACAATTGAGAAAAAAAGTTAATTAGTAGATATCAAAATATTGAATAAGGAAAGTACAAGATGAGATTAGTGAGAAGTATTGAAACATGCACGGTTATTATAATATTATTATAATTTATAATAATATGTCAACTCTAAAAGCCCTAAACTCTACACCGGGTCTCACCTAACAATGAATTCATTTCCACCCAATCGTGACTTGTGACTTATGAGCTCAGCATTAGTTGGTCATAGTCGTTGCAATAGCTCCCACACTAAGCAGTTTGTACTAAGGTAGGTACTATAAATGTGGCTTAGGTAGGTACTATAATGGGTTGGCTGAGGTTAGAGAGGAGGTAGTGTGAATTGCGGTGCTAACTCTCCCTCTTAGTTTACACACTGCAGTTTCCTGCTCCGTTTGTGCGGATGTTGCATCATACGTGGGCCGATGCATCCAGCCGCAGGTTATTATGATCTGTTGCTATTGTAAGTAGGACTTCCTTTGATTCAAAATGCAGTTTTATAGGCCCAGCTAACTGATTGGTTTTCTGTATCTATGTGTTCCATGCACATGACATTTTCATCTAAAAACGGATTAGGTAGGTAGGTACTTGTTAACGTGTACATAATTTATTTATCTCGTCGTAATTTATGTAGACAAGGCATTTTCCAAAGTTGCGAGGACACGTAATTATACGGGTACCAATTAAACGCTTAGAAATATATTGCGTCAATTCGAAAATAGTAAAAATTTACATAATTAACCCAATTTATATAAGCCAGCCAAATTGTACGCAATCTCGTTCAATCATACGTGAAATAGGGTAGGTAGTTCAAGTTCGATTTCGCATCAGTGATCAGATTACAAAATTTCTCTTTTTCTTTTGCAAAATTTTAGTCACAATTGTGTTTAGACATACAAGTAAAGAGAATTTGCACAATATCTTTATGATATATACACGGAGAAAAATGTTATTCTAAAATACGACCATTTTATTAAAAACGGGACTGAAGTTCTTACAAATAAATTAACAGGATTTCAGTGTTTATTGGCGGGAACATATGAGAATAATTTGTTGGTATACGTACGAAATTACGTATACCAATAAATTATTCTTACATTTTCCCGCCAATACATATTGAAACTGTTAATTTGTTCGTAAGAACTACAGTCCCGTTTTTAACCATTTTTACGAATAAAATGATCGTATTTTAAAATAACACTTTTCTCCGTGTACATTCCGGGGTTACGAATAACCTGACAATATTTGAAAATCTCCTACTACCATTACAGCACGCGGAAAATGTTGGTTGGGTCGTGATGAACAACTTAGCCAGCCTAGGCATTTAACTCACGACGCCTGAGTGGGACCTGGATGCAATGTCAATTCAGCCACTGACCATAGATAATAATATTTTCCGTACATAACGTAATATACAGTAGTTGTTGCATATTGATAGTGAATTAGATATGCACCAACATAATACTACAATGAATGAACCTTCGTAGAAGAAATATATCCAAGTAATTTTCTCTGCTGTTACTTTCAACATGGAAAATAAAATTTGCATATTTACTATGCACAACGATTATTATTGATTAATTCTCAACATATTGTAGTCTCTGACGCAAATTTTATGGTCTTTAGTAGGTAGATTCATTAGGTAAGAACCCTACCTAATGAATCTTACCGTAAGGTAAGTGTGACAACTGGGTATGTAGGTAGGTACTTAGTTACGCTTGGCTTGTAATGAAATTAGCTGAGGGCGTGCTAATTAAAGTCTAAATTAGCACATGATGGAAGCAAGATTTATTTCCTAGTGTAGGTACCAAGAAATCCATCGTGGATTTGCTAGTAGCTCACCACACTTTCCTCTTTTTGATGGTATTTTGAACCTTAAAAAATGCTCCAAGCGTACGAAAATTTACTTTATTCGTTTGGCAAAGAAATAATGCAGCTTAACATTATTCTAGCTTGTCGTTTCGTCACTTGCAAACATTTTTATTTCAAGAATAGAATCCTTAAGAACCTAAATTATCAAATTATACAAATCATGTGTTTATATATATATTTTATATATCTATAGACTATAGAATACATAAAAAATACATACAGGGTGTTAAGGTACGTACTTGACTCACTTTATTTAACCAGTGATTCCTGACATTATTTCGAGTAAAAAATGTAAATGAAATTTTGGTCTCCTGTGACATTTTTGGTGTTTTTTTTTCTACAAAAACAAAAATAATGGTATATGTTGGACAGTTAGGCGATCCGCTTACTGAGGAGACTAAAACCAAAATAAAACTGGCTTGTTGTTATGGATTCCAACCAAACTTTCTACTCAATTTTACGATGTCAATAATTATCTCAACTTGTTTAACCATAGACGAAGAACAATCAGCTGTCATGTCACGCAACTGGTATGTCGAGTCGCGAGTCACTGCCTGCGTTGTCATGGACAACGGGTTTTTGAGAAGTTGTGTAATGTGCGGGACACAGGATAGCGAGTTTAGTTGCAAACTGTTTTTTTTTCAGTTGCCTTGTGAGCGGAGGCAGTTAGGGGCGGGGCGGGGTAAGCGGTTGCAGATTTTTTGTAAAATTAATTTTGAGAAAAAAAAAGTAGAAAAATTTATGATTTCGAGAAAAAAAAAATTGAACGAATAAAAAAAGTGATCGAAAAAGTCACCGGAGACCAAAATTTCATCCATTTTTTTAGGTACTCCAAAAATACTTTCTATAAACACATGTAAGGCAGAAAATTTTTAAAACCATAATTTTGCAAAAAACAAGTAGATAGGTGCTAGTCACCGGAATCATCTCTAGACTTTGAATCCACGATACTCACCGAAAAGATAAGACAGTGTGTTGTGGGACCGAAGTGAGGTTAATTTTATCTAACTCTGAGTGAAATTATTGATCCATCATTATCATTACAAATATTAATTCTTTTTTGAATACCTATATATGCAAATTTCATTGTTTGCCTGGGGCCTAGGAGTCGAAAGGTCTTATGGCTTATCTAATTGGCGACATCAGTTATCTTTCAAATCGGTAAATAGCACCCTCTTACAACATTTGTTTTTCTATGGCGATATCTATTAGTTGAGATAATATTTTGCTCTCAAGTTGATGTGAGCTTTCGTTAAACTGTTTTTTAATTTTTTTAAAGTTCTGCGTCCAGAAGCTTTCTTTCGGGACAAGGGGACAGTGTCCCCCAAAACGGGACGGTCCTTTTCAAAACGGAACGTGTGGTCGCGTTAGTTGTTGATTAAGTTTTCAGATTTGCTTACCGCTCCTAGATATATGATCTTTGCCGTGATTTGTGACGAGAACTGAATAGACAGATACTTCCAAATCTTCAGCATTTCAATATCGTTTCTTTCCCCACTCCCTTCAGTCTCAGAACATTATCCACTTGGCGTGGGTCGCAATAGTACCACTGACCCCGGGCAGTTGGGACTCTTGTGCGGTATCAACTTTAAAAAAAATCATTTTGAAAAAGAAGTAAAAAGTGTAGTTAAATTTTCTAAAATGTTTTACTGTATAATTAATATGCGTCCCGTTTTGTAAAATATTCCAACTCTAGCACTGGTTCTTACGATACCTAAATCATATTTTTATCAACAATCTCAATTACAAATTTAACAGCCTAACATTCACAAATTAGCCATTTTAAGCAAATAAAAAACTCGATAAAACACATACATGACCTTATATTTGGCAACGTCGCAGTCGTATATACAAGATTATAACAAAATGTCTAGCCATTTTAGAACAAGGCAATTTTAATGATGACACCATGACATCACCACGCCATGGGTGTAGCGGAATATTGGTTCAGTCACTGCCCGTTCTGTCTGGAATTCTCTCCAGTTTGGTATGTTAATTCCCATGTGGGTGAAGCAGGGATGTAGTCAGGAAAATAATAATATTATTTTAATTATGATATGAAAGTATCTACCTAAGACAAATTGGACGGTGTTATGCATTAGCCAAATAAGAATTAACTTGCTGTTTTGAGATTTTCTAAGCAAACAAGATTAGGAGAAAATATTATGACACATTTTGTCACAATACTGAATAAATAAGCCGCTAGAAGGGAGTTGTGGGAAAAGTATTTCCATTTTTTCCTTTCCTCTGGATGAGACTGATAATATTTTTCAATTCATTGGCTTGTCCGGGCCTTAGGAGTCGAAAGGTCTTGTGTAGGTAAACTGGTGACATCAGTTTTCTTACATTGCACATACTTTGAGGCAGGGCTGTTGCGGATGCAAAAAATTTCCCATCAGCTGATGCGGATTTCCCATTAGAGGTTCACATCCGCGGATGCGGATTTCAGGATTTTTTAAAGATATTTCATTTTTAAGTACATAAATAAATCAAAATCGTTTTAATTTTAATACGTTTTATTAAATCATATTTTGAGAACTAAAAAAACAGTTGATAGTCTTGCTTATAAGCATTTTAAGTGGAAACTTTAAATTTAAAAAAATAAAAATAAATTTAATTAATAGTAATACAAAATAATTCCAGATACTGCTTTTTATAAATGGCGACGTTTTTATTTACTTTTTCACTTAATATTTACATCGAAATATTCATCAACCACGCAAAAAACTTAAATAAAAACAATGAACAAACACTGTAATTGATTCACAATGGGAATCACATCGATAACTAAAACCTGTAGGATCTTGTCACTAATGTGTGCCTTCCTATTGGTCAGTGAGCGAACGAACTTCGTGCTAGTTGCTACCTTCGTTTAACGAAGATAGCAACTAGCAAACACGCGCGAGGCACGCATCACTCTGGCCCCGCCCTATTTATTTACATGTCGTTACTTGTTGCAGACATGAATACGCATCCGGAAAAGCTCCGCATATTAATTGATGCAGATGTCTGAATTAATTCGAATCTTCCGCATTTGCGGATGCGGATGCGAATATCCGTAACACCCCTGCTTTAAGGCCTGACAATCACAGTACGATTGGAAGTAGTTTCGGGTAAAACGAAACAAGGGGCATGTTCTAAACATTGAATTACGAAGCTACGCATATTGACCCAGTCAGTATGTGAACTACGAAATTTCACTACATAATGTAATACAGCGTACTTAATGGGATAGTTGATATATTGAGTTGAAAGGGCCAGGTTGCAAACGTAAAAGAAAACTAACAAAAACAAATCAATTTTATCTCTGCGCACCTAATTTCATTACGAGATCTCTGCGATACCCCCTATCTATTCTGTCGGCAGCCGGCTGAGGCGATATTGTCGGTTTGTCGCTAATGTTTGTGATTGCCCATTGTATCTGGTCTGTCTGCAGATCTGAATCTGCCATCTGAGGTCTGAGACCGCCTCATTCAATCGGGTCACGCCTTTTAAATTAAATTCCCCATACATTATGATAATTCATTAATTAAATATTGGACCTAATATTTATGGGAGTTAATGCGGCGTGGTCAGAATTGTAACATATAATATACCTAATAGTATCATCGGCTTGGATAACAAAAATTATTATTAAAAATTGTGGTACACTGCGCTGTAATTTGTTCTAGGCGAGAATATAATTTTCAGTAGTAGGTATACACACATTAATACAGAGCATAAAGGCAACTTAATGGTCTTTGTTCTGAATAGCTATTATTTGGCTATAGAAAGATTCAAGAATATTGTAACACTAAACGATAAATAATCTGCATATCCAAAGAATTATGATAAATAACCTGCATATCCAAAGAATTAAGATAAATAACCTGCATATCCAAAGAATTAAGATAAATAACCTGCATATCCAAAGAATTAAAATAAATAACCTGCATATCCGAAGAATTAAGATAAATAACCTGCATGTCCAAATAATTAAGACAAATAACCTGCATATCAAAAGAATTAAGATAAATAACCTGCATATCCAAAAAATTAAGATAAATAACCTGCATATCCAAAGAATTAAGATACATAAAAATAACCTTTAAAAGGGTTCTTTCTGTACGAGAACATTAGGCAATGGTTTATGCTATAGTATAATTTAATTCAATACTGCTGAAAAGCCATAAATAGAATGTGAATTTTCTAAATAATACACTTTATTCGAATTCATTACAAAGTCTACGGAATATTTCGAAACATAAAGCCCACATCCCTTGTCGACGTTTCACCGCTGGGGAGGAAGTAGGGGTACGTGAAACATATGTTTTAGCCATCTTTTTTAGGGAGAAGGGCGGGAGATGAAAAATAATATTGATTGATTTATTCGAGACTTCAATTGATTATGAACTCGTTTTAAACCACTGCTGAACTAATTTTCGAAAACCAAATTTCAAGTAGAAAAAACTCTAGAACAGTATTATAACTGGTAGATAATATTTTTTGACGACGATATTTATACGATTTTAAATGTCAATTTTGAAAGTGAGTAATTTGATTTATTATCTAAATTAAACAAATAACTTTGTATCAACCACTAGTATATAGTCACAATTACCTACATGTTTCGAAACCGATGGTTTCTTCGTCAGGGTATGTACATATATGTCATTACTACCCTGACGAAGAAACCATCGGTTTCGAAACATGTAGGCAATTGTGATTATATAATAGTGGTCGATGCAAAGTTATTTATTTAATTTAATTAAAAATGACGCCACAAAATGATTTTGCGAAGTTTGAAGAAATGATTTATTATAGATTAAACCGATTTCCTGGGAAAATAATAGATTCTCCCCAGGGGTATTTTGAAATTTGCAACTTAATACTAAGAAGAGGTGAATAGATTATTTTCCTTACTTTATCTTAGTATTCACAAAACCTAAACAATATTCATAATAGTAACGTCATTATTAAACAATTAAGAACACATTTACAAATTTCAAAACCTCCTGGAAGAGAATCTATTATTTTCCCAGGAAATCGGTTTAACCGATAATAAATCAATTTACTCACTTTAAAAATTGATATTTTAAATCGTATAAATATCGTCGTCTAATTATGGACCAACCACAGTTTGAAAATGGTCTTGTAAGCCGAAAAAGCTGTCACAATAATAAAAAAACTTGCAGAACTTAATAAAAAGCATTAATAAATTAAATTTAAAAAATAAATAAATGGAGTTCTACGAATAACACATTAACCATAAAAAATATAATTTATTTCAAATTATTATCAAATTTAAATTCACGTATCCGCTCCGGAAATTCTAGGTTTGAATCCAACAGTTTTTTGAGCTATGGAGCTTTGAAGAATTCATTTTACAATAATAAAAAATTGTTTAAGCAATTATTGTCCAATTAGAAAACTATTTTTTGGCTACCATTAACCCATTCAACGAGCACACAAAAGTAAAATAAATTAGGGGAACTCGAATTCCGACAAACCTCTCTCAGTTAGTTCGGGAATGCGTAACTGCGAAACAAAACTGCCAAAAAATCTTATTTTTTACCAGTCTGTTCCAAATTTCAAATTTCAAAGACCCGTTTAGAATGGCGGTTAAAAACAAACAAAAAGCAGCCCCGCTTATAATTTAATTCGCCGCAGGTAGAGGGCGATCTGGCGGCACCCTTTCCGTCTCCATGGCAACCGCTGGGCTAGTATCGGCCCCCTCGGATCTATCCGTCCAATGCCGGGGCCCTTCCTGTCTGGGCTCTGGGTACGAACCGGGCCCGGCCGTTTAGGTATTGGGTATTGAGATCCCAACTTACGGTGTAAAGTGGCGAACTGCTGTTCAATTCGAGTCTCGTATGTCAGGGGGTACAATGTAATATGTATATTGAGATTGGCAGAAATGTGGGTACTTAGATATTACTTATAAGTAGGCACTTGGATTTGCTGGTTTAATGCTCGGTTGCATACAGTTTTTGCGGGGAATGGAGAATTTTTTATTCACTTGTGAGATTTAATAAATTGGAAAGAAAGTTGAAAAATAATGCAGATCTCTTAATAGATTTTTAAACATTTAAACCGAAATTAGGTACCTACTTATAATCATTTAGTAAATTTAATTCAAGTTGAATGGAATTAATATAATTTTACCACCTTAAATACCGAAGAATAAATATGATAAAAAAAGGCTCTATTGGATTTAAAACTAGTTTTCTATGATTTAATTTTATGATTTAATATTATTTAATCATATTCTCAAAGAAGGGTGTACTTGAAACAACTTGTTTTTTTTTTAGAAACATTTTAATATTTAAAAAATTCTGTTCAAATTTAAAAAAAATTAAAACTAAAATTAACTACAATATTTTTTGCATTTGAAATGATTTCAATATAAATAAAACATAATTCCCGGAACGACGAACCATTGTTAGTCGACAAAAATAGTCTAGCTTTATTAGTTACAGAAATATCGAGTTTTTGCAAACATTAAATAATTAATTTCATTGAGCGTTACGAGATTTTCTAAATAAACTTTATTGTGATGTGTGTAACTAATCCATTCAAACAATAGATTATTTCAAAAATAAATTTTTAGATTAGGTATGCCCTTTGCAATGTCTAACGTAAGTACATATTTTGTCAGAAAAATCTACGTATAAAGTATAAATATAATATCTCCCACAGGCCGGTATAAAAAGTTTGTTTACTATTCGAGTCACATATTTAATGCGACCGGAACAGATGGTGAACAAAGTAAAAGAAATTTCATTTCGGCGATCACATGTGTTTTCCCGCCTTCCCCCAATATCAATCTATTTGCTCAGCAAAATCTTATTCGAAATCTATGGGTTTTATTACACAGGTTCCTACCTTCAAAGTCCAGATACATTATTTAAAAATCGAACCGTGTAACTTCTAGATTCCACTATCTTTTTTGATGTGCTGAAAAGATTGACTGAATTCAATTCTTTTACGAAATCTGTGCTTTTTATTGCATATAGTTCAGCGATCCTGAAGAGAAGAAGCTCACTGAAGATACTGAAACCAAACTAAGCGCCTCCGCCCACTGAGGCAACTGAAAACTCTCAACTGCCAACTGTCTTCGTATGACAATGTGATGGCCCGCACACTACACAATCACTCAAAAACCCGTTGTCAATGGTAACGTAAGCAGTGACTCGCGACTTGCACTGCTGATTGCCCTGGCCGGCCGTTGCTAGTTGCCAGCTGTCAGTTAATTGTTCTTCGTCTATGGTTAAACAAGCTTTTTGACCAATCAAGACATAGAAACCAGCTGGTTTTAGTTTGTTTTCAGTTGCTTCGTCAGCGGAGCGCCTAAAACTGGCTTGTTGCTATAGTTTCCAACCAAACTTTCTACTCAGTTTTACAATTTCAATAATTATCTCAACTTGTTTAACCATAGACGAAGAACAATCAGCTGTCATGTCACGCAACTGGCATGTTGAGTAGCGTATCACTGATGCCTGCTTTGCCATGGACAACGGGTTTCGAGAAGTTGTGTAGTGTGCGGAAAATAAATATTATCGTGACATCATATTTACATACAGAGGATAGCGAGTTTAGTTGTAAGGCGATCCGCTTACTGAGGCAACTGAAAACTCTCAACTGGCAACTGTCTTTGTATGACAATGTAATGACCCGCACACTACACAATCACTCAAAAAATCCGTTGCCAATGATAACGCAAGCGGTGACTCGCGACTCGCACTGCTGATTGCCGTAGCCGGCCGTTGCTAGTTGCCAGCTGTCAGCTGATTGCCGGTTTTAGTTTGGTTTCAGTTGCCTCGTCTGCCTAAACAGTTTTTTTTCAGTTGCCTCGTGAGTGGAGGCAGTTCCTGCCTTCAATATTTTCCACTATACTTTTAAGGCGCTCCGCCCACTGAGGCAACTGAAAACCAACTAAAACCGGCTGTTTTCTCTGTCTGTATTGGTCAAAAAGCTTGTTTAACCATAGATGAAGAACAATCAGCTGACAGATCGCAACTAGCAAAGGCCGCCCACGGCAATCACCGCTTGCGTTACCATTGACAACGGGGTTTTGTGTGATTGTGAAGTGTGACGGCCATCACATTGTCATACAAAGACAGTTGGCAGTTGAGAGTTTTCAGTTGCCTGAGTGGGCGGAGCGCCTTACATCCCAAGATACTGTTTAAAAATCGAATAGGTTTCCAGCTAAATCATTTTCGCAAAACAATTTACGATATCTATGGATTAAATATTAGGTAAGTTTTGTTATTGAATAAGCATGTAAGTTGTAGATTCGCAGCCAAATCTTTTTTTAATAAGCTAAAAAAAAGATCGACTTCCGTTTTTATTGTCCAACATCGCATTATTATGGTAAATCTTCGTTTAGCATGCATTACGACTTATCGATGCTAATGTATGTAGTTTTGTAAGATAAAACGGTGAAATTACAGTCAGGGAACGCTTAAAAACTGATGAGAAAATTGATCGAAGTACATTCACATCTGTCTCACAATACAATTCGTGCTTACTGGATATTATACCTACATGGTTTTAAGACGATAGACTTCGCTTTTCGGCCCATACAAAAAAGACGCCCGGGAAAAAACACTTTTCTACATCGAAAATTGCACAAAATAAGTAAATTTTTTTATACTGCCTTCTAGAGAGTGAAAACAATGTCGGTATGTTTTCGAATTTTCGATGCGTTTCGTATTAACGTAAACATTCACTGTCAAACATGTACGATTTATCAACAAATATTATTTAAGGAAAAAGTGCTGCTAACTCAACTCTCATAAAGAATTATAAAATTATAAAAAGCTACCGACGTAGCTTCTTCTTTCTAAAAAATATATATTTTTTAAAATTTCAATTTCGTGAAAATTTCGGCGTAGAAAAGTGGGCGGATAAACCATAAACCCCTTTTCGAGCGATTTCTGTAGGTAAATTTGAGCGTTGTCTCATTCGCACATTTCGCATTCGCATGTATTGTAAGTGCGCGTGAGCTTATTGTGAGCGGGACAGAATGACAGACGCGGGTGTTCCGCGTGTCGTTCAAAGTCTAGCCTCTTAAGGGACGCACTTGACTTACTTAACCAGAGATTTCTGATATTATTTGAAATAAAAAATGTAAATGAAATTTACTCTCCGGTGACTTATTTGATTTCTCTTTTTTTAATATTTTTTTCTCAAAAGCAAAGAAAAAACAATTCTTTCTTCAATATTTGCAAATTCACTTTGTGGCATCATTTTATTTAAATTTAATTTTTAAGTTTTTTTGAATAATTATTTTTATGATATTTTTAACTAATTAATCACCTATCTCTATAATATTTTTATCTTTTGTTCTTTTAGTCCATACTTGTTTGTTTCTTTTGTTATTTTTATCCATGTTAGGCGCTCCGCTGACGAGACAACTGAAAACCAACTAAAACCGGCTGTTTTCTCTGTCTTGATTGGTCAAAAAGCTTGTTTAACCATAGACGAAGAACAATCAGCTGACAGCTGGCCACTAGCAACGGCCGCCCAGGGCAATCAGCGGTGACAGTCGCAAGTCACCGCTTGCGTTACCATTGACAACGGGGTTTTGTGTGATTGTGAAGTGCGCGGGCCATCATATTGTCATACAAAGACAGTTGAGAGTTTTCAGTTGCTTCAGTGGGCGGAGGCGCTTATTATCTTGACGAAGAAGCCATCGGTTTTGAAACATGTGGATATCATAACATTGATTATAGTGGTTTACACAAAGTAATTTGTTTCATTTTAAAAAAAATCTTTCACACATCGTCACTGGTAACTCAGCCAAGTAACCGCTCAACCCTTCAACCCGCCCCTAACTGACATACCTTGTGATTTTTTATGTTTTTAGTTGAAAAAAGAAAACATCAGAAATGTCACCGGAGACCAAAATTTAACTTAGATTTTCTACTCCAATAATGTCAGTTATTTATTTATTCGTAAATAATTTTTGTGTACAGTTTTTTACTTGCTTTTCGACACATGCCCGGTAGTCAGGTTAGTAGGTAGGTTAAGGCAAGTACGACCCTTAAGAGGCTAGACTTTGAACGACACGCGGAACACCCGCGACTGTCATTCTGTCCCGCTCACAATAAGCTCACGCACACTTACAATACATGCGAATGCGAAATGTGCGAATGAGACAACGCTCAAATTTACCTACAGAAATCGCTCGAAAAGGGGTTTATGGAGAATACACTTTTCTACGCCAAAATTTTCACGAAATTGAAATTTTAAAAATATATATATTTTTTAGAAAGAAGAAGGTACGTCGGTAGCTTTTTATAATTTTATAATTCTTTATGAGAGTTGAGTTAGCAGCACTTTTTCCTTAAATAATATTTGTTGATAAATCGTACATGTTTGACAGTGAATGTTTACGTTAATACAAAACGCATCGAAAATTCGAAAACATACCAACATAGTTTTCACCCTCTAGAAGGCAGTATAAAAAAATATATTCATTTTGTGCAATTTTCGATGTAGAAAAGTGTTTTTTCCCCGGCGTCCTTTTTGTATGGGCCGAAAAGCGAAGTCTATCGTCTTAACACTCCATATATTGATTTTAATGCCCGAGAGTCTTGTTCGAAACCATTTGGACAATCACATTCTAAATTGAATAGATAAGATTATTGTTTGCTGAATATTTCAAACTGTTAAATTAAAAAAAAAAACACACAAATAAGTGAAACTGAAAATGTTAGTAATCTGGCATGATGAACATTGATATTTCAGTGAACAGTCCTCGTGTAATGTTAATTATTCCGATTTGATAGCTCGTAACGCTCATGCGAACTCTGGCGGCAAAAGGCATTATCCAATACGGCTACCACCTTGACAGAATCGACCGGAACGCAAATACAAAGAGCTCTAGTTAAAAAAGGACTTATATAAGGTAAAATTGTGTAACTAGGACATTATGCAAAATTTTAAGATTCGCAAAGAATGAAAGTAATACAATAATATTAGAGGGTTTGGGCATATAGAGTGAATGCAATAACATAATATGATGCAATGTAAATGGTAGAACTATAGGGTATTTCCACGTTTTTTATTGCTTAAAAAATGACGCAAAAAATTACGATTATTATGGCATTTTTATTTTGTTTTTATGTTGACGAATAAATTTACACTACAGCGAGTGTTGCCCATTTTTGTAATCCCGCCAAAACGGCATTTTCGACGTGTAACATCACAAGGGTTGCTCGTTCTTGAAAAATTTCCGACAGTTCTACTTTTTTTGATGACGTGCATACGAAGCGTCCTGTCATTGACAATCACGGGCCGTTTTAGTTTTGTAAGTTTTTGGGCGTTTTTAAAATAAATAAATTGGAATGAAAACGTAAAAAATAAACATTTTTAGTACGATGATTAAGATCAGAAAAATGATCTTTAAATATTCCACACATTTTTAACAGAATCCCTCGTTTGTGAAAATACCCTATTCGGGAAAATCCGAAGAAGACATGGCACGAACAATTGAACCAAATTCTTGAGTCGGATCATGTCAAGTGTTAGAACAACCGAAGGGTATATTTGAGACGATGTATGATAATAAGACGATGTATAAATCAGGATTGTGTTTCAAGACCGAGTTGTTTCGCGGTTAGCACGCACTGCCTTCACCTGCGGAGAAACGGCGTGATGGTTATTTAGCTAAGATCACAATTTAGAAATCAAATATTTTTTACCTTAAATAGAAACCTCATTTTCTTCATTCTTACTTCGTGACCATTTTCAAATAGTTAGGTAAGCAGGTAAGTACAGTAGGTACATAAAATGGAATCACCACCCTTCAGAAGTACGAGTATCAAAAATACTCCGGGGACCCTGGACTAGTCTATTACGTTGACGATGTTTGACGCAGATACAAGAAAAATGTGAAAAGTCGTTTGTTAGATCAATATTTGACGGTTGTCATCAAATTTATGGCTCGAAACTTGGGCGAATGTATTTTTGACAAGCTGTTTACCAGTATTGATTTCGGTAGAACAAGAAGTAGATGAGTAGTTACGATGAATATTTATGTAACTAGATGGAAATCTAGACAATAAAGGAGACCTGCCATATAGTAATAAAAACATGATGTATTTCGTTGAAAAACAAAACGGTTATTGATTTGTAATTTATATTGTTTATGGACCGTTTGGATCATTTTTTAAGAAAGATAAGATAGATTTTTACATGGTCATATGGTTCAAAAGGATTTCAAAACATTTATTTTTGTGAGTTCAAAATCAGCCATCCAGCCTAGTACTATTTGGGAGGCGGGTACGGGTACCGCTGATCTGGGAATCAATGATTGGATAACCATCACCTCTGCCGTAGGTCACCCCAAGTGGTTAATATAAATTTAGGAATGTGTTTCTTTGAATCAGTTGTCACGATGTTACAAAAAGTCGCCGACCGCTTTATGTTTTTACGCTGGTTTAATTTACGAGTTAAAATAAACATAAATATTCTTCCTAGACCTGCAGAATAGTCAATAGATTTCACATGTGGGTAAATTTATACAAGACACTATCTACGTAGATTTTAGTTCGAGATGAATCCGGCAAACATACATAAAGATAGCAGCTAATAAAAATACACGTTAGGAAAATGAAGATAATGTTGGTAGTTCTTAGATAATGGGAATTAAATTTAAAAACACGAAATGTCATTTTTCAACGAAACTTGCAACAGTTCCTAACATAGCGGTCGGTGAAAAATGACATTTCGTGTTTTTAAATTTGAAAAATAACCATTCAAATGTACTTCTTTCGAAATTCCGGTAACTGAATTGATTAGTACTAGTTAATATCTAACTACTACAACTTTTTGAATTTATTTTTTTCGTCCAAATTAACCGTGTCCCGGTTTTGTAAATATTTTCCCTTATATTTCACACAATCAAGGACCGGGTGACGTCACGAACTCTGCCGCACGGTATTATGCTCTTGCCGCCGTTTTCGCGGGCTTTAATAAAATTCAAACTTGTAAAATTAATTTAAGTAATTATGAAAACGAACTTTAAAAAAAAAAAAAATACTAGTATATAAGTTTGCATGTCATCTACTTGAACATATTTTTTATAAGTCAAAATATTTTTCACTCAACTTCCCTATTCAGTGGTATAGAGCATGGGTTTAATTCCTAGATGTGAACGTATCTTTTTCTGATTTTTTGTTTCGGATTTTCGATTAAGAGACGCTAACATTGTCTTCAGTGAGTAAATGTTACGATTTGAAGTTTTACTCATTAAGAATAAAATTAAACAAAAAAATAATAGCATTTTAAAATCATTTGGCACGAAAAACTAACCATTAAAAATATATCTAGCCAACCCATAGATGTAAAATTGGTATGACACCATTGCATATTAAATTTATCGCTGAATTATTCTTTAAACGGAGGTGGTATCATAGTAGACGCGGTGTGAATATACGAGTAAATACCTCCATAAATAATAATTATAACAATCTGCAGTTGAAAAAAACAATGAACTGTATTTAAAAAAACGCACTATGCATGGCTTAGGGGGTTTCTCACCATCCTCCTAATAGCTTATCCGTACTATAACGAATATTATTAAAAATAAAAATAAAATACTTGCAATACTTAGTTAACTCGGCCAACTTATCCATTATATAGCCACTATTCACAGGTTCGAGTACCGAATAATAAACTCTGACTTAGGGGGTTTCTCACCATTCTTCCAATAACTTATCTACACTAATCACGAATATTTTCGATTTAAGGTTTATTTATTTATTAACTTGGAGTTTATAATTCGGTACTCGAACCTATGAATAGTGGCTATATATTGGATAAGTTGGCCGAGTTTTCTAACCACTGCGAGTATTTTATTTTTATTTTTAATAATATTCGTTATTAGTGTAGATAAGCTATTGGGAGGATGGTGAGAAGCCCCCTTCATAAATAAATAAACCATAAATCGAAAATAATCTTTATGGTATGGATAAGCTATTAGGAGGATGGTGAGAAACCCGCAATAATAATGGCACATAGTTATGTATTCAAAGTTTTTTTCCACACAAATAGGAATTAAATTGGTGAAATTCCAGATTGTTGAATGTGAATCAAATTATTACAGTAGATGTATTGTGCCTCTTTCTATGGACTGAAAATATCACAGACAAAAATCTGCGTAAGTATTATAAAAAAATGCAACAATATCAATATGGAAGATGAGGTATATGCTCAATCCCTGTTGTTTGGCAGGTAAATCTTCTTACGACATGACTTGGCGAAAATATGAATCTCTCTTTGTAAACATGGATAAATTTAAAGATTCCATGATAATTAATCAAGCGACAGTTGGCCCCCCGACATATTTATATGCAATATGCAGTCGGTTCAGGAAAAATATGGTATACTTGCTTAAACAAAATATAACTAAGTAATCCCGAAGGAGTTTGCAGAGTGGATTTACCGCCGAATAACAAAAGTAAACAATAAGTCTAGTTTTTTAACTGTTAATTCATGGTGGAATTCCATTGTATTAGATATGAAATTAAACAATTTTTTCACTTTGTTCCACTTGTTTATTTACACCAGGACCGGTTTCGTCCTACTACGGACATTTTCATCTGAGACCAGTCTGAAAATGTCCGTAGTAGGAGGAAACCGGTCCTGGTGTAAATAAACAAGTGGAACAAAGTGAAAAAATTGTTTAATTTCATATCTAATAAAAGTAAACAAGTTTTCATTGCGCGGCCGGTTTCATACAAAACATAGTTTTGATTTTGAGGCCAAAATACCCAACCAAACTGAAAAATATTTTATTTAATAAAAAGATATGTCAAATATCTGTGTCGGCAGGAGCTATTAAATATATTAATATTTTATGATTTTAGAGGCAACTTGGAGAATTATATGCGAGTAAATGTAAAAATTTAAAAAACAATTTCATAATTTTTTTAGAAAAATGATGAAACATAAAATTAAATTAATTTTTATTTTTATAAACAATTTTGATGGGTGTAAATTTAAATTACAAATTACCTATTTACATCGGAATAAAAACTTGTCGTTTATATATTAAAATTACTACCCAAAGAAACAAATTATTATTATTATTTTTTTTTAATTATTCAGATTTTTTTTTAATAATTATAAAATTCTCACAAAAAAATTCCAAACTTGCTTCCAAAAAGAATCAAAACTGATTTCTTTTATTAACTATACGTCATCATTTACAAGCAAAAAAAGTAGCTCCTGTCCGAGACAGATATTTGACATAACTTTTTATTACAAAACTAATTTTTCAGTTTGGTTGGGCATTTTGGCCCAAATCAAAAACCACGTTTATGATAAAACTCCTTATCTATACTGTAAAAAATAGACTGTAAATAAATTCATGCCAACTTATTATTAAAGATATTTTTAAGCCGATTTTAGGTTTCAAATTGGTAAATAATACACAAAAAATAATAATTTTATAATTATTATCATTTCGGCACGCCAATTCAATCAACTACCATCAACTACCGGGTCACCTCTTCAAAGAAATTGAGATTTTTTGGCTTCTAATCGATTGGGAACCTAAATTATTTTTTAAAGGATTTTTTGAGAATCAAATAGGTAGTATATATATTTTAGGAATTTAAATGAGTCAAATAACATATCAAATATAACGATTTTTGAAATGCACATTTTGATTTTGCCCGATAAAGACATTTTATTTTTCACGACTCTACCTATTATATCCATTTTAATAAAAGTAAATATATACGAAATCAAAAAAGTCAGTGAAAATAAACGATGGAATAATCTAGACACCACTTACATGTTCATTGTCTCAGTATCTCAGATTAAATTGAAATATTTACATTACCATAATTCCAAGCAAATTTGATCAAATTGACTTGCTCCACTTTTCACCTGAGTGTCACGTTTGTCACCGATTGTGGAATCTTGGCACGTAACGACTTGTTCCAGTTTCCCGCTGAAACGTATTGTGTTTGAACAAAGTCTTGTTGCGATATGTCACCATATTCAAGTACATACTGTTGTGTCGGTTTATGGGTTTGTGATGCAGAATGAAAATCGAACGACTATTAACACGACTGAACTATATATCAATCAAACTATAAATTTGTTAACTACTGATATGTACTAAGCCCCGAAATATACTAGTATCCATACTTTAAATAGACCAGTTGTGCGGAACGAAGGGGGACATACATTAATTACGTGAGCTGTTAAAAAAAATTTAGTCCCCTCCCCCCCTTGGTGAGATTAAGTGAGATTTAGTGGGACCCCCCCCCCTCACGTGAAATTTTTTTTCTTACTCTGAAGATAAATGTTATTAATGATAGTAATTTTTTCAAAATGGGACACTTCAAAAGAAGTCAAACGATTTTTTTATTTTTATTATCTCTATAATAATATATCCTCTTTTTATCGGTATAATGAGATTTGGTGAGATTTCACTGGACGCCCCCCCATTTTGTGCTCATGTAATTAATTTATGCCCCCAAGGGCGTATCTACAGAATTTACCTTAGGTTGGTAGGGGAAGAAGTGGGAGGGGGGTAGATTTGTTTTGGGACCTCTACTTACCACAATTTATTATTTTCGTCACATTTATAAAAGGCATGGCCCAAATAACATCGTTATATTTTCCAGGAATGTAATCAACGAATATAATTATTGTGGGATTCGTAAATATTGTGGAAGGTGTGAATTTGAAATTTAATTTCGATTGAAAACCTTTAGTAGGTAAATCTACTTAGTTACCTAGAAAAGGAACCTAAAAAATGACTGAATTTTACTTTACTTGTCAAGATTAAAGTTACTAAGATAAAATGAAAAAATGCCAATTACAAATATTTGACCGGTCAGTGGTTGAGTGGGCACCGCGTTTGGGTCCCACCCAGGCGTTTCGTGTTCGATTCCTCGGCTGGCTAGGTCCTCCATCACAACACAAGCAACATCTTCCGCTTAGTGTGGTGGTAGTAGGAGATTTTCAAATGTTGTTGGGTTATTCGTAACCCGGGAATGTTTGTCTTTCTTTTAAAAAAAAAAAAATATAGAGAGAAAATTAAAATAATTAATTTGCAAAAAAAATGTTTGCTGGCAGACATTTGTCTGAATTCAACAAAAAATACTTAAGTTCCAATAAAAAAAATTGAGTTCATTGGACCATATTTCACTTTGGACTATAAATAAAAACATAAAACCGAAATAAGTAGGTGTGATTATTTGCATATTTTAATAGTATGACTGCATGGATGAAAAAAATAATATCCTGGTCGTAGGAAAACATTGGTTTTGCAAGATTCGTTCGTTAATTTTGGGGAAATTAAAAACAGCTAAAATTCTAACAAGATTCTTGTTGGAAGTTGGTCTTTTTGAAAATTTAGGTATAAGTTAGCTTCGAACATCAAATGATTTGGAACCCTGTAGAAAGGAGTGAATCTGGGTCTTGAAAAGACCCGTGTTGTAGGAGGGAGTAAGCACAGTGGCAAATTGCCTATGCCGCTGCTGTCAACAAATAATCAAAAATGCACGCGAAATTCTCAATAACAAATGCCAAAAATATACATAAATAAAAATATTAAACATTTAAATTAGTAAACACATAATATTATATATGCATAAAATTTTAAATATATAACATGAAATAATCACGCAACATTTCCACATAAAATAGTTAGCTAAAACCATGACAGGACAGAATATCAAAAAAATAATGTCCACCATCTTGAACTGTTCAAAATTTATCACAACCTTTTGTCATCCCTAATTCAAATGAAAAGACGACCCAATGACCCATTACTTAATTACATCTTCCCTGAAAAAGGTTATTTTGTTCAAACGGTTTTTCAAGCACACTTATGTATAGGATGTCCGAAAGTTAAGTGCACTAACTTCGGGGATGATAACCGATAAATAACTTGAATATGAATAACTTACTGATGTTTTTCCCACACAAAAATATTTTTCGTAGTAATATTTATCGGTAGGGGTAAATTTATTTTTCCCATGCCAAAAATTCAACTTTTTAACCTAATATGTAACTACCTTAAAACGTTGGAATTTCGAATTAATTTTTTTCTTGTATACAAGAATCACAATCATGAAGAATCACTTCCCGAATTTAGTGCACTTTACCCTCGGACACCTTGTATATTGAAGCCCCCGGTTAGGGAATATTGAGAGGCGAATGGTAGAAGAAGACATATCGATGGGTTTAGCGTAGAGGAATGTTAGGAATTACCTGGCAGATCTGTTCGAATCAAGTCTCACATAAACTGAAATGGGAACAAATCGAAACTGATAAGAAACAGACTTTTAAGTTCTGTCGTTATCAGATACATTTGCACAAATTTTCTGACTATAATTATTACTAAGTCATATACTAAAATTAAACATGCTCATTTCGATTGTCGGTGCATGAGTTCATGTGTGAAATGACGTTTACGTATTCCTGCGTAAAATTATTCAAGTTCAACGAACTTTTTTTTCAAAATTGGTACTGATAAGTATAATTCATATCGTACTACCGATAAAATAGGTAATTATTGATATTATACATGGAGAAAAATGTTATCCGAAAAAACGATAATTTTAATAGTAAAAACGGGACTGAAGTTCTTACGAACAAATTAACGGGGTTTCAATGTTTATTGGCGGGAACATGTACATGTTCCCGCCAATAAACATTGAAACACTGTTAATTTACTCGTAAGAACTTCAGTCCCATTTTTAACCGTTTTTACTATTAAAATGATAGTTTTTTCGAATAACATTTTTTTCCGTGTACAGATGTCGTCATTTTTCTAACATTCGGAAAGTAAATTTCTTATTTTGAACTTAGTTAACTACATTTACAATATTCCGTGATTTTTATCAGGTTTGCGTTAGATTTAATATAAATTGTATTGATTACAAGTCGTAAAATTAATTAAATTTTATTTAGTACTAGTTGTGTAGATGGTAGTTAGGTAAGTACTTATATGTCGGCCGGCTAGGGTCAATGACCTCCCAGTCTGGACCATTTAAGGTCACAGGAACCCACCAGGGGTCACGCATCTGTGTAACTTCGAATTAAATTTAAAAAAACTAAAAGACTCACACGTGTTACACGCAACATCGTGAAATGAAACAATGGAAGGTGGCATGTTACGAATGCAGTGAATGCATTTATGATTTTGGAACGATGTTAAGCCACGAATATTCAGATTTTTACAACAATGTAAGCTATAAAAATGATTTTTTACGGTTTTCAAATGAAAAAGGCATTTTTTTACGATTTTACGTACGGTCTCCGTGGATGAGCGGCAAGGCTCTCGTCTAGCGATCCGAAGGTCGTGGGTTCAATCTCGGCATGCGTAAGTAAATTTTATTTGAATGATTTATATTTTCACTATTTCAATAAAAATAATAATAAAAGGTACATAAAACAGATACTCTCAGTATCGTCCTGGTGTAAGACGACCATTCAGAATTAAAACGTTGCTTGAAATAGCTTCAGCCGTGTTTGGTGACTAGATCTGAATAGATTGGTACTTCCCCACCTACCTCTTCCCCATATCCTTCCATTCCCCACTTCCCTTCAGCCTTAAAACATATTTCAATTGGAATGCCATAGTCTCGCTGGCTCCAGACGGTTGAGAGCAGTTGAGACTCTTGTGGGGTATTCCCATAAAAAAAATTACAATGGTGACAGCGAAATGGCGAACTTACCACCTTTCAAAGACGTAAGAATTTCTTATTGGTTTGGGCATGAAGAGTGAATGGTAAAAGAAGTCGTGGGCGCTAGAGGAAGACATGGCTCCTACTTGAGAGGGTCCATTCCAAGAGTCAGAATATCAGAAGGGTTGTTTGTATGAGACGATGTACGAATTTGAGTGAAGCGGAATGTATGTGCCAATTCCGAGTTATTTGGCGGTCCATCCTCTCTGCCGACTCTGTTAGTTAGATAGTTTTCTTTCAAATATAAAACTCATGTTGAAGCTTAAATAGTTTCAATTAAAGATTTTTATTATGGTCAGAATGAATACATTGAATAGAGGTACCTATCTTATTTCAATATATTATATACCCATATCCATATGTGGGTAAGTATGTGAATTGTAATATTCCAGTGAATTGTAATATTCCAGTGAATTGTAATATTCCAGTGAATTGTAATATTCCAGTGAATTGTAATATTCCAGTGAATTGTAATATTCCAGTGAATTGTAATATTCCAGTGAATTGTAATATTCCAGTGAATTGAAATATTCCAGTGAATTGTAATATTCCAGTGAATTGTAATATTCCAGTGAATTGTAATATTCCAGTGAATTGTAATATTCCAGTGAATTAATAATGAAAAAAAAAAAATTGAAAATTTTTATTCCAGGAATCAGCGGCGTACTGTTTGTTTTGGTGGCTTGTTTTTTTTTGTAGCACTAGGCCATTCACAGAAGTTATTTTGAATATCTTCTTTGCCAACTGCCAACCCGACTTTTTTATTGCGCCCTTAAATAATGCGTCTGGGGCTGGTAGCGTACCAGTGGCCTAGTCCCCGATCTGCCATTAATACCAACAGTTAAAATTCTGTTTCATTATTAATAATTATTTCTTAGTTAACAAATCCAGCTTGAGTGCTTAACTTGTCAAGTGAGAGGTATTAATGAAATTATCTTTTTGGACTCCCGTAGAATATAATAAACAACAGATTTTATTCGTGCCAGGGACGTACTTAGGACTTACATTTTTACTTTTATTCCCCATAATCTAATGCTATGACATATATACAGAAAACATTTATTTTTCGAATAAATTGGTGTAAGTTTTCAAAAAGCTTCCATATTCTTAATAATACAGATCAGCCGAGAGAATAGTCAAACACGAAAAAGCATTCGAATATTGATTTTCCAATTGAGCAGACATCTCCAAATACTAAATTGTGACATAATGAGGAAAGCAATATTCAAATCAAATATTACACAAGTATGTGTTTTACATAATAATATGCTATAAAATAACACCGGGAGGCATAACGGTCCAGTACCTACAATAGTATGACATTTTGAAATATCCTACTAGCGACCCAGAAAACTTAACATTTTGTTTAATTCGCTACTTTGCCGCGATTTGGTGGTATTTATGAGTAATCTGTGTATTGTACCAGGTAGGGGTACACTTTTACATATAACTGCATACTCATCTTAAATTTCGATTTTTTCGAGGGACGATCGATATATATAAGAAAATTGAAAACAGAAAATCTCCAAACAAATTAATGTTTTATGAATACAAGCCATGACGAAGAAGAATTGCTACAAATAGTTTTATTTTATGAACATTATCTTTTTATAGAAATGTATTCTTATTGCTCGTGATTTATATTGCTTTATACTTTATATATGTAATATAGACCTAAAACTGAGAATATTCCTCATCAAGACCTATGTATGGAGTATCTTGATGTACGGCTGCGAAACATGGTGCCTATCCGAAAGAGATAAACGGAGACTAGAGGCCTCTGAGATGTGGTCCTATAGAAGACTATTAGGAATTTCCTGGAGAGACCACATTACAAATGAGGAGGTTCTCCAAAGAATCGAAGGAGGAAAGCACCTGCTTAGGACCTTGTCCGAAAGGCGTGCAAGATGGATCGGCTATATAATACGACAAGAATGCCTCTTGCATGCCATAATGGAGGGTATGACCGAGGGGACAAACTCTAGGGGACGCCCACGCCGAGACCTGCTGGTGGACACGCGCTGCTCATCATATGCAGACTTCAAAAGAGCCGCACAAGACAGGGAAGAATGGAAGAGAAAAATAGAGGAAATTGCTGCAAACCAATCCCAGGATTGAAACCAGAGAGAGATGTAGTTTACCTAAAAACATAACGATTTTTAAAAATTTTGTTACATGAAACTGATTTTGGTAAAATAAATACCCCTTTGTATGGAATAAATTGTCTGGAATGCAATTTATTATACTTATATTAGCCTTTTCAAATTAATAAAATGTTTAAAATAAATAATAACTACTTTTCGCAAAATATCTGACAAAAGATGACTGCACGCCACTGGTTTTGGTGTACCCACATAAGTACATATTAACGCAAATCTAGGGAAGGTGTGAGCAGATGAGCAGTGGCGTACTCAACATCTTCTTCATCTGGATTTTTTTTGTATGGGGTGCGCAGTACGGTCTGCGCACAAGCAAACTGGGATTCATATCTGCTCAATGAATATTACTAGCAGGAAGACTGTTTCGTGCTCAATGAGTACTAGACTGTAAACTTAGCAAAAACAGCTTCAGTAGAAGCTTACAAAAATATGACTTATTCGTAGATGACTTAATTGAATTTAAAAAAAATTTAAGTACCTACTTCCCGACAAGTAAAAAATGTTTGTGCTTTTATGTTTTATACCCTATAAATTAATGGTACTGGGTATTAAATGTTGCTTTGCCCATGACAGTCTACGAGGTTTAATTCAAAGTCAGACGCCCTCCCTTGCAGAGTGGTAAGATTCTTGGCTCTGTGCCAGAGGTCGCAGATTCAAAACCCAGCAAGGCGCAAAAAAAAACGTTTTTATAACACTTCTAATTTTATTAATGAACTTATCAATCTCCCTTCTCCCATTTCCCTAATCGTCAAATTACATAATAATTGCAGGTAACTAGTTTTACTAGCTCTGATATTCACATAAAAATATTTTTTTAGATTATTTTCTAATGGATAATATTATAATATTATAACACATAAACACCATAATTTTCCGTAACATAATGGTAATAAACTTTATTCAAAATTAAAATTATTAAATTATATTGCTCACAATCCTTGCGAATTTTCCTCGAAAATCGATTTTACAAACCCGGATTTTCTTAGAGATAATCACATAATCACATGTTAATACTCAGTCTATAATTCCAATATTTAATCAACCAAATATAGAAGTATATTAAAAAACAAACGTTTAATAATTCAATTATTTTATTGAATTATTTAAATCCCATTAAAATCTGTAACTTGCAAAATCGATAGCCCACACTAAAATTTGTTACAACTCGGCGATATCAATCTGAAATTACTACCGGTTTCGAAACAATATTTGCACAAATAATCGGTAGAAAGTGAAACCGTATTCTCCGTTCACAATACAAAGCGACACAGCAGAGCAAAAAACATTGCGAAATAAATGTTAAATGTAAAACAACTTACCATGGAATTCAAGTGACGTTCGGCAACCGAATCAGCGACCATCTTTTTTCAAATCGATTTCCCGCGAAATTAACCGATTTTTTACAATTAAATTAAATGATATATTGAGCACATTATTTGTAATTTAATTTGCACATTTTTTGGCACTGATTTTGGTTTAGATATCTGCGAGTTTCGAGAGAAAATGTCACCGGGAGAGACGATTGGTTTCTGTGTTTAGCAGCTGGGAGACTGGCATCAAAAATGGCGGATTCTGACTCCGGTGTGGAAAGGAGATGGCGCTTTATCGGGAGAGGGAGATGGAGGAAATTGTTCCAAATTTAAGGGTGGGGACGATTGATTCGCGGTGGCGTTGGAGCAGGAGTACAATTTTATATCGAATTATTGAAATATATACATTTGAGAATTTAATCACATGGGTATGAAAAAGAATCACCTATAAAAGTGTGAACGCAGACAATGTGGATATTTTTAGAATTTTAATTTATTATGAAACCACTGAAATAAAAAAAGTGTGCAAAAAACCGTTTGGTCAATAAAAACTGTTTTTTATTGTATTATTATCAGGAGTAATTTTTAAAACATATTTACAATTATGCCAGCTATATGTACATATATGTATGAGTTTCACTTACCCTTTTTATCATACTTGTATTGTATAATTAAAAAAAATTAAAATTATATTATTCTATTTCATCTTATATTATTCTAGTCATTTTCATCGTACCATAGGTAAGAACCGCTAATATATATTTATATATATTATAGCGCAACAACAGTAATTGATATATTATTTATTCATTTTTTTAAATAGGAAAAACTCCCTTTCTTAACTTCTGAAGGTTATTCCCATCAATGTCATTAAAGAAGAAGATAACAATAATAATCTAAGTTTTTAAAATATGAAAATAAACAAGGCACAGAAAAATAATAAAAGGTAATGGTTATTTTAGTTGATTTATATTTTAAAAACTTAGATTATAATTGTTATCTTCTTCTTCAATGATATATATATTATTTATTCGCTTACTAATAATAAAATATTAAGTTGAACACAGAATTTCTGCATGTTTTAATAATCCAGCCGGCAGTGACACCACTTATTTTACGATATGAACATAATTTATAAATTTGATATTTTTGTGCATATTTGCTGTGATAACATATTGCCAAATAGTAATAGATACAATGAAACCGAAAGTGCTAATTTTAGGAGAATGAAAAATGAGGAATAAAAAAACCGATGTTTAAAAACTTGTTTTTTCATAGACGTATGCATTTACTGAATCTGTTAATATGCTTACGGTCACGTTTAATAGATCTACGTCCAAAAATAAACTTTTCTGATATTGTCTTGTTAAAATACAGCGGAGCGCTGGCTTTCCTATTATAATTTTAGTAAATGAATTTAGGAACCAGAATATGTATTTAATTAAGTATTTTTTCAAAATACACCGGAGTGCTGGCTCTCATATTAGATTCGGGGTTTTAATAAATTTCCTTTAGTGAATGAATTTAGGAACCGGAATAAGAACACGTCGATATAGATTATTAGACTCTGCCGTTCTCCGTTCCGGACACAATTCCACAAGAACGAAGAACTTATTTAGTTGAAAATTTTCACAATATACACCGCCGGTTTTTTATGCATTTAATTTGTAATATACATATTTTGTATTGCCACATAAAAGGGACTCGTTGTGGAGTAAATAATACATAGCATTCGTAATCCTAACTTTAATGAAAATATAAAAAAAACTGTCCTGATTGATTTGAAGTGCCGGCCTTTAATTGCTGTGTTAAATTAAAAATTATTTATATTTATTACTATAAAAGAGACTTTTTTATTGTTAGAGAGTTTGGTATTCACGTACGATATGTTTTGAATCTATGAATATTGCTTAAGGGGAACGGCTGCGCGGCCCTTTTTATATAAAATTTAATTTTGGATTTGAGGTCAAAATACACAACCAAACAGAAAATTAATTTTTTTAAACAAAAGGTATTGCAAATATCTAGTACGGAATACAGATATGTATTACTTTATTGATTTATGTTTGGAATTATAAAGTAGGTACAGGCTATTAAAGAATACAATTTTTCATCATTTTAGAGGCAACTTTTGCAGTTATTTGGGAGTTAATGTTATTTATTAAAAAATGCTCCATTATATTTACTACACAGTAATGATGAAATATAAGAATTTTGAACGGCGTACATTCAAATTACACATGACTGACTTATATTATTAGAAAACAAGTGTGTCGTGTGTGAAATTAAAATTTGTACCCTAAAAATGCCATTTTTACGATGTATTTTTTAAATATTTTATTTAAACGGTAGATTGGGCTAGCCTTTTTTTACATTTAGCATTAACTCCCAAAAAATTGTAATAGCCTATAATTTATAACATAAATAAACAAAATAGGAAATATTTGTATAAATATATTCACTGAACCCCTTTGATTAAAAGAAACAATTATTCGGTTTTATATGATTTGAGATTTTCATAACCAAAAGTATTTTTAAAATTTTTTTTGGGGTGTTCACACATCTGCCCTAATGATGGACACTGTAACGTTGTCCAAAACGCTGGCTAAAGAAGGAGGTAGCGCATCACGGCATTACACCCCAAAAATAAATAACAAAAATTATTCGGTTTGTTATTTTGGCCTCAAATATAAAATTAAGTTTTCTATGAAAAAAGGCGCCCAGCCGTTTCTCGTAAGAATTTCATTTATTTTGTAGCATCAACAACGGCCTACGCGGTCGATAAGCAAGCCTCTCGACTAGGGATCCGGATGTTGAAATCCGGCGGGTTCAAATCTCGTTGTGCGCAGATACATTTTGTTTAGTTGATTAGTGTTTTCACAATTGAATATACCTAAGGTATATTTGTAGAACCTTCCCCTCGTCGAAGATACTCTCAGTACCGCCCTGGTGTAAGACCACCATTCAGATTTGAAACGTTGCTTGAAATAGAGCTAATAGCCAGGTACTTTCAAACTTTCCTCTTTCCTATTTCCTTCCCCTCCCCACTTACCTTAGATCTGTCAACAAACCCCAATCTGGGATGTATAGTCTCATTTGCTCCAGACGGGAGTAGTTGGGACTTTTGTGAGGTATTCACATTAAAAAATGTGGACAGCGAATATCCATGGAAAAGACCCTCCCAGAGATTGCAGGTAAAATGTCCTAAAAATAACATGTTCTAATGTTATCTTTTTCCATATTTTTGACTGCTATCTTTTTAGAAAGGTGGCAGCGAAAATAGGTATCAGTGGCCGAGTTGGTTTAGAAGCTTATCCTGGTAAGAAGAGAGATCCTGTGTTCGAGTCCCAGTTGCGACCGTTGCGGTTTTATTTTTTTGTGTCTTGTACTTTTTCATACTTTCGTTTTGATTTATTAGTACCTATAATCTTCTTATTCAATGATATATATTACATTGATGGGTATAACCTTCAAAGGTTATTATAACGGGAGACGTTCTAATACAAAAAAATATTGCCTTGTGATAAATAATTCACTAAGAATACCAAAATAGAAAAAAAAACTAATTATGTTATTTAAGTTTTCAAAATACAAAATACAATAAACATTTCGACGTTTTACGTAACATCCCCTCGATGCCATGGCTGGAAATGAAATAGTCTGTTGCCACGCCGCTCCGCGGGCGGGCTCAGCTCGGGTAGGGCGGGGGGAGGTAGGGCGGGGTAGAGCGGGCGGAGGGCGGCGGGACTGGGGGAGGGCGGGGGCGGCCAGCCGCTCTATCGATCCGCTGCCGGCTGGGCGGGCAGGCGGCTGCTGTGGGCGGGACCCCGCTCCAGTGGATTACTGCGATTTTAACTGGGATTGAGGATAGAACACCGAATTGTTTTTTTTCTTGGTCAAGGTAAATTTTTTTTTTCAAATTTTTGACAATAAACACATTATACGTATTTCAAGCATCTTCATCAAGACATAATGAAATTAACGAATCTCAAAATTAATTGATCAAATTATATTCAACTTACCAGCACAACAACTACTTTGCGAATATTACAATGTATTTTACGTATTTATGAGTGTATCGTGTTTAAATTGTATAATTAGAATATCAAAAAAATTAAATACGATTTAAGATTTTCACGGAAATTTTTTTTTTGTTATTTATTTTTGGAATGTTATGCCGTGTGACGCTACCTCCTTCTTTAGAAACTTTGGCTAAAGAAGGAGGTAGAACACGGTATAACATCCCAAAAATAAATAACAAAAATCAAATTAATAGTTTGAAGAAGAGGATATTATAAACAAAAAATTATAACATTTTAGATTGTTCTATGTGAAATATAGGCTAAATAAAACCTTCACCAGTTCATGTATTTAATAATAGTGTCATTTATATTTCACGAAATTCCCTTTTTATGACCATTTTGTCCGCTTTAAAAGGAAAATTTTTAGTACTGAAAGGTTGTAACACAATATTGTTTTTTTCAGAAAATTTATGCTGGATTAAATTTTCCACTCAAATACAATAGTTTTTTGATAGGCCACAGAGATAACGTCAAAAAGTGTAAAGATAAATTTTATATTCATTCATTACTCATTACAGTCATTACATTACCAATGAAAGGTACGGCTAAAGCCACGATCGTAGAACCCGTGCTATGCGAATTGCCTACAAATAGGCGCAATAAAATATATTTAAAAAAAAAAAAAAAATTGTTTGTCTGCAACACCGATATATGGTTTCATGAATGACTCTTTTCATCCGATATCTGACTTTATAATTACTTTTTCCTAAAAAAATATCGTTCTTTAACGAAGCGAATATTCAAAGTTCAACAATTCCACTGGGTTTTAACCCATTGGGCGCGAATAGCTCGATGTAAGCCCGGGTCTAACAATCACATAACCGTTTATACGCGTAATAATATGCAGTGTTACCATTACCACTAGAACCAGTATGTAGGAATAACACGCTTAACTGCCTACCTAACTACTCTCTAACAAACATTATATTCACAACTTCAAATTTACATTGTAATTCGCGACATTTACAAAAAATTTACAATAACACTCAGAAACCATTGTAAACATTTCCCCACGGTGTTTTAATAAAAGCGTGATCTTACCGAGGGCCGGTCCTGAGAAAAACGTAATAAGTTCTCAAAGGCGCTGGTATTAGGTGTTAGGTAACATCAGCGCCTTGGTTACTTGACTCCTTGGCGCCTGGAGCGGACTGCTCCAATTGCTCCTGCATACGGCCGGCCCTGGAAGTCCAGCACGAAATGTGGTTGAAATATGACCAAATACCTCATTAACTAATTATTTCCCGTTTAGTGTCATAAAGTAAATGCCGACTGCAAATGCATATTTAGGTTCGTATTTCAATTCCATATTGCCAATTTATTCGTATTTTTACGTAATTGTTTGGTGTTTACGTTTCTGAATGTTAATTTATAGAAAACATCTCCATTGTTTTCCAGCGTATACTGATTTCTTATTTATTCTCTGTCAATATCGGTTCGGCTGTCAACATTCGAACCGTGCTCGGAAAATCGATATAAAATCATCGGAGGTTAAGTCTACCGATCCGATTTTTTAAAGCTATGATATTCTCTTTATGCAATTTATATGTATCTAAATGTTGTATTTTTTATTGTGAGATTTGGTTCATTATCTTCTTTCGAATCGAAGTCAATGAGATGAGCTACCTTGTGAGACTGAAGAGTTAGGGAGGGGACGAATACGAGAAAACGACAGTTTGGGAATTACCGAGCCATTACAATCTGGTCTCTAAACATGGCTAATGCCATTTCAAACCATTTTTTGATTCCGAATTTCTCTCTTTCACCAGGGATGATGACGCCAAGACTCTTGAATACTCTAATATAATTGTATGTGACTTAAAATACCCACGAATAAGATTTTTATTTTATTAGCCATAGGGGGTTTCTCGCCATCCTCCCAATAACTTTTCTACACTAATAACGAATATTTTCGATTTACGGTTTATTTATATATTAAGTTGGGGTTTATAATTCGGTACTCGAACCTATGCATAGTGGCTATATATTGGATAAGTTGGCTGGGTTTTCTAACCACTGCGAGTATTTTATTTTTATTTTTAATAATATTCGTTATTAGTGTAGATAAGCTATTGGGAGGATGGTGAGAAACCCCGATAAGCTAATATGAAGTCATGGCAAATAGAAGAATTTGAACTAAAAATTATGTACCTAATTGCTTTATTATTATATTGTCTTATCTTTCTTGTCTTTCTCTTTACCTACTTATACACTAGGGTACGACACGGAGAAAAACGTTATTCGAAAAAAATATCATTTTAATAGTTAAAACGGTTAAAAACAGGACTGAAGTTCTTACGAACAAATTAACAGGGTTTCAATGTTTATTGGCGGTAACATGTAAGAATAATTTGTTGGTATACGTAATTTCGTACGTATACCAACAAATTATTCTTACATTTTCCCGCCAATAAACATTGAAACGCTGTTCATTTGTTCGTAAGAACGTCATTCCCGTTTTTAACCGTTTTTACGAATAAAATGACCGTATTTTAGAATAACATTTTTCTCCGTGTATGTTTTATATTTTATTTTACTTATTATTATTTCTATTGTTTCACTAGTATCTCCACCTAGAAACAACTAAATCTTGATTTACGCATGCTGTGATAATTTTTAATTGGAGTGTTAATATCTACGCACATCCCAATGCCATCAATTTCATTAATGAAATAATTGTTAACACTCTGTAAATGTTTCAAACAAGAAATAAATAGCATTACATGGGTTTCTTTATTGTTCCACGACTAACTTACAATTTTTCTAAAATACATAAACAGTACAGTACAAACTTTAAAGGTACAGTCTCTTTACTGACTTTACAATAAAAACATATATGCGACAGAGAAAGGCGTGCTTTGGGAGGCATGCCCCTTTTTGTACCATAAACTCGCCTATTGCAAAGATTTTTGTATCAACGGTACAAACGGTCGATATTAAAGTTTGGCGTGTACTATACCTATAAAGTATTGTGCTTTTAAAGAGCTCTTACGACTATTGATACGTCAAACAATAAAGCTATAAAATTAGCCAAGTATGAATATCATTTTTATTACCACAATAAAGTACTGACATGAATGCTCAATGCGTACCTGGTACCAAATCGTACCTTATAATTTTATACTCGTTATTCGTTACTAATCTACCAATCTGGCAAAGGTTCATTTTCATATTTACCATTTATAATAGATTTCAGAATATTTAGTACCTATGTTTTATTTGTTTATTTATTTACGCCCTAGTGGGCTATTACAAAGATAGATATATAAGCAATATAGTTGTTTTAGCAAATACATAGTATACAATATATAATGATTTACGATTAAATTAAAGCAAATAAAAAAATAAAAAAAATAAGAAATAAAAAGTGTATTCACTACGGAGTCGTGAAATCATACATTTTACTAAAGTAAATATAAAGACATATAATTCATAATAAGAAAACCTTGTGGCTAGCCATAATTTACAATAAAATATATAAATTTGTTTTAGACCACTTTAAATTTTAATTAAACTCTACCGGTTTCGGAAGAACCTTTCCTTCGTCAGGTGAATTTTAAAACTAAAACTAAAAATTTAATATTCTCCTGACGATGGAAGGGTCCTTCCGAAACCAATAGAGTTTAATAATTTAAAGTGGTCTAAAACAAAGTTATATAAAAATATTGTTAATTAAAAAGACTTAGTTTTGTAACTATTACGGAATCTTTAAACATGTCTACAATATTCCCAAATTTATTGCCCAAATGATGTAGTCTATTTATAGGTGTATGAGCCTCATAACTTGTTTTGAAATTGTCATAGAAAAAGGTAGCGCTTTGCCTCGTATTTCTGGTCGGTACGTACGATTTTATTTTGGCAAGAATTTCAGGGTTGTCAATCCAATTATTAATAATTTTATTTAATAGTACAAGGTCTGAGATGATCCGCCTATCTGACAGCGTAATTAAGTTGAATTGTTTCGTCAAAAGGGCATATCTAATATTATGAATTGGAATATTCAGCTTTTAAAGTTAATAAATCTTAGAAATTTGCGCTGTATCCTTTCTATATTGTCGGAATGTGTTTTATCAATTTCAAGAGTTGCCATTCATATGTCAAATATTTTAAAACTCGAAGATGCTCGTTTCATCAACATTTTGTTGCCACTATAATAGGAACAATAGTTACAACCCGGTTTCAACAATTTCAACAATTTCAACAATTTCAACGGTTATTGTACAATAATTTAATGAAAGTACAATTTGAAGGCTTGTCCTATTTTTAACTATATTTATAAGAAAATAGTGTCTGTGAATTTTATTTTTAAAAAAATGTACAGTTTTTTTTCTCGAAGATGATGAATTTTTGCACACTTGACGTTCAAAATAATAGAAAGGTCACTGTCTACTTAGATTATAAAAATCATCAAGGAAATAATGTTGAGAGCCGAAAAGGTTGAAAGGCTAGACATTTTGTAAGGATATTTTGTTGGATGAATGTTACTCACCCAGGGACACACACACAGATCTCCTGCCTTATAGTTATTTAAAAATAATAATGCCACTAAGAAAATAAACACCCAATTTAAATATTTATTTAAATTGTAAACCACACTAAAAGTTAATTAAATATGTCATTTTTAGTTTAATAATTAGCTTTATATTTTCAATATCAATATTAATACTAATATCTACGGGTAGGTACCAAACCAGTTTGACTTCCGTTAGTCGACTAAAGAATATTATACAGTATTTTTGTGTTTGGTGATGGCAGCGGGAACATAAAACTAGACATTTTACAATACGGTACGAAAAGGTTCCGAGGAACTATTAATCATTCTCATTACGGTTACTTTCGGGGGACACTGGGGCAGCAGGCTACAGCAGACGAACATCTGTTCGGGTTCATTATTATTGCTATTAACGGAATATTTCTTAGTTTCTTATTAAAAAATAATTATATTAGTTGTGGCTCCGACTATCTGTCTGTAACTCCGGTTCAATGAACTATGGAACTCGGATTTGCTTTCAATTTAAATTTAGGGGACATTTTATATATTATTTAATTATAACAATACCTTTTATATTTAACGATCTATTTTTAGTCACTCTTACGAAACATCACCTCAATAAAAAATCGCGTACAATCGATTAGGCACTCCTTAAAGCCTGAAAACATTCTTACTTACTTAGGAGAGAAATATCACAGACAGAAAATTTTTTAAAAAGATACATATTTCTGGGCTAACAATAATCGGGTAATCTGTATCTGCATTTTTTTTTAAATAATCTATTTTAAAGAGCGCTACAAACAGAAATTAATCATAATATAATTTTTTTAATTTACAAATTTAGTTATTTATAGACTATGAAATATTAACACGTCATATTTCACAAGAGCCTCGTATCTTTATGGTGACGAAAAGCTATCCTTATCTACTATTTTACCACTGTATAAAATGTAAAAATTGTGTATTTATTGTAAAAAAAACCTTTAAATATTAAATAAATACAAAAAAATATATATTTTTGAAATGTTTCACTAAGGCCCTTTTTTATAATTTTTATTTAAAATAGTACTATACACAAAGTTTATTATTTTCATATAATATAATTTATTATCTAATCATTCAAATCGAGTGATTTCAGTTTTACATGATTTAAAGATGTATTTTTACTGTGAGAGGATTCGCTGACAGGTAACATATAATAATAAAAATTATATATATTTTTTTTAATTTACCACTTGTCCCATTATCCCACTTATACTCCAATTCACCACTTTATTATTTGTTGGGGCAGGCCAGCACCCCCTCTTACTACAAAATAAAAACTTATTCTTCAAAAAGTCACGTTCATAACTATCACCAGAAACTCCAACGAACAAAGACTTGCATCACTGTAACTAAGTGGTCAAGTTTTACCAAACAACCATACAACTTTTTTATAACCAGGTCCATTCTTCCGGCTATCAGTTACCTGGACTTGTTGAGTATTGTGCAAGTCACGCTTTTTCTTTCATTGAGTAGGTACAAATACTCTACGGCTGCTAGAGCAATAAAGACTATAACACTGACTTACATTCGGGGCCGTCGTTTTACCGTGGCATTAGATTAATGGTGTCCGTTACTGTACTTTATACCCCGGTGGCAGAATTAGTGAAAAAATACATCACGAATTCGTCAGAGTAGGTACAAATAATTGTAGTTATTGATGTTGGAAGCTTTTATTCGCTATAGAATACCGCGTTCTAATTGTCAACAAGTATGTGCCGCATTTTTTATCCTTACTCATACGATCACGAACGGCTTTTTTTTTGTAGAATTGAGTAGATTTTATAAGAGTTTTGTAGTGCACGATGGGCGTTTAATATGAAGCTTTTTTTCATATCGATCCCTATATCGGGACCCATATGATAAATAATCGTTGCTTTACAGTCTTTAGATACAGAATCATTATTTTCATATTTACGATTTCATACAGATAGTTGGCATTAGAGAATTTTTTTGGAACATTCTAAATCACCAGGAAAGCATCTGACATTTACCTTTGCCGTTGTCGTCTACAAATCAATAAAATTATTGGTTAAATATATTATTCTGCGACGGTAATACCGGGACCTCTATAATATATATATATTAATGCTCGTAACCACCAGATTTTAAGACAATCGCAGTCTCGCGAAAAACGACCACTCTGCCCCTCGAGTTTGACCGACCTCAAAGCTGATTTTCGCGAGACATCGACCGTGGATAAAAATACATACGATTTTTTCAGACCTGATTTGTATGGGAAAAATTCAGCCAGAATTTTACCAATTGCAAATTTTCATATAAAAAAACTGATGCAAAAAAAATAAACTGCTAATAAAACTGATGTATGAAAACCTAGCGGCGAAAACTAGAAGCGCTCATTATTCGACGAAGAAATTCAAAGTTGTATTTCCAGCCGCCAGGTTCGCCCATCAAAAAAGGAAAAATTTATCGTCAGACCTTCACGAAAAATTTGTGAAAGAGCCTCAGTACTAAAATCGTAAAGTGTATATTTTTTTAAATATAAGGCGTCTCACCTCAAAACTTTACATTCCGACGAGCCTCGAGGTAAATCAAAATTGCGACTTAAAAAAGATACCCGGCTTAGATGTTTTTGTATTATTTCGACTACGACAGGTTTTGGAACATAAATAATATATTATATTTATGACTTTTCATGGAAATTTTGTCAGGATTCGTTTTCAAACGTCGGTAATTTCTGACGTTTACGAAAAAAATTCCGAGTTAAAAACTGTTAAAATGTTCGTAGCCAGTAAAAAAATGCTTTATTAAGGAAAAAATTATCGTCAGACCTTCAAAGTACTGAAATGTTGGGGCATTTTTGAAAATTATTCTATGGCGTCTCGCATGTTAATTTGACATTTCGACGAGTCTCATGTGTATCAATATTACGTCAAAAATAGCATATGTGGATAAGATGTTTTTCTATAATTTTGAAAACCATAGATTTCCGAACTCCAATAATACATTACATTTACCACATTTCATGTAAATTATTTCAGGATACATCTTCAAAAGTTGAAAAAATTCTGACGTTTATGAAGAAATGCAAAATAAAAACAGGTTAAACGTTACCGGCCAGCTACATAACGTTGATTTTAATTGCTGGGTTGGTACTTTTGTAAAGACAAATAAAATTCGAACGGTTCAGGCTGCCGAGATCATAGAAAATAATTTACCAGTGGGTAGGTACCTACTTGGGTGGGAACGTTATTTTTCAAATATTGAGAATTTAACATGATGAATAAAACTGTTTAAATAACTCAGGATAATCCATTTTTTTTGCCTAATGGTGTAGGTACTTCTTTAAATAGTGCACAATAGTGTTATTATAATATCATTCGGCGTGGGTGGTGTGCATTGGTACTGCCACCCCGTGAATCATTTGTTGGATGACCAAACCCTTTATAACCGGTTAATCTGAGTCGATTTAAGAATATCTAAATATATTCAGGTTGGCAAAAAGATGTATCTCAGTGACGTTTTGCATCGTTATATGCACCAATACACACAATCCTAAGGGCGGGCTTTTTCGTGTGAATGTTTATGCATAAACTATGGATCTTACTCGACTAATTTAAAACAAAATTAGGAAAATCTACCGGGAAAAGAGAAGTTTATTTAATTTTTATAATAGCTCTACACAGGAGGCCTTGAAGAAAATAATTCCTCTCAGGGCCTATGTCATCTTTGGGGATGCTGTGTGAAGGGTTATTTTTAGGAAAGTAAGGAGATGATGTTCTGGTAAGGAAAAAGTTATGAGGGGTGGGTAGGAATCTGGGGATCAGTGTGTGGAGTGACGGACGAAAATAATTCCTCTCAGGGCCTATGTCATCTTTGGGGATGCTGTGTGAAGGGTTCTTTTTAGGAAGGTAAGGAGATGATGTTCTGGTAAGGAAAAAGTTATGAGGGGTGGGTAGGAATCTGGGGATCAGTGTGTGGAGTGACGGACGAATGATTTTATCCCTCCCACTGCGGTGCAAGGTGATGTTCCGAGAGAGCTTTGCTGAAGAACCCAAAAAGTCTCCCTAAACCAGTCTCTTCCGATCTGTCTGCCACGAAATTGGTGGGCAGACGAATCCACCGCCAAGACCAGAACAAACCTCATGAACCCAGGCACCACTTCTAAATCAACAAACATAGCGAACCACTTGAAATGACCTATTGCAGAGGCGTTGGCCTACGCACCCAGCGAATTTTTTTAGCGTAAGATCCTCACGGCCTTTGCGGTAGGTCAGCAGAGGCCGTAGCACGCTCGCTCTATAACGATCGATAGGATAACTATCAGTAACTTCTCATCGTTCCCTAGCATGACTACAGATCGCCAACGAATAAGTGACAGGTCACAATGACTAAGTGTCCTTCGTAACATATTCGACATCAACTATTGTTTGTACGTTAGCGATGTGCAGTTGTCCTAGGGAACGATGAGAAGTTACCGATAGTTATCCTACCGATCGTTATAAAGCAAGCGTGCTAGGGCCTGAACAAAAAAATTAGACTTTAGCCTTTAAAAAATTGAGCTTTGGCGTATTTGAGAATCCTTCATTTGCTAACGAAATTGCCTGAAAATGACGGCCTCTGGCGTAGATGTTTTTTGATATATTCAATGGCAAAAGGTTTCAAAAACTTATTCAACCGTTTTTTTAGTGGCATTCCATTGAAAATATTCCACAATATCGTGCTAAAAATTTGACATTTTACAAAAAAATCCATGAAAAATCCGCTAACAAATTTTACAACATTTAAAAAGATTACTTGCCAGTGGATTCGTATAATATTATCACTGGGTAGGTACCTACTTTGCTCCATCGAATTACAAATAAATGGTTTGAAATTCAGAGAAATCACCAAAGATGGTAGGTACTAAATGCGTTTCTTCTGGAAAAATGCCGATTGCAGTTTGTCGGTCTTTTAATTCAAATTCAGAAACAGGATGGTAAAAAAAATTCCGCTCGAAATATACTGATTAATTTTTTTATTAAAACTCATGATTTTTTCCTTAATTTTTTTTGTTTAGAAAATATTGTCTTGCGTTTGCGACCAACGTTTTTGCGGCGCATTAAAATTTATCTAAATAAGATGCAAAGTTTTTTTTCTAATTTTCTATACATTTATCGTTATTAATAATTATTGATTACGAAAAGAGTTATGGCGTCCGTGACATCAAAAGGTGGATACTTGAAAGATGTCATTTCCATAAAAAAATATTAAAGAGTCGATTTAAAAAAAAAATCATTTTTTTAATCGATTGGTTTTTGTAATAATGAGTGAGGAAATTTTGCCGGACCCTGTCGTTCATTTCGACTGTCCAATCAGGGAGTTCAGTAGGCATGCGGATTGCATTGAATTCAAATATCGATATTTACTCTAAGTAAGAACTTCTTTCCTTTAAATCACAAAAAAAATATGATATAAAATAAAAAAAAGTAACCAAAGATGGATATTTCCAAAAAAATGTAGGTGTACACGGGGGTAGGTAGATATGCAGGTAGGTAGGAACTAAGTACTGAACAGGTACTCTGGGTAGGTAGGTATGTATGAAGGTACTTTTTATAAATTAGGTGGGTTCGATGCAGTGCTACAGATTTTTTATATGCATATAAATCGAAAAATAGATCGGTCAGGATTCGTTCGTTTACTTTGGACATTATTCAATTTTAAAATAAAAATAATTATACGTGTGCACGGGTAGCCGGATATTGTTAAAGAATTTCTTTGTGTAATTTTTTTGCTGCAGTAAAATTGAGTTTGATAAGATGGTTTTTTGTTGAACAAATATTTTTTGTTTGAGGGTTAGGTAGGTTTTTTTTCCAATACTATTCATCTGATGGCGACAAAACTTTTGGGATTTGATGTGTGCATGCCCGGGTTGGTTTCTACGCATAATAGTAAGCTCTGGCTTTATGAAATTATTTTATATACTATTCACCCGATCGAGATGAAACTTTGGAAATTTGATGTGTGCATGCCTGGGATGGTTTTTATGCATAAAAGTAAGCTCTGGCGTTATGAAAATATTTCCTTTAATTTTCATCCGATTGAGATGAAACTTTGGGAATTCGATGTTGACATGCTCGGGATGGTTTCTATGTAAAAGAGTAAGCTCTGGCGTTATGAAATTTTTTCCAATACTATTCATTTGATTGCGACAAAACTTGAGCTTTGATGTGTGCATGCCCGGGTTGGTTTCTACGCATAATAGTAAGCTCTGGAATTATGAAATTATTTACGCATAATGGTAAGATCTGGCGTTATGAAATTATTTCCTATACTTTCCATCCGATTGAGATGAAACTTTGGGAATTTGATGTTGGATACTCGGGATGGTTTGAACATAAAAGAGTAAGCTCTGGCGTTATGATTTTTTTTCCAATACTTTTCATCTGATTGCGACAAAACTTTTGGTATTTGATGTGTGCATGCCCGGGTTGGTTTCTACGCATAATAGTAAGCTCTGGCTCTATGAAATTATTTCCTATACTATTCATCTGATTGCGATGAAACTTTGGGGATTTGATGTGTGCATGTCCGGGATGGTTTCTATGCGTAATAATAAGCTCTGGCGTTATCAAATTATTTCATATACTATTCACCCGATTGAGATGAAACTTTGGAGATTTGATGTGTGCATGCCTGGGATGGTTTTTATGCATAAAAGTAAGCTCTGGCGTAATGAAATTATTTCCTTTACTTTTCATCCGATTGAGATGAAACTTTGGGAATTCGATGTTGGCATGCTAGGGATGGTTTCTATATATAAGAATAAGCTCTGGCATTATGAAATTATTTCCAATACTATTCATCCGATTGCGATGAAACTTTGGGGATATGATGTGTGCATGCTCGAAATGGTTTTAAAATATAATAATGAGCTCTAGCGTAATGAAATTATCTACAATAATATTCATCCGATTGCGATGAAACTTTGGTGAGTTATTGTGCGCAAGCCCGCGAAGTTTTCTTTATATAATGCAGAGATTTGGCGTTATCAAATTCATACAAAAAATTTAAATAGGTGTAACGGGAGTTATTAGAAAAGTGAGTGCATATCATATAATTTAGAAACAATTTATTAGTGAAAAAATTGAGCCGTTAACTTCTAGGCCCCTTTTTGCGAGAAAAGGCCCATACTGAACGCCTTAACCAGGGCGACCAAAGTGGCTAAGTAGCGGGTGTACAAAATTGAGCGATTAACTCACAGGACCCTTTGAGTAGTTCTCACAATCCTTGCTTCATCCACATTCAAACATCGATTTTTTTTTTCAAATATTTAATTTTTAAAAAATGTAGACACACACACTTCTTGCTTCATCCACATTCAAACGTCAATTCGCTTAGTGCTTTAACCAATTAGTTGCCTTGCAACGGGCAAAAGCTAGTATATATATTAATGCTCGTAACCACCAGATTTTAAGTCAATCGCAGTCTTGCGAAAAACGACCACTCTGCCCCTCAAGTTTAACCGACCTCAAAGCTGATTTTCGCGAGACATCGACCGTGGATAAAAATACATACGATTTTTTCAGACCTGATTTGTATGGGAAAAATTCAGCCAGAATTTTACCAATTGCAAATTTTCATATAAAAAACTGATGCAAAAAAAATAAACTGCTAATAAAACTGATGTATGAAAACCTAGCGGCGAAAACTAGAAGCGCTCATTATTCGACGAAGAAATTCAAAGTTGTATTTCCAGCCGCCAGGTTCGCCCATCAAAAAAGGAAAAATTTATCGTCAGACCTTCACGAAAAATTTGTGAAAGAGCCTCAGTACTAAAATCGTAAAGTGTATATTTTTTTTAATATAAGGCGTCTCACCTCAAAACTTTACATTCCGACGAGCCTCGAGGTAAATCAAAATTGCGACTTTAAAAAGATACCTGGCTTAGATGTTTTTGTATTATTTCGACTACGACAGGTTTTGGAAAATAAATAATATATTATATTTATGACTTTTCATGGAAATTTTGTCAGGATTCGTTTTCAAACGTCGGTAATTTCTGACGTTTACGAAAAAAATTCCGAGTTAAAAACTGTTAAAATGTTCGTAGCCAGTAAAAAAATGCTTTATTAAGGAAAAATTTATCGTCAGACCTTCAAAGTACTGAAATGTTGGGGCATTTTTGAAAATTATTCTATGGCGTCTCGCATGTTAATTTGACATTTCGACGAGTCTCATGTGTATCAATATTACGTCAAAAATAGCATATGTGGATAAGATGTTTTTCTATAATTTTGAAAACCATAGATTTCCGAACTCCAATAATACATTACATTTACCACATTTCATGTAAATTATTTCAGGATACATCTTCAAAAGTTGAAAAAATTCTGACGTTTATGAAGAAATGCAAAATAAAAACAGGTTAAACGTTACCGGCCAGCTACATAACGTTGATTTTAATTGCTGGGTTGGTACTTTTGTAAAGACAAATCAAAAGTTGAAAAAATTCTGACGTTTATGAAGAAATGCAAAATAAAAACAGGTTAAACGTTACCGGCCAGCTACATAACGTTGATTTTAATTGCTGGGTTGGTACTTTTGTAAAGACAAATAAAATTCGAACGGTTCAGGCTGCCGAGATCATAGAAAATAATTTACCAGTGGGTAGGTACCTACTTGGGTGGGAACGTTATTTTTCAAATATTGAGAATTTAACATGATGAATAAAACTGTTTAAATAACTCAGGATAATCCATTTTTTTTGCCTAATGGTGTAGGTACTTCTTTAAATAGTGCACAATAGTGTTATTATAATATCATTCGGCGTGGGTGGTGTGCATTGGTACTGCCACCCCGTGAATCATTTGTTGGATGACCAAACCCTTTATAACCGGTTAATCTGAGTCGATTTAAGAATATCTAAATATATTCAGGTTGGCAAAAAGATGTATCTCAGTGACGTTTTGCATCGTTATATGCACCAATACACACAATCCTAAGGGCGGGCTTTTTCGTGTGAATGTTTATGCATAAACTATGGATCTTACTCGACTAATTTAAAACAAAATTAGGAAAATCTACCGGGAAAAGAGAAGTTTATTTAATTTTTATAATAGCTCTACACAGGAGGCCTTGAAGAAAATAATTCCTCTCAGGGCCTATGTTATATTTGGGGATGCTGTGTGAAGGGTTATTTTTAGGAAAGTAAGGAGATGATGTTCTGGTAAGGAAAAAGTTATGAGGGGTGGGTAGGAATCTGGGGATCAGTGTGTGGAGTGACGGACGAAAATAATTCCTCTCAGGGCCTATATCATCTTTGGGGATGCTGTGTGAAGGGTTCTTTTTAGGAAAGTAAGGAGATGATGTTCTGGTAAGGAAAAAGTTATGAGGGGTGGGTAGGAATCTGGGGATCAGTGTGTGGAGTGACGGACGAATGATTTTATCCCTCCCACTGCGGTGCAAGGTGATGTTCCGAGAGAGCTTTGCTGAAGAAGCCAAAAAGTCTCCCTAAACCAGTCTCTTCCGATCTGGTCTGCCACGAAATTGGTGGGCAGACGAATCCACCGCCAAGACCAGGACAAACCTCATGAACCCAGGCACCACTTCTAAATCAACAAACATAGCGAACCACTTGAAATGACCTATTGCAGAGGCGTTGGCCTACCCACCCAGCGAATTTTTTTAGCGTAAGATCCTCACGGCTTTTGCGGTAGGTCAGAGGCCCTAGCACGCTCGCTCTATAACGATCGATAGGATAACTATCGGTAACTTCTCATCGTTCCCTAGCATGACTTCAGATCGCCAACGAATAAGTGACAGTTCACAATGACTAAGTGTCCTTAACATATTCGACATCAACTGTTGTTTGTTCGTTAGCGATGTGCAGTTGTCCTAGGGAACGATGAGAAGTTACCGATAGTTATCCTACCGATCGTTATAGAGCAAGCGTGCTAGGGCCTGAACAAAAAAATTAGACTTTAGCCTTTAAAAAAATTGAGCTTTGGCGTATTTGAGAATCCTTCATTTGCAAACGAAATTGCGTCAAAATGACGGCCTCTGGCGTAAATGTTTTTTGATATATTCAATGGCAAAAGGTTTCGAAAACTTATTCAACCGTTTTTTTAGTGGCATTCCATTGAAAATATTCCACAATATCGAGCTAAAAATTTGATATTGTACAAAAAAATCCATGAAAAATCCGCTAACAAATTTTACAAGATTTAAAAATATTACTGGTCAGGTGGATTGGTATAATAATAATCACTGGGTAGGTACCTACTTTGCTCCATCGAATTACAAATAAATGGTTTGAAATTAAGAGAAATCACCAAAGATGGTAGGTACTAAATGCGTTTCTTCTGGAAAAATGCCGATTGCAGTTTGTCGGTCTTTTAATTCAAATTCAGAAACAGGGTGGTAAAAAAAATTCCGCTCGAAATATACTGATTAATTTTTTTATTAAAACTCATGATTTTTTCCTTAATTTTTTTTTGTTTAGAAAATATTGTCGTGCGTTTGCGACCAACGTTTTTGCGGCGCATTAAAATTTATCTAAATAAGATGCAAAGTTTTTTTTCTAATTTTCTATACATTTATCGTTATTAATAATTATTGATTACGAAAAGAGTTATGGCGTCCGTGACATCAAAAGGTGGACACTTGAAAGATGTCATTTCCATAAAAAAAATATTAAAGAGTCGATTTTAAAAAAAAGTCATTTTTTTAATCGATTGGTTTTTGTAATAATGAGTGAGGAAATTTTGCCGGACCCTGTCGTTCATTTTGACTGACCAATCAGGGAGGTGGTATTAGGTGGAGGTGGAATACACTAGACATGGTATTCCATTGAATTCAAATATCGATATTTACTGTAAGTAAGAACTTCTTTCCTTTAAATCACAAAAAAATTATGATATAAAATAAAAATAAGTAACCAAAGATGGATATTTCCAAAGAAATGTAGGTGTACACGGGGGTAGGTAGATATGCAGGTAGGTAGGAACTAAGTACTGAACAGGTACTCTGGGTAGGTAGGTATGTATGAAGGTACTTTTTATAAATTAGGTGGGTTCGATGCAGTGCTACAGATTTTTTATATGCATATAAATCGAAAAATAGATCGGACAGGATTCGTTCGTTTACTTTGGACATTATTAAATTTTAAAATAAAAATAATTATACGTGTGCACGGGTACCCGGATATTGTTAAAGAATTTCTTTGTGTAATTTTTTGGCTGCACTAAAATTGAGTTTGATAAGATGGTTTTTTTGATAAGTAATAAAATTGCAATGTTTTTTTTTTTTTAGAAATTACGTAGGTAAATGAACAAATATTTTTTGTTTGAGGGTTAGGTAGGTTTTTTTCCAATACTATTCATCTGATGGCGACAAAACTTTTGGGATTTGATGTGTGCATGCCCGGGTTGGTTTCTACGCATAATAGTAAGCTCTGGAATTATGAAATTATTTACGCATAATGGTAAGATCTGGCGTTATGAAATTATTTCCTATACTTTCCATCCGATTGAGATGAAACTTTGGGAATTCGATGTTGGCATGCTCGGGATGGTTTCTATGTAAAAGAGTAAGCTCTGGCGTTATGAAATTTTTTCCAATACTATTCATTTGATTGCGACAAAACTTTTGGGATTTGATGTGTGCATGCCCGGGTTGGTTTCTACGCATAATAGTAAGCTCTGGCTTTTTGAAATTATTTCCTATACTATTCATCCGATTGCGATGAAACTTTGGGGATTTGATGTGTGCATGTCCGGGATGGTTTCTATGCGTAATAGTAAGCTCTGGCGTTATCAAATTATTTCATATACTATTCACCCGATTGAGATGAAACTTTGGAGATTTGATGTGTGCATGCCTGGGATGGTTTTTATGCATAAAAGTAAGCTCTGGCGTAATGAAATTATTTACTTTACTTTTCATCCGATTGAGATGAAACTTTGGGAATTCGATGTTGGCATGCTCGGGATGGTTTCTATGTAAAAGAGTAAGCTCTGGCGTTATGAAATTTTTTCCAATACTATTCATTTGATTGCGACAAAACTTTTGAGCTTTGATGTGTGCATGCCCGGGTTGGTTTCTACGCATAATAGTAAGCTCTGGAATTATGAAATTATTTACGCATAATGGTAAGATCTGGCGTTATGAAATTATTTCCTATACTTTCCATCCGATTGAGATGAAACTTTGGGAATTCGATGTTGGCATGCTCGGGATGGTTTCTATGTAAAAGAGTAAGCTCTGGCGTTATGAAATTTTTTCCAATACTATTCATTTGATTGCGACAAAACTTTTGGGATTTGATGTGTGCATGCCCGGGTTGGTTTCTACGCATAATAGTAAGCTCTGGCTTTTTGAAATTATTTCCTATACTATTCATCCGATTGCGATGAAACTTTGGGGATTTGATGTGTGCATGTCCGGGATGGTTTCTATGCGTAATAGTAAGCTCTGGCGTTATCAAATTATTTCATATACTATTCACCCGATTGAGATGAAACTTTGGAGATTTGATGTGTGCATGCCTGGGATGGTTTTTATGCATAAAAGTAAGCTCTGGCGTAATGAAATTATTTACTTTACTTTTCATCCGATTGAGATGAAACTTTGGGAATTCGATGTTGGCATGCTATGGATGGTTTCTATATATAAGAATAAGCTCTGGCATTATGAACTTATTTCCAATACTATTCATCCGATTGCGATGAAACTTTGGGGATATGATGTGTGCATGCTCGAAATGGTTTTTAAATATAATAATGAGCTCTAGCGTAATGAAGTTAATTACAATGATATTCATCCGATTACGATGAAACTTTGATGAGTTATTGTGCGCAAGCCCGCGAAGTTTTCTTTATATAATGCAGAGCTTTGGCGTTATTAAATTTGTACAAAAAAATTAAATAGGTGTAACGGGAGTTATTAGAAAAGTGAGTGCATATCATATAATTTAGAAACAATTTATTAGTGAAAAAATTGAGCCGTAAACTTCTAGGCCCCTTTTTGCGAGAAAAGGCCCATACTGAACGCCTTAACCAGGGCGACCAAAGTGGCTAAGTAGCGGGTGTACAAAATTGAGCGATTAACTCACAGGACCCTTTGAGTAGTTCTCACAATCCTTGCTTCATCCACATTCAAACATCGATTTTTTTTTTCAAATATTTAATTTTTAAAAAAAGTAGACACACACACTTCTTGCTTCATCCACATTCAAACGTCAAATCGCTTAGTGCTTTAACCAATTAGTTGCCTTGCAACGGGCAAAAGCTAGTATATATATTAATGCTCGTAACCACCAGATTTTAAGTCAATCGCAGTCTTGCGAAAAACGACCACTCTGCCCGTCAAGTTTAACCGACCTCAAAGCTGATTTTCGCGAGACATCTACCGTGGATAAAAATACATACGATTTTTTCAGACCTGATTTGTATGGGAAAAATTCAGCCAGAATTTTACCAATTGCAAATTTTCATATAAAAAAACTGATGCAAAAAAAATAAACTGCTAATAAAACTGATGTATGAAAACCTAGCGGCGAAAACTAGAAGCGCTCATTATTCGACGAAGAAATTCAAAGTTGTATTTCCAGCCGCCAGGTTCGCCCATCAAAAAAGGAAAAATTTATCGTCAGACCTTCACGAAAAATTTGTGAAAGAGCCTCAGTACTGAAATCGTAAAGTGTATATTTTTTTAAATATAAGGCGTCTCACCTCAAAACTTTACATTCCGACGAGCCTCGAGGTAAATCAAAATTGCGACTTAAAAAAGATACCTGGCTTAGATGTTTTTGTATTATTTCGACTACGACAGGTTTTGGAACATAAATAATATATTATATTTATGACTTTTCATGGAAATTTTGTCAGGATTCGTTTTCAAACGTCGGTAATTTCTGACGTTTACGAAAAAAATTCCGAGTTAAAAACTGTTAAAATGTTCGTAGCCAGTAAAAAAATGCTTTATTAAGGAAAAATTTATAGTCAGACCTTCAAAGTACTGAAGTGTTGGGGCATTTTTGAAAATTATTTTATGGCGTCTCGCATGTTAATTTGACATTTCGACGAGTCTCATGTGTATCAATATTACGTCAAAAATAGCATATGTGGATAAGATGTTTTTCTATAATTTTGAAAACCATAGATTTCCGAACTCCAATAATACATTACATTTACCACATTTCATGTAAATTATTTCAGGATACATCTTCAAAAGTTGAAAAAATTCTGACGTTTATGAAGAAATGCAAAATAAAAACAGGTTAAACGTTACCGGCCAGCTACATAACGTTGATTTTAATTGCTGGGTTGGTACTTTTGTAAAGACAAATAAAATTCGAACGGTTCAGGCTGCCGAGATCATAGAAAATAATTTACCAGTGGGTAGGTACCTACTTGGGTGGGAACGTTATTTTTCAAATATTGAGAATTTAACATGATGAATAAAACTGTTTAAATAACTCAGGATAATCCATTTTTTTTTTTGCCAAATGGCGTAGGTACTTCTTTAAATAGTGTACAATAGTGTTATTATAATATCATTCGGCGTGGGTGGTGTGCATTGGTACCGCCACCCCGTGAATCATTTATCGGATGACCAAACCCTTTATAACCGGTTAATTTGAGTCGATTTAAGAATTCCTCTCAGGGCCTATGTCATCTTTGGGGATGCTGTGTGAAGGGTTCTTTTTAGGAAAGTAAGGAGATGATGTTCTGGTAAGGAAAAAGTTATGAGGGGTGGGTAGGAATCTGGGGATCAGTGTGTGGAGTGACGGACGAAAATAATTCCTCTCAGGGCCTATGTCATCTTTGGGGATGGTGTGTGAAGGGTTCTTTTTAGGAAAGTAAGGAGATGATGTTCTGGTAAGGAAAAAGTTATGAGGGGTGGGTAGAAATCTGGGGATCAGTGTGTGGAGTGACGGACGAATGATTTTATCCCTCCCACTGCGGTGCAAGGTGATGTTCCGAGAGAGCTCTGCTGAAGAAGCCAAAAAGTCTCCCTAAACCAGTCTCTTCCGATCTGGTCTGCCACGAAATTGGTGGGCAGACTAATCCACCGCCAAGACCAGGACAAACCTCATGAACCCAGGCACCACTTCTAAATCACCAAACATAGCGAACCACTTGAAATGACCTATTGCAGAGGCGTTAGCCTACCCGCCCAGCGAATGTTTTTAGCGTAAGATCCTCACGGCCTTTGCGGTAGGTCAGCAGAGGCCGTAGCACGCTCGCTCTATAACGATCGATAGGATAACTATCAGTAACTTCTCATCGTTCCCTAGCATGACTACAGATCGCCAACGAATAAGTGACAGGTCACAATGACTAAGTGTCCTTCGTAACATATTCGACATCAACTATTGTTTGTACGTTAGCGATGTGCAGTTGTCCTAGGGAACGATGAGAAGTTACCGATAGTTATCCTACCGATCGTTATAAAGCAAGCGTGCTAGGGCCTGAACAAAAAAATTAGACTTTAGCCTTTAAAAAATTGAGCTTTGGCGTATTTGAGAATCCTTCATTTGCTAACGAAATTGCCTGAAAATGACGGGCTCTGGCGTAGATGTTTTTTGATATATTCAATGGCAAAAGGTTTCGAAAACTTATTCAACCGTTTTTTTAGTGGCATTCGCTTGAAAATATTCCACAATATCGTGCTAAAAATTTGACATTTTACAAAAAAATCCATGAAAAATCCGCTAACAAATTTTACAACATTTAAAAAGATTACTTGCCAGTGGATTCGTATAATAATAATTACTGGGTAGGTACCTACTTTGCTCCATCGAATTACAAATAAATGGCTTGAAATTAAGAGAAATCACCAAAGATGGTAGGTACTAAGTGCGTTTCTTCTGAAAAAATGCCGATTGCAGTTTGTCGGTCTTTTAATTCAAATTCAGAAACAGGGTGGTAAAAAAAATTCCGCTCGAAATATACTGATTAATATTTTTATTAAAACTCATGATTTTTTCCTTAATTTTTTTTTGTTTAGAAAATATTGTCGGGCGTTTGCGACCAACGTTTTTGCGGCGCATTAAAATTTATCTAAATAAGATGCAAAGTTTTTTTTCTAATTTTCTATACATTTATCGTTATTAATAATTATTTATTACGAAAAGAGTTATGGCGTCCGTGAAATCAAAAGGTGGACACTTGAAAGATGTCATTTCCATAAAAAAATATTAAAGATTCGATTAAAAAAAAAAAGTCAATTTTTTAATCGATTGGTTTTTGTAATAATGAGTGAGGAAATTTTGCCGGACCCTGTCGTTCATTTCGACTGTCCAATCAGGAGTTCACTAGGCATGCGGATTGCATTGAATTCAAATATCGATATTTACTCTAAGTAAGAACTTCTTTCCTTTAAATCACAAAAAAATTATGATATAAAATAAAAAAAAAAGTAACCAAAGATGGATATTTCCAAAAAAATGTAGGTGTACACGGGGGTAGGTAGATATGCAGGTAGGTAGGAACTAAGTACTGAACAGGTACTCTGGGTAGGTAGGTATGCATGACGGTACTTTTTATAAATTAGGTGGGTTCGATGCAGTGCTACAGATTTTTTATATGCATATAAATCGAAAAATAGATCGGTCAGGATTCGTTCGTTTACTTTGGACATTATTCAATTTTAAAATAAAAATAATTATACGTGTGCACGGGTACCCGGATATTGTTAAAGAATTTCTTTGTGTAATTTTTTTGCTGCAGTAAAATTGAGTTTGATAAGATGGTTTTTTGATAAGTAATAAAATTGCAATGTTTTTTTTTTTTTAGAAATTACGTAGGTAAATGAACAAATATTTTTAGTTTGAGGGTTAGGTAGGTTTTTTTCCAATACTATTCATCTGATGGCGACAAAACTTTTGGGATTTGATGTGTACATGCTCGGGTTGGTTTCTACGCATCCGATCGAGATGAAACTTTGGAGATTTGATGTGTGCATGCCTGGGATGGTTTTTATGCATAAAAGTAAGCTCTGGCGTAATGAAATTATTTCCTTTACTTTTCATCCGATTGAGATGAAACTTTGGGAATTCGATGTTGGCATGCTAGGGATGGTTTCTATATATAAGAATAAGCTCTGGCATTATGAAATTATTTCCAATACTATTCATCCGATTGCGATGAAACTTTGGGGATATGATGTGTGCATGCTCGAAATGGTTTTAAAATATAATAATGAGCTCTAGCGTAATGAAATTATCTACAATAATATTCATCCGATTGCGATAAAACTTTGGTGAGTTATTGTGCGCAAGCCCGCGAAGTTTTCTTTATATAATGCAGAGATTTGGCGTTATCAAATTCATACAAAAAATTTAAATAGGTGTAACGGGAGTTATTAGAAAAGTGAGTGCATATCATATAATTTAAAAACAATTTATTAGTGAAAAAATTGAGCCGTAAACTTCTAGGCCCCTTTTTGCGAGAAAAGGCCCATACTGAACGCCTTAACCAGGGCGACCAAAGTGGCTAAGTAGCGGGTGTACAAAATTGAGCGATTAACTCACAGGACCCTTTGAGTAGTTCTCACAATCCTTGCTTCATCCACATTCAAACATCGATTTTTTTTTTCAAATATTTAATTTTTAAAAAATGTAGACACACACACTTCTTGCTTCATCCACATTCAAACGTCAAATCGCTTAGTGCTTTAACCAATTAGTTGCCTTGCAACGGGCAAAAGCTAGTATATATATTAATGCTCGTAACCACCAGATTTTAAGTCAATCGCAGTCTTGCGAAAAACGACCACTCTGCCCCTCAAGTTTAACCGACCTCAAAGCTGATTTTCGCGAGACATCGACCGTGGATAAAAATACATACGATTTTTTCAGACCTGATTTGTATGGGAAAAATTCAGCCAGAATTTTACCAATTGCAAATTTTCATATAAAAAAACTGATGCAAAAAAAATAAACTGCTAATAAAACTGATGTATGAAAACCTAGCGGCGAAAACTAGAAGCGCTCATTATTCGACGAAGAAATTCAAAGTTGTATTTCCAGCCGCCAGGTTCGCCCATCAAAAAAGGAAAAATTTATCGTCAGACCTTCACGAAAAATTTGTGAAAGAGCCTCAGTACTAAAATCGTAAAGTGTATATTTTTTTAAATATAAGGCGTCTCACCTCAAAACTTTACATTCCGACGAGCCTCGAGGTAAATCAAAATTGCGACTTAAAAAAGATACCTGGCTTAGATGTTTTTGTATTATTTCGACTACGACAGGTTTCGGAACATAAATAATATATTATATTTATGACTTTTCATGGAAATTTTGTCAGGATTCGTTTTCAAACGTCGGTAATTTCTGACGTTTACGAAAAAAATTCCGAGTTAAAAACTGTTAAAATGTTCGTAGCCAGTAAAAAAATGCTTTATTAAGGAAAAAATTATCGTCAGACCTTCAAAGTACTGAAATGTTGGGGCATTTTTGAAAATTATTCTATGGCGTCTCGCATGTTAATTTGACATTTCGACGAGTCTCATGTGTATCAATATTACGTCAAAAATAGCATATGTGGATAAGATGTTTTTCTATAATTTTGAAAACCATAGATTTCCGAACTCCAATAATACATTACATTTACCACATTTCATGTAAATTATTTCAGGATACATCTTCAAAAGTTGAAAAAATTCTGACGTTTATGAAGAAATGCAAAATAAAAACAGGTTAAACGTTACCGGCCAGCTACATAACGTTGATTTTAATTGCTGGGTTGGTACTTTTGTAAAGACAAATAAAATTCGAACGGTTCAGGCTGCCGAGATCATAGAAAATAATTTACCAGTGGGTAGGTACCTACTTGGGTGGGAACGTTATTTTTCAAATATTGAGAATTTAACATGATGAATAAAACTGTTTAAATAACTCAGGATAATCCATTTTTTTTTTGCCAAATGGTGTAGGTACTTCTTTAAATAGTGCACAATAGTGTTATTATAATATCATTCGGCGTGGGTGGTGTGCATTGGTACTGCCACCCCGTGAATCATTTGTTGGATGACCAAACCCTTTATAACCGGTTAATCTGAGTCGATTTAAGAATATCTAAATATATTCAGGTTGGCAAAAAGATGTATCTCAGTGACGTTTTGCATCGTTATATGCACCAATACACACAATCCTAAGGGCGGGCTTTTTCGTGTGAATGTTTATGCATTTTTTATACACAAACTATGGATCTTACTCGACTAATTTAAAACAAAATTAGGAAAATCTACCGGGAAAAGAGAAGTTTATTTAATTTTTATAATAGCTCTACACAGGAGGCCTTGAAGAAAATAATTCCTCTCAGGGCCTATGTTATCTTTGGGGATGCTGTGTGAAGGGTTCTTTTTAGGAAAGTAAGGAGATGATGTTCTGGTAAGGAAAAAGTTATGAGGGGTGGGTAGGAATCTGGGGATCAGTGTGTGGAGTGACGGACGAAAATAATTCCTCTCAGGGCCTATGACATCTTTGGGGATGCTGTGTGAAGGGTTCTTTTTAGGAAAGTAAGGAGATGATGTTCTGGTAAGGAAAAAGTTATGAGGGGTGGGTAGGAATCTGGGGATCAGTGTGTGGAGTGACGGACGAATGATTTTATCCCTCCCACTGCGGTGCAAGGTGATGTTCCGAGAGAGCTTTGCTGAAGAAGCCAAAAAGTCTCCCTAAACCAGTCTCTTCCGATCTGGTCTGCCACGAAATTGGTGGGCAGACGAATCCACCGCCAAGACCAGGACAAACCTCATGAACCCAGGCACCACTTCTAAATCAACAAACATAGCGAACCACTTGAAATGACCTATTGCAGAGGCGTTGGCCTACCCACCCAGCGATTTTTTTTAGCGTAAGATCCTCACGGCTTTTGCGGTAGGTCAGAGGCCCTAGCACGCTCGCTCTATAACGATCGATAGGATAACTATCGGTAACTTCTCATCGTTCCCTAGCATGACTTCAGATCGCCAACGAATAAGTGACAGTTCACAATGACTAAGTGTCCTTAACATATTCGACATCAACTGTTGTTTGTTCGTTAGCGATGTGCAGTTGTCCTAGGGAACGATGAGAAGTTACCGATAGTTATCCTACCGATCGTTATAGAGCAAGCGTGCTAGGGCCTGAACAAAAAAATTTGACTTTAGCCTTTAAAAAAATTGAGCTTTGGCGTATTTGAGAATCCTTCATTTGCAAACTAAATTGCGTCAAAATGACGGCCTCTGGCGTAAATGTTTTTTGATATATTCAATGGCAAAAGGTTTCGAAAACTTATTCAACCGTTTTTTTAGTGGCATTCCATTGAAAATATTCCACAATATCGAGCTAAAAATTTGATATTTTACAAAAAAATCCATGAAAAATCCGCTAACAAATTTTACAAGATTTAAAAATATTACTGGTCAGGTGGATTGGTATAATAATAATCACTGGGTAGGTACCTACTTTGCTCCATCGAATTACAAATAAATGGTTTGAAATTAAGAGAAATCACCAAAGATGGTAGGTACTAAATGCGTTTCTTCTGGAAAAATGCCGATTGCATTTTGTCGGTCTTTTAATTCAAATTCAGAAACAGGGTGGTAAAAAAAATTCCGCTCGAAATATACTGATTAATTTTTTTATTAAAACTAATGATTTTTTCCTTAATTTTTTTTTGTTTAGAAAATATTGTCGTGCGTTTGCGACCAACGTTTTTGCGGCGCATTAAAATTTATCTAAATAAGATGCAAAGTTTTTTTTCTAATTTTCTATACATTTATCGTTATTAATAATTATTGATTACGAAAAGAGTTATGGCGTCCGTGACATCAAAAGGTGGACACTTGAAAGATGTCATTTCCATAAAAAAATATTAAAGAGTCGATTTTAAAAAAAAGTCATTTTTTTAATCGATTGGTTTTTGTAATAATGAGTGAGGAAATTTTGCCGGACCCTGTCGTTCATTTTGACTGACCAATCAGGGAGGTGGTATTAGGTGGAGGTGGAATACACTAGACATGGTATTCCATTGAATTCAAATATCGATATTTACTGTAAGTAAGAACTTCTTTCCTTTAAATCACAAAAAAATTATGATATAAAATAAAAATAAGTAACCAAAGATGGATATTTCCAAAGAAATGTAGGTGTACACGGGGGTAGGTAGATATGCAGGTAGGTAGGAACTAAGTACTGAACAGGTACTCTGGGTAGGTAGGTATGTATGAAGGTACTTTTTATAAATTAGGTGGGTTCGATGCAGTGCTACAGATTTTTTATATGCATATAAATCGAAAAATAGATCGGACAGGATTCGTTCGTTTACTTTGGACATTATTAAATTTTAAAATAAAAATAATTATACGTGTGCACGGGTACCCGGATATTGTTAAAGAATTTCTTTGTGTAATTTTTTTGCTGCAGTAAAATTGAGTTTGATAAGATGGTTTTTTTGATAAGTAATAAAATTGCAATGTTTTTTTTTTTTAGAAATTACGTAGGTAAATGAACAAATATTTTTTGTTTGAGGGTTAGGTAGGTTTTTTTCCAATACTATTCATCTGATGGCGACAAAACTTTTGGGATTTGATGTGTGCATGCCCGGGTTGGTTTCTACGCATAATAGTAAGCACTGGCTTTATGAAATTATTTTATATTTTCATTCACCCGATCGAGATGAAACTTTGGGAATTCGATGTTGGCATGCTCGGGATGGTTTCTATGTAAAAGAGTAAGCTCTGGCGTTATGAAATTTTTTCCAATACTATTCATTTGATTGCGACAAAACTTTTGAGCTTTGATGTGTGCATGCCCGGGTTGGTTTCTACGCATAATAGTAAGCTCTGGAATTATGAAATTATTTACGCATAATGGTAAGATCTGGCGTTATGAAATTATTTCCTATACTTTCCATCCGATTGAGATGAAACTTTGGGAATTCGATGTTGGCATGCTCGGGATGGTTTCTATGTAAAAGAGTAAGCTCTGGCGTTATGAAATTTTTTCCAATACTATTCATCTGATTGCGACAAAACTTTTGGGATTTGATGTGTGCATGCCCGGGTTGGTTTCTACGCATAATAGTAAGCTCTGGCTTTTTGAAATTATTTCCTATACTATTCATCCGATTGCGATGAAACTTTGGGGATTTGATGTGTGCATGTCCGGGATGGTTTCTATGCGTAATAGTAAGCTCTGGCGTTATCAAATTATTTCATATACTATTCACCCGATTGAGATGAAACTTTGGAGATTTGATGTGTGCATGCCTGGGATGGTTTTTATGCATAAAAGTAAGCTCTGGCGTAATGAAATTATTTACTTTACTTTTCATCCGATTGAGATGAAACTTTGGGAATTCGATGTTGGCATGCTATGGATGGTTTCTATATATATATATTAATGCTCGTAACCACCAGATTTTAAGACAATCGCAGTCTTGCGAAAAACGACCACTCTGCCCCTCAAATTTAACCGACCTCAAAGCTGATTTTCGCGAGAAAGCGACCGTGGATGAAAATACATACGATTTTTTCAGACCTGATTTGTATGGGAAAAATTCAGCCAGAATTTTACCAATTGCAAATTTTCATATAAAAAAACTGATGCAAAAAAAATAAACTGCTAATAAAACTGATGTATGAAAACCTAGCGGCGAAAACTAGAAGCGCTCATTATTCGACGAAGAAATTCAAAGTTGTATTTCCAGCCGCCAGGTTCGCCCATCAAAAAAGGAAAAATTTATCGTCAGACCTTCACGAAAAATTTGTGAAAGAGCCTCAGTACTAAAATCGTAAAGTTTATATTTTTTTAAATATAAGGCGTCTCACCTCAAAATTTAACATTTCGACGAGCCTCGAGGTAAATCAAAATTGCGACTTAAAAAAGATTCCCGGCTTAGATGTTTTTATATTATTGCGACTACGACAGGTTTCGGAACATTAATAATATATTATATTTGTGACTTTTCATGGAAATTTTGTCAGGATTCGTTTTCAAACGTCGGTAATTTCTGACGTTTACGAAAAAAATTCCGAGTTAAAAACTGTTAAAATGTTCGTAGCCAGTAAAAAAAAATGCTTCATTAAGGAAAAATTTATCGTCAGACCTTCAAAGTACTGAAATGTTGGGGCATTTTTGAAAATTATTCTATGGCGTCTCGCATGTAAATTTGATATTTCGACGAGTCTCATGTATATCAATATTACGTCAAAAATAGGATATGTGAATAAGATGTTTTTCTATAATTTTGAAAACCATAGATTTCCGAACTCCAATAATACATTACATTTACCACATTTCATGTAAATTATTTCAGGATACATCTTTAAAAGTTGAAAAAATTCTGACGTTTATGAAATGCAAAAAAAACTAAAGTTTATATGTTACCGGCCAGCTAAATAACGTTGATTTTAATTGCTGGGTAGGTACTTTTGTAAAGACAAATAAAATTCGAACAGTTCAGGCTGCCGAGATCATAGAAAATAATTTACCAGTGGGTAGGTACCTACTTGGGTGGGAACGTTATTTTTCAAATATTGAGAATTTAATATGATGAATAAAACTGTTTAATAACTCAGGAAAATCCATTTTTTTTTGCCAAATGGCGTAGGTACTTCTTTAAATAGTGTACAATAGTGTTATTATAATATCATTCGGCGTGGGTGGTGTGCATTGGTACCGCCACCCCGTGAATCATTTATCGGATGACCAAACCCTTTATAACCGGTTAATTTGAGTCGATTTAAGAATTCCTCTCAGGGCCTATGTCATCTTTGGGGATGCTGTGTGAAGGGTTCTTTTTAGGAAAGTAAGGAGATGATGTTCTGGTAAGGAAAAAGTTATGAGGGGTGGGTAGGAATCTGGGGATCAGTGTGTGGAGTGACGGACGAAAATAATCCCTCTCAGGGCCTATGTCATCTTTGGGGATGCTGTGTGAAGGGTTATTTTTAGGAAAGTAAGGAGTTGATGTTCTGGTAAGGAAAAAGTTATGAGGGGTGGGTAGGAATCTGGGGATCAGTGTGTGGAGTGAGGGACGAATGATTTTATCCCTACCACTGCGGTGCAAGGTGATGTTCCGAGAGAGCTCTGCTGAAGAAGCCAAAAAGTCTCCCTAAACCAGTCTCTTCCGATCTGGTCTACTACGAAATTGGTGGGCAGACGAATCCACCGCCAAGACCAGGACAAACCTCATGAACCCAGGCACCACTTCTAAATCACCAAACATAGCGAACCTCTTGAAATGACCTATTGCAGAGGCGTTGGCCTACCCGCCCAGCGATTTTTTTTAGCGTAAATTCTCACGGCTTTTGCGGTAGGTCAGGGCCCTAGCACGCTCGCTCTACAACGATCGATAGGATAACTATCGGTGACTTCTCATCGTTCCCTAGCATGACTACAGATCGCCAACGAATAAGTGACAGGTCACAATGACTAAGTGTCCTTCGTAACATATTCGAAATCAACTGTTGTTTGTACGTTAGCGATGTGCAGTTGTCCTAGGGAACGATGAGAAGTTACCGATAGTTATCCTACTGATCATTAAAGAGCAAGCGTGCTAGGGCCTGAACAAAAAGTTTTTAGTTTATCCTTTAAAAAATTGAGCTTTGGCGAATTTGAGAATCCTTCATTTGCAAACGAAATTGCGTCAAAATGACGGCCTCTGGCGTAGATGTTTTTTGATATATTCAATGGCAAAAGGTTTCGAAAACTTATTCAACCGTTATTTTAGTGGCATTCGCTTGAAAATATTCCTCAATATCGTGCTAAAAATTTGACATTTTACAAAAAAATCCATGAAAAATCCGCTAACAAATTTTACAACATTTAAAAAGATTACTTGCCAGTGGATTCGTATAATATTATCACTGGGTAGGTACCTACTTTGCTCCATCGAATTACAAATAAATGGTTTGAAATTAAGAGAAATCACCAAAGATGGTAGGTACTAAATGCGTTTCTTCTGAAAAATGCCGATTGCAGTTTGTCGGTCTTTTAGTACAAATTCAGAAACAGGGTGGTAAAAAAAATTCCGCTCGAAATATACTGATTAATTTTTTTATTAAAACTCATGATTTTTTCCTTATTTTTTTTTTGTTTAGAAAATATTGTCGGGCGTTTGCGACCAACGTTTTTGCGGCGCATTAAAATTTATCTAAATAAGATGCAAAGTTTTTTTTCTAATTTTCTATACATTTATCGTTATTAATAATTATTTATTACGAAAAGAGTTATGGCGTCCGTGAAATCAAAAGGTGGACACTTGAAAGATGTCATTTCCATAAAAAAATATTAAAGATTCGATTAAAAAAAAAAAGTCAATTTTTTAATCGATTGGTTTTTGTAATAATGAGTGAGGAAATTTTGCCGGACCCTGTCGTTCATTTCGACTGTCCAATCAGGAGTTCACTAGGCATGCGGATTGCATTGAATTCAAATATCGATATTTACTCTAAGTAAGAACTTCTTTCCTTTAAATCACAAAAAAATTATGATATAAAATTAAAAAAAAAGTAACCAAAGATGGATATTTCCAAAAAAATGTAGGTGTACACGGGGGTAGGTAGATATGCAGGTAGGTAGGAACTAAGTACTGAACAGGTACTCTGGGTAGGTAGGTATGCATGAAGGTACTTTTTATAAATTAGGTGGGTTCGATGCAGTGCTACAGATTTTTTATATGCATAAAAATCGAAAAATAGATCGGTCAGGATTCGTTCGTTTACTTTGGACATTATTAAATTTTAAAATAAAAATAATTATACGTGTGCACGGGTACCCGGATATTGTTAAAGAATTTCTTTGTGTAATTTTTTTGCTGCAGTAAAATTGAGTTTGATAAGATGGTTTTTTTGATAAGTAATAAAATTGCAATGTTTTTTTTTTTTTTAGAAATTACGTAGGTAAATGAACAAATATTTTTAGTTTGAGGGTTAGGTAGGTTTTTTTCCAATACTATTCATCTGATGGCGACAAAACTTTTGGGATTTGATGTGTGCATGCTCGGGTTGGTTTCTAAGCATCCGATCGAGATGAAACTTTGGAGATTTGATGTGTGCATGCCTGGGATGGTTTTTATGCATAAAAGTAAGCTCTGGCGTTATGAAAATATTTCCTTTAATTTTCATCCGATTGAGATGAAACTTTGGGAATTCGATGTTGGCATGCTCGGGATGGTTTCTATGTAAAAGAGTAAGCTCTGGCGTTATGAAATTTTTTCCAATACTATTCATTTGATTGCGACAAAACTTTTGGGATTTGATGTGTGCATGCCCGGGTTAGTTTCTACGCATAATAGTAAGCTCTGGAATTATGAAATTATTTACGCATAATGGTAAGATCTGGCGTTATGAAATTATGTCCTATACTTTCCATCCGATTGAGATGAAACTTTGGGAATTCGATGTTGGCATGCTCGGGATGGTTTCTATGTAAAAGAGTGAGCTCTGGCATTATGAAATTTTTTCCAATACTATTCATCTGATTGCGACAAAACTTTTGGGATTTGATGTGTGCATGCCCGGGTTGGTTTCTACGCATAATAGTAAGCTCTGGCTTTATGAAATTATTTCCTATACTATTCATCCGATTGCGATGAAACTTTGGGGATTTGATGTGTGCATGTCCGGGATGGTTTCAATGCGTAATAGTAAGCTCTGGCGTTATCAAATTATTTCATATACTATTCACCCGATTGAGATGAAACTTTGGAGATTTGATGTGTACATGCCTGGGATGGTTTTTATGCATAAAAGTAAGCTCTGGCGTAATGAAATTATTTCCTTTACTTTTCATCCGATTGAGATGAAACTTTGGGAATTCGATGTTGGCGTGCTAGGGATGGTTTCTATATATAAGAATAAGCTCTGGCATTATGAAATTATTTCCAATACTATTCATCCGATTGCGATGAAACTTTGGGGATATGATGTGTGCATGCTCGAAATGGTTTTAAAATATAATAATGAGCTCTAGCGTAATGAAATTATCTACAATAATATTCATCCGATTGCGATGAAACTTTGGTGAGTTATTGTGCGCAAGCCCGCGAAGTTTTCTTTATATAATGCAGAGCTTTGGCGTTATCAAATTTGTACAAAAAATTTAAATAGGTGTAACGGGAGTTATTAGAAAAGTGAGTGCATATCATATAATTTAGAAACAATTTATTAGTGAAAAAATTGAGCCGTGAACTTCTAGGCCCCTTTTTGCGAGAAAAGGCCCATACTGAACGCCTTAACCAGGGCGACCAAAGTGGCTAAGTAGCGGGTGTACAAAATTGAGCGATTAACTCACAGGACCCTTTGAGTAGTTCTCACAATCCTTGCTTCATCCACATTCAAACATCGATTATTTTTTTTTTCAAATATTTAATTTTTAAAAAATGTAGACACACACACTTCTTGCTTCATCCACATTCAAACGTCAAATTGCTTAGTGCTTTAACCAATTAGTTGCCTTGCAACGGGCAAAAGCTAGTATATATTAATGCTCTAAACGACCATATTTTAAGACAAGCCCTGCAGGCGAAAAACGACCACTCTCCCCCTTAAGTTTAACCGACCCGAAAGCTGATTATCGCGAGACAGGGACCGTGGATGAAATCACATACGATTTTTTCAGACCTGATTTGTATGGGAAAAATTCAGCCAGAAGTTTTACCAATTGCAAATTTTCATATAAAAAAACGGATACAAAAAAAAAAACTGCTAATAAAACTGATGTATGAAAACCTAGCGGCGAAAACTAGAAGCGCTCAGTATTCGACGAAGAAATTCAAAGTTATATTGCCAGCCGCCAGGTTCGCCCCTCAAAAAAGGAAAAATTTATCGTCAGACCTTCACGACAAATTTGTGAAAAAGGCGTCAGTACTGAAATCGTAAAGTGTATATTTTTTTAAATATAAGGCGTCTCACTTCAAAATTTTACATTTCGACGAGCCTCTAGGTAAATCAAAATTGCGACTTAAAAAAGATACCTGGCCTAGATGTTTTTGTATTATTTCGACTACGACAGGTTTCGGAACATTAAGAATATATTATATTTATGACTTTTCATGGAAATTTTGTCAGGATTCGTTTTCAAACGTCGGTAATTTCTGACGTTTACCAAAAAATGTCCGAGTTCAAAACTGTTAAAATGTTTGCAGCCAGTAAAATAAAATGATTTATTACGTATAAAATAAGTTTCACTTGCCAAATAATTCGAGTTCATTTGTTTTTTCTCGGTTGTGTAATGTCATTTATTGTTTTTGTCGACACCCAGCTCGAAAATACGAAATGGCTTTGAAAATATCGATCTGGGCTTTCAAAATTTAGTAAAACCTTTTCGACAAGAGTTTTACGAACGTAAATCGACGGTCATGTTGACAACATTTCTTGAAAAAACGTCTGTTATTTTGATTTCCAATCTGACATTTGAAAAAAAAACCACCTCAAAGACGCATTCGGAAACCTTTATAAAATAATGGTTGACATGATTTACCTGCTCCACTGGCGGCAAGATTTAGTACCACTCTAATTTGCTAAGAAACATTTCAACATCGGTCGAAATTCAAATTATTCCCAAAGAAACTGGAGTGTTGAAAATGTTACTACATTTTAATCATAGCTTCAAATTTCGGATGTCAAGTGCACGGTGGTAAAAAAAGACCGCTGAAAAAAATATTAATAAATTTTTTAATTGTTATTAACGATTTTTTTTCTTATTTTTTTTTTTCGAAAATAGAGTCCGCCGGTTGTGAGTGACCTCGGCGCGTCACAAAAATATTTCTCAAATTAAGATGTTTAGACTTTTTTTATTTTTCCATACATTTATTGTTTTGAATAATTATTTATTGCTTAATTAGCATGCGTGTTCATGAATCCAAAGAGTGGACCCTTGACCGGTGTCATTTCCAGAAAAATATTTTAATAAAAACACAACTTTTGTTTTTTTTCTGAAAATTCACATTTTTTAAATCAATTTATTTTTATTATAAATGGGTAAGAAAGATTTGGTGCATCCTGTTCTTTCAGCGAAGTTGAATAGGGATGTTCTATTTTGTTAGTGATGAGAACTGCGTAGGTACCTACCGGCTTACTTGAAATTAATGTTGATGCAATTTTAGCCATAATGAGTAGGTACCTATCAATATTATCGGGCTGATGTAATGATTTTTAATTAGAAAATTTGAAATAAATTGGTATGATAATTAATTAAATTATTAAAGATGGTGGCATATTTTTGCCAACATGCGTGGATAATTGTTGGTTTTTCTAAAGACATTTTTTTATTAACAGGTTTTTGAAACATTTTTTTCGGTAATCTTTTTATTGCAATGAAATTTAATTTGATATACTATTTTTTGATCAGTAATACGAAAGGATGAAATTATTTCCTATACTATTCATCCGATTGTAATGAAACTTTGGGGATTTGATGTGTGCATGCGCGGGATAGTTTTTACGCATAATAGTAAGCTCTGGCGTTATGACATTATTTCCTATACTTTTCACCCGATTGAGATGAAACTTTGGGAATTCGATGTTGGCATGCTCGGGATGGTTTCTATATATAAGAGTAAGCTCTGGCGTTATAAAATTATTTCCAATACTACTCATCTGATTGCGACAAAATTTTTGGAATTTGATGTGTGCATGCCCAGGATGGTTTCTATGCGTAATTCTAAGCTCTGGCGTTATAAAATTATTTCATATACTATTCAACCGATTGAGATGAAACTTTAAAGATTTGATGTATGCATGCCCTGGATGGTTTTTATGCATAAAAGTAAGCTTTGGCGTTATGAAATTATTTTCTTTACTTTTCATCCGATTGAGATGAAACTTTGGGAATTCGATGTTGGCATGCTTTCGGGATGGTTTCTAAATCTAAGAGTAAACTCTGGCGTTACGAAATTATTTCCAATACTATTCATCTGATTGCGACAAAACTTTTGTGATTTGATGTGTGCATGCCCGGGTTGGTTTCTACGCATAATAGTAAGCTTTGGCGTTATGAAATTATTTCCTATACTTTTCATCCGACTGCGATGAAACTTTGGGGATTTGATGTGTGCATGCCCGGGATGGTGTCTACTCGTAATAGTAAGCTCTGGAGTTATCAAATTATTTCATATACTATTCACCCGATGGAGATGAAACTTTGGCGATTTGATGTGTGCATGCCTGGGATGGTTTTTATGCATGAAATTATTTTCTTTACTTTTCATCCGATTGAGATGAAACTTTGGGAATTCGATGTTGGCATGCTCGGGATGGTTTCTATATATAAGAATAAGCTCTGGTATTATGAAATTATTTCCAATACTATTTATCCGATTGCGATGAAACTTTGGGGATATGATGTGTGCATGCTCGAAATGGTTTTTAAATATAATAATGCGCTGTAGCGAATGAATTTATTGTAAATAATATTCATCCGATTGCGATGAAACTTTGGTGAGTTATTGTGCGCACGCCCGCAAAGTTTTCTTTATATAATGGAGAGCTTTGGCGTTATCAAATTTGTACAAAAATTTTAAATAGGTGTAACGGGAGTTATTAGAAAAGTGAGTGCATATCATATAATTTAGAAACAATTTATTAGTGAAAAAATTGAGCAGTAAACTTCTAGGCCCCTTTTTGCGAGAAAAGGCCTATACTGAACGTCTTAACCAGGGCGACCAAAGTGGCTAAGTACCAACTTACAGTACTCTTTGTGTAGATCTCACAATCTTTGCTTCATCCACATTCAAACATCGGTTTTTTTTCTTCAAATATTTCATTTTTAACAAATGTAGCCACACACTTCTTGCTTCATCCACCTTCAAACGTCAAATCGCTTAGTGCTTTAACCAATTAGTTGCCTTGCAACGGGCAAAAGCTAGTATATATATTAATGCTCTAAACGACCATATTTTAAGACAAGCCCTGCAGGCGAAAAACGACCACTCTCTCGACCCGAAAGCTGATTATCGCGAGACAGGGAACGTGGATGAAATCACATACGATTTTTTCAGACCTGATTTGTATGGGAAAAATTCAGCCAGAAGTTTTACCAATTGCAAATTTTCATATAAAAAAACGGATGCAAAAAAAAAAACTGCTAAAAAAACTGATGTATTAAAACCTAGCGGCGAAAACTAGAAGCGCTCATTATTCGACGAAGAAATTCAAAGTTATATTGCCAGCCGCCAGGTTCGCATCTCAATATATAAGAATAAGCTCTGGCAATATGAACTTATTTCCAATACTATTCATCCGATTGCGATGAAACTTTGGGGATATGATGTGTGCATGCTCGAAATGGTTTTAAAATATAATAATGAGCTCTAGCGTAATGAAATTATCTACAATAATATTCATCCGATTGCGATGAAACTTTGGTGAGTTATTGTGCGCAAGCCCGCGAAGTTTTCTTTATATAATGCAGATCTTTGGCGTTATCAAATTTGTACAAAAAATTTAAATAGGTGTAACTGGAGTTATTAGAAAAGTGAGTGCATATCATATAATTTAGAAACAATTTATTAGTGAAAAAATTGAACCGTAAACTTCTAGGCCCCTTTTTGCGAGAAAAGGCCCATACTGAACCCCTTAACCAGGGCGACCAAAGTGGCTAAGTAGCGGGTGTACAAAATTGAGCGATTAACTCACAAGACCCTTTGAGTAGTTCTCAAAATCCTTGCTTCATCCACATTCAAACATCAATTTTTTTTTTCAAATATTTAATTTTTAAAAAATTTAGACACACACACTTCTTGCTTCATCCACATTCAAACGTCAAATCGCTTAGTGCTTTAACCAATTAGTTGCCTTGCAACGGGCAAAAGCTAGTAAAAATTAATGTTTGTTTGTTTGTTCGTTTTTTATGCGTGGCCATACCGTTCATCCGATTGCGATGAAACTTTGGGAATATGATGTTTGCATACCAGGGATGGTTATAGCATAGTGAGCTCTGGCGTTATGAAATTATTTCCGTTACTTACTATTCATACGATTGCGATTAAAATTTCATCCGATTGTTATTATTTTTTTTGAATTGTTGTGAACATTCCCGTGAATACTTCTATATCTATACTGGTGAGCTCTGGCATTATGAAATTTGCATAACTTAATAATATTTTTAAATAGTATTTTTAAAATTCTTCAGTAATTCACAATACCGAAATTATCAGTGACAGTAATAAATAGATACTTGTTTTTTTTTAATACCTACTTTAAATGTAAAATTATATAAAAAAAATGCAACTTTTCCACAATATATTATTACGTAAATGAACGTAAATAACGATAGATGACAGATGTCAAATAATGTCCGGCATCTAAAACAGTACGAAACTCGGTCAGTATCAAAATAGAACACGTCCTTTTTTCATCCCGAATCCATACGAAAAGACGAACTATATGGAAACTGGACGATAAAAAGCACCTTATAAACTGCCCAAAAGTTTCACGAAAATCATAAAAGCTGATAAGGAAGTTGACAGAAGTTGAAAGAATGCAAGGAATGCAATTAACATAAGGTCGAATGCAGAAGTCACAGATAACAATAATTTATCAAAGGAAGCGGTGCAGTCCACTTTAGGCATGGCATTGACAGACTGCATGCAGTTGAAATGATATTATGCGGCTTACGTGTGGTGAAGCCATGTTTCACCCTATGGCCCGGTATATCAACCAGTCCGCATCCTTGCTATGTACGATATTCCTCGCTCCAATTTAAGCGTGCTAAATCGACCGATAAGCGACAGAATAGTTACCTTTTTAGACGCTAAGACGCTAGCAGTCATATGCCAAATCTGACATTTATGTAAATAATATTTGAATACTTCCCACCGAAATTTACGTAAATTGCTTAATTTTATAAGTATGGACTATTATATTCATTGAGCTATTAGGAATGACGATGTAATTAACTGATAATCAATCAAAATAGTCTGATTAGGAATTTTAAAAGTTTCAACTCAGGACAGTTTGTTTTCAGCGGTCAATTTCAATAATAGTGCACTGACTTCAGCAATACAAATACTAATTAAAATTAGTGTATTATAGTACCATGCTGATTGAAGTGTAAAACTTGATAAAAAATTAACTGGTGAATTAAATAAGCTGTCGTCGTTTTTGAAATATAACGATTTCGACAGCGAATTTGTAAGGAAAAAATATACACATTCCTTTATTAAATTCATAGAGAATACACGTAATAGTGGTGACATCTATGCTTTCGACCTGTATACGGATTAAGTTCAAAGCTCTGCTAAGCTCGACATTCCAACCAAGCCGAGCTTCAAATCAACTGATATGCCGGGTCTATGTCACAGAAATACGAAATTAATTCAAGGCCACCCAAAATTTAATTAACCCCTAGGAAACGACCAACTACAATGGTAGTGCAGTAAAATCTTGACTATACCGACAAATGCACTCCAATTTTCGCATGTAGAGCTATGTTTTAGAGGTTTTGGAAGCATTTTGTTACTGTCCATCATATTTCCAAAGTAAAAAAGTTAATATTGTTGAAGTCTGTCAATTACTTCGAATCTAGATTTCAATTTTGTTTTTGGTTTTAAGATATTTCCAAAATATTACCCGTCTTCTAAGGGTTGAAGGTTACGTTTCGATGGTTTAGACATGTACGAGCAAGAGGATGGTCGAAGAAGACTTCAAAAGGTATTTTAGTTTAATAACTCAATTATTTTATTTATGCAACGTAAAAAAAACAAAGCTAATTATAAAAAATAAAATAATCCTACAAAATTAAGTTAGTAGATAGTATATGTAGAGATCTATAATACAAAATCATATCCATGAGAATAATATAAAATATACCTAATAATAATAAATCCCGATAAAGAAATAAATAATAATAAAGAAACCCTTTGTTTTTGAAAAGTGTTAATAATATTGTCATTTTAAATAGTTGGTTATTTTTAATTAATAGTTTTAATTGGTTATTTTTAATTTAATAAACTAAAAGATCATATGCTTACCTAATCCTTATTAAGTATTGAGCGTAGGTAGATTAAGTACGAAATACCATGCCAATTTTCAGTTTCAAGATTCCAGTTGTAGGCTCTTTCACAAAGCTTTTATTGTTCAGATCAAATTGAATTGAATTGATAAAAATCATTAAAAAATTACTTAAAACGGAGCATAAAACACTCAGCATAAAATGTGAACTTACCTAATGTTACCTAATTCAATAGTGTAGACGCAGACGATTTTTATGACCTGAAAAGGAGTTAGCAGGGGACAGTGTTTAAGGTTTTTTGAAGCTTTTCAAATGCCTGAAAACCAGGAGAGACGATCAAAACTTTATTGTTTTTTTTTTTATTAAGTTAAAAGAAATTTACATTTCACTTTCTTTTTAAATATAACTTTTTAAATATAAAGTAGTAAAATTTTTTTTTTTCTATCAACTTAAGGTTAAATAGATTTAAAAAAAAATATGTTTATACTTTTCTCCATTTTTAGGGTGTCTGGAAGGAGATTATATATTTGAACACCCTCATGACCAATGCTTCTCTTGCCACTTTCAGTCTTAGCACGCATTTGTGTACAATTTATTATGTTGTCTAGTATAATGCTCGTGTATTTGTGACGTTTTTATAAATGTTGTGTGTGGGTGTATAAGTCCATTTTGTATTTTGTAGATTAAAAGGCAACTGTTATATTCGTACAAAGTTTTTATTTTCAGAAGGTTCAATTCCTGGTATGGTTTATTTGTGGGAGTTCACGGAGGTTATAATTGAAATTTTTTTTAAATAAATTTTATGTATGTGTTTCCCCATATCTCTATTAAATAATTTAGGTGGGACTGTACCAAGCTAAAGTATAAGCCCCTGTTTACCTCTGTTGGTAGAAGATGAGCAATTCTACCAAATACACCAATTAGTGGGATGATTTTTGCTTTGAGTTTTTCTACGTGTTGTTTAAATGTCAAATGTTTATCAATATATAAGCCCAGATATGTTTCGCTATCTAGAATATGTAGGTCTCTTTCTTCAATTTGTAATGGTTTATGCGGTTCACGGCGAGTTCATCGAAAACAAGTTCATCGAAAACGAGTTCAACTGACTAAAATTCAACCTAACCTAACCTAACCTTTTTTTGTGTATTTTGAAAATTTGCTTTTGTGAATTTGCTTTCGATGAATTGATTTTCGATGAACTCGTCGCGACGCGTCGGTTACCGTTTATGCGACGGTAGGTGACAACCATAACATTAATAACATTGCACACAAAAATAAAAAGCAGAAAAAAAACAACTTCTACTGCAACTTCCAAGGTTCGGACTGTAGTGCCTCTTCGACATCCACTGAAGGAATGGTGCACTATTTCCTTGCCTTACTTCGCCACCGACTAGCCAGCTTCTGGAGGACACGGAAGTCAACCAACGTCATCGTCGTGGCTGCATCGGAATGTCTCAGTTCTCCACTCAATGAGCGATGGACGCAGATGATCCGGCGATCACACTGAAGGACCATTAATTTTATTTACTATTTATATTATTCTTTTATTTTATGCCATCATTACCTATGTGTCTACCCATTTGTTTTATTTTTTATTAATTTTATATTATTCTTGAATTGCAATCAATTAATATTAATTACTCTTGTAGTAATATATGTAATTGAACCAATCACCCGATCCAACTGGATAAAAACATAATAAATAAAGAAAATTAATCGGTAATCGGTTCACCCCTGGTGACGAGTAAATATTATTACAAATTAGTTATGGACGTGCTCAGAGCCCGTTTTAAAAATGTTTCAAGCGCAATAATTTGAAATTAGCTTTTCCTTGTGTTTTGCATGAGGTAAAATTTGCACAATTTAACTGCAACAAACCGTCCATGTTTTCACGGGTTAGGTTGCAACCGTCGTAAAAAGGTTAACCAGGTTTTTCTAGATGGAAATGAAACAGTGTTTATTATTTTATTTCGAATTCTTTTTACGGCTGAAGTCTACACATTGCCCATTTTCAGATCAACTACAAAATTAACAGGAATCCTGAATTGCATTTTACATCAATTCTTGCAGCTTGCAAAAATTAATTTGAATGAAAATAATTTACTGTCCGCTATATTTTACGGTGCTACTTCTTTTCTGTTGGTCAACTATCTGGCAAATTTAAAAGGTGTCCGTTTAAAATTTTAATAAGTATTTCCTGTCAGAAAATGAATGAATGCTTGTGTAATGAAACAATTTATATTACCCAATCATGAATCATGGACCCAAAAATGTGAACCGGAAGACTATACACTCACTCATAAATTAGTGTAGCGAGGTTTCAGTACGTTACTAACCGACGAAGATAGTAATACCTAAAAGGTTTAATTCCTATTTTAACTCTTGAATGAACACAAAATTCGTGATTTCAATACTTACATTATATTTTAGGTAAGAACCAGGGGTACAAATGCGGAATATTAGCAACAATTCAGACATCTTCCTCCGCATCCGCATCAATTAATGCGGAGCTTTTACGGATGCGGATTCATATCTGCAACAAGTAACGGCATGTAAAGAAAGTGAGCGGGGCCAGAGTTGCGCGTGCCTCGCGCGTGTTTGCTAGTTGCTATCTTCGTTGAATGAAGGTAGCAAATAGCTTGAAGTTCGTTCGCTAACTGACCAATAGGAAGGCACACATTAGTGATAAGATCCTACAGGTTTTGTTTGTTTTGTTTTAGTTATCGAAGCTATTCCCATTGTGAATGAATTACAGTGTTTGTTCACTGTGTTTATATGTGCGTGGTTGATGAATATTTTGATGTAAATATTAAGCGAAAAAGTAAATAATAATACCGCCACTAATAAAAAGCAGTGCCTGGACTTATTTTGTGTTACTTATTTGTTAAATAAAAATCATCAATTTTTAAATTTAATTAATAAATATTTTTTTTCTTTAGCTTCAGACTTAAAATGCTAATAAGTAAGACAAAAAACTGTTTCAGTTTTGTTCTCAAAATATGATCAAATGAAAAATATTAAAATTAAATCGACTTTCATGTTTGGAGGCAAGTTTTATTTATGTACTTAAAGTTAAAATATATATTAAAAAAATCCTGAAATCCGCATCCGCATCCGTGGATGTGAACCACTGAAAATTCGCATCCGTATACGCATCAGCGGATATCAACATTTTTGCACCCGCAACAACCCTGGTAAGTAATATATTCAACTTCCTAAAAGTTTAATGCTAAGAATCCAGAAAATATTATTTGTTGTTTATTTCGTTACAAGTTTTTCTGCATCATGATTGATTTGGCGGTGTTTAAGAGTAATCTGAGTATTGCACCAGACGGAGGATACATTATTTCATATAATTACATTCTGAACTTAAATTTCGATTTTTCGGAGATGTCTGAATAATCTGATTAACTAACATCACGATAGATATGATTTTGAAAAACTCTGCGTAAAGAATGAGTATCGCCGGGGATTTCAGCTAATCCATCAAAAAGCAAAAAAACGGTTTGTCATTCTATATTACTGTTTTTTTTTAGTTTTTTTTATTTTATTTTATTTTTTATTTTTTTATTTTTTTTTAATTTTTTTTTTAGTTTGCAACTAAACTCGCTATCAAGTGTATGTCAATGTGATAGCCCGCACACTACACAGTTTTTGAAAAGCCCGTTGTCAATGGTAACGCAAGCAGTGACTCGCGACTCGCACTGCTAGTTGCTACGACGATAGCTGATTGTTCTTCGTATATGGATAAACAAGCTGAGATAATTACTGAAAGGAAGTTTGGTTGGAAACCATAGCAACCAGCAAGTTTTAGTTTGGTTTCAGTTGCTTCAGTGAGCGGATCGCCTAAAGCCCGGGCAACGTCTGGGACGCCAGTACCTACAGTAGTAGTTTCAAAGTCAGGCTGTGTTAGTTTTTGCACTCGATAGTGAATATTCGGGTGTCTGCTCTCTGCTCCCGGGCTTGGTACAGGCGGTATGGCTGTATGCCTGTATGGTGGGCTGCGGGCTCCAGGCAGAGCAGAGGGTCGACACAAAGGCGGGCGGCCTTGGGCCCAGCAAGATTTCTGGAAGATTTATTGCCGTTTTTATATCTAGTTCGGCCCCAACCAGGGGTTGGGAATTTCTGGTGCGAGGGTGTATATGTAATAATTGCTGTGAAAATACACTAAATGATAATAAATGCTTGGAGTCAGTTGAACAGCGGCGTTGTTAAATTTGGGAGATGAAAATTATCAAATTAAGAGATGTGGAAGAGACGAAGGATATTGTTTATTGTTATAGCTAGCTAGATACACTAGCTAAAAGTCTTATATATAAGTAGATATAATTAAAAATATGATAATAAATCTTAGCCAGCTATATTAATTTTATTAAATATTTATATGTACAAGCACCCTTGAGGTACTTTTTCACACATACGGCGCTATATAAATGAGCCAAATGTTATTATTATAATCCGAGTCTTATTACGTGTTTTAAAACTCTTTATTGTAATTTTTTGTTTTTGTTTTATTTTTTTAATTTGAATTGGTGACTTGAATGACAATAATATTAATTTTATTTTTTTCAAGAAAAAAATAAAATTATTATTTGCGCTCCTGCTCGGAGAAAAAAGTTATTTGAAAAATACGATAATTTTAATAGTAAAAACTGTTAAAAACGGGACTGAAGTTCTTACGAACAAATTAATAGTGTTTCAATGTTTGTTGGCGGGAAAATGTAAGAATAATTTGTTGTTGTACGTACGAAATTACGTATATTAAAAAAATATTCTTACATGTTCCCGCAAATAAACATTGAAACCCTGTTAATTTGTTCGTAAGAGCTTCAGTCCCGTTTTTAACCGTTTTTACTATTAAAATGATCGGTTTTTCGAATAAAATTTTCTCCGTGTGCCCGTACAGTGTAAAGACAGGGGAACTATGTCGCCACGTGAATGGGCAGCGTCATGAGGCTGGTTAAGGTAAGGGCTATGAGAAGGGATTTATTATAATGAAGAGGCCCGGAATTTATGGGACGAAAAACAGTTGCCGGTAGCCCATTCCACATACGAGTCGGCGAAGCGACTAGTTCTCATGAAGACAACATCAACCGTGAATCGATGTTCACTCGTGTTCGTCAATTTTCACAAACCATTTTAGAATTTAGAAAAAATATTTTTTCTCATGTAGTAGAACACTTAGAAGATGTCCTATCAGGGTGGATATTTAAACTACGTAAAAATGGCTAAAATAAGTAACTTGTGGCTCATCTCTTCTTAAAAACTAGTAGTTCTGTGAACACTATCTAAAAAAGTACCTATGTTTCTATTATCATTCAATAAATCGAAACCATAATTTCCTATGAAATCATAAGTTTTGCAAGTAGGTATCTACTAAAATAGGTACCTACCTACTTAATTACAAACCATATCGATCACAGAAATTTGAAATGTTGTAAAAGAGAAAATGTTTTGTTCAGGAGAACATGAAAAAGATTCTTTATTTTTAAAAAATCTCCTGTTTTTGTAGATCTATAGTTATGATTTTTTTGTTTTAAAATAACATTAAGAGGCTAGACTTTGCACCACACGCGGAACTTTTAGGTATTTCATTGTCTGTTATTCTGTCCCGCTCTAAATAAGCTAACACACACTTACAATACATGCGAATGCGAAACGTACAATTGAGACAACTGCTGTAAACTCTGATATTTACCTACAAGAAATCACTCGAAAAAGGATTTCAGGAGAAAAAAAATTTCTACACCCAAACTTTCACAAAATTGTAATTTAAAAACCAAAATATTTTCTAAAAAGAAGAAGCTACGTTGGTATGTTTTTATAATTTTGTAATTCTTTATGAGAGTTGAGTTAGCAGCACTTTTTTCTTAAATAATATTTTTTGATAAATTACATATGTTTGACAGTGAATGTTTACGTTAATACCAAACGCATCGAAAATTCAAAAAGCTACCGACATAGTTTTTACCTTCTAGAAGGCAGTATAAAAAATATATTAATTTCGTGCAATTTTCGATGTAGAAAAGTGTTTTTTCCAGGGCGTCCTTTTTATATGGGCCGAAAAGCCAAGTCTATCGTCTTAAATAGATCTCTCAGAATACTTTGTAAAATTCTTTAACAGTACCTATTTAATTTAATTTTAATTTTTCGGAAAAAAATCCCATTAAATGTACGCCGTAAAAGACGCACTTATTTTCTTAGAAATATTTCGACGACGCAGATCAAAATACAAGATCGAAAGAGAAAAACAAACGGGGAAAAATGACAAAATTAACAAATTTTTCGATTTATTGTCCATTACGGCATTTCAATTTTCCACCATCGATATGTTTTGTGTTAAAAATATATTTTTTATATTTTTAATATGGATTTATACAATTTATTTAAAGAAACGCCACTATCCCGAAAATAACTTAAAATTTCTTCAGGCAGCAGGTATAATAATATTGAAAAAAATAAACACGACGATTTCACATTAGAAAAAATACTCTCTACGGAACCATTAAAACGGCCACAATACTGAAACGCAACAACAGGTTAACTATGAACATTTCATTAATGTATCTACTGGTTTCCTACCACTGGCAGACGAAATGTGAACGTTAACCTAGCGGGATCGGGGTACATTGGAATACCCTCTGGGAATCCGCCTGCCCCAGAAAGACAGAAATGGTGAGCATGTATAGGCACGCAAAAAAAATTATTTGATTGATTTTACTAAAATATTGCTGTCACTGTTGCTCTTACTCCACCGGATATTGAGCGAAAGGGACAATGCACTGACACCTAACTAAAATGGAGGTTTTGTATTCCCCACTTTTCTCCTCCAAAAGTGGACTGATTTTCAATTTTTTTTTACCAACTACATAAGAAAAAAACTCTTCTATGTCTGTATGTTTTGCTTTTTTTAAAAAAACATTGTCTGGTTTGTATACTGAACATCTTTTGACGGCGTTTAAACCAGTCAATTTTATTGATTTTTGGAAGGTCATAACTTCTATAAAAAGTAACTAATCAAAAAAAAACAAAAAGTATGAACACGCTAGTAGTTGATATCTATTTTATGCAAAAACAATATTTTCTCTAGGGTTAAAATCCAGAGAGATAAATAGGGAATACGTTTGCATGGAAATATCACCGCCGGGTATCCTCTTAATAAGCTTAATAGAAAGAATATTTTTTTTTACATTAGCTCCACATAGTTCCATTCAGGGCCTATGTCATCGTTGGGGATGATCTGTGGAGGATATTTTGAGGAAAGAGGGCGATGTAGTTCAGGGAAGGAAAAGGGAATGAGGGGTGGGTAGGAATCTGGGGGTCAGTATCTCTAGGAGTGACTGTCGTATGAATCCATCTCTGCCACTGCGATGCAAGGTGAAGTTCCGAAAGAATCTTTGTAAAAAAGGTCAAAAGGTCTCCATTCAGAATTTAGACTTGAACGATGCTTGAAGTGGCTTTAGCCGTATTTGGTGACCAGATCTGAATAGCCAGGTACCTAGGTACTTTCACACTTTTCTCTTCCCCATCTCCTTCACCATTACCTTACATAACTTAACCCAAGTTAATAACAATTTGGATGATTTGTATAGCGCCGTTTTTGTGAAAAATCACCTCAAGGGCGCTGTACAAATTTCCATACATTTCTACAAAATGATGAGTAGTCAGTAGGTAAGTAGAGGTAAATGTCTCAAAAACAGAAGAACTTTTTGAATAAACACAAGGATACCATAATCTCAGTGACTCAAGGCACTTGGTAGCAGTTGGAACTCTTGTGGGGTATTCACATAAAAAAGCTAAAAGCTACCATATTCGTAATACAGATCAGTCGAGAGTATAGTCATTGATAATCAATGTGAAAATTATATTGTTTTGGTATTACCTCAAAATGTATACAAAATATGTTAAACCTGTCCATTTACCGCACAAAAAATGACAAAACGATGGCAGTTTACGAGTGGATGTGTTAATAACTCGCAAAATAAGTATCAATACAAAGTGTGCAACAGCCATATTAATAACGGGTTAACGTCGCGTTAATGTAAACCGTTTAAAAGCGCTATTATTTGACAGGCGACCCCTCTTGATTGCAAAAGCAGCTGCTAAATGGCGGCCATCTTTAAAAAGGAGAGTCGTTATAATAATTCCCGTACCACGTGACCCGATCGGCGCAGACTGCATTCATATTATAGATTGTCTGCGCATACGATTATTATAAATGGGGCTGGATTTTAGTAGGAAAAATTAGGGCTGGGCCGTCAGTATTATTCTGGTACACTTACAAGTATTTTTTGAACTATGACTATGATTTGAGAGGCTCCCTGCACTTTATATTTTTATGTTAACTCCACCTAGTATTGATGTAATGCTACTACACCAACTACCTCACCATCTCATATTTGAAGTGGTACAAAAATGAGTTTGACCTCAGATACGTCCCATGCAATGTAGTAATACTACACCAACTACCTCACCACCTCATATTTGAAGTGGTACAAGGAAAAATAATTGGTACAAACACATTTTGTGAGGTGACGGGACATTTTACGCCTTTGTATGGGACATTTGTAGTGCATCTTGTATGAGGTACTCAACATACCACATAGGAGGCACTGAAGAAAATAATTTCCCTTAGTGCTAATGTAGTGTTTGCAGTGTTTTGTGGGGGTTCTTTTTGAGCAGAGGAAGGTGTGAACATGGGTCTTGAAGAGATCGGCGCTGTAGGAGGGAGAAAACTGTCCGGCAAATCGTTCCACAGCCGAGCTGTTGAACTCAAGAACGACTTCGTTCTTATTATGAAAAATGTCAGCAGTGTATCTACAGATGTTAGGTTACTATGTATCTACCGGTGCCGAAGGGTTCAATGACGTGAGATCCACGGAGCACCTTCCATTGAATTACCGGTAGAATTAAGACGGAATTCCCATCTGACACCTGTGCTTTAAAGATTGCAAGCGGGTTTCTTTCTGCGGCAAAGTTGAGCAAGGGATTAAATAATTCGAATTTATTTAACTAATTTCATTACATATTTTAAAGGCATTATTGATCAATGTTGAAGTTGTACAACCATGTACCTACATATTTTCTCAAAAAATAGTGATTTATCTTAGTTTTTAGAACAGTTGAAGTAGTTTATTAAATTACCTATTTCATTTATTATCTACGTAACCCTGTAAACTTCAGAAATAAAGTAGTAATATATATTCTGTTTTAAAACCCAATAAATTAATTGAACAATATATATTCTTGTACACGTATTTTAATTTTTTTATTTAAAAAAAGTAAATACAAGATACAAAAATGTTACGAAACAAGGTGAAGGTGTCGTTCAATTAAACCCTTTGCATAGAGTGGCACATTTTAACCCGAAAACATGTAAAAATAACAAGTCAAAGAGTGAAGGTTTTGGATTTTTTTTTAAATGCGTTTTCGTAGATACCTAATGCGAAAAACCGGGAGATAAAGAATTTAAACAAGATTTACAAAACACAAATAAACAAATACACAAAATGGCTATACCACCTCCCCATTTTAAACCTAATACCTCCAATTGAACAGGGCGGACCCTTCTCACGGATGATTGACAAGACGACAGACAGGGGGCCTAATTCCCGCTCGCTAGCTCCACTCACTCTACTGTTGTAGCTGTGTTCACGTGTAGGTACACTCCATACCAGCTTATTTACATGGCTGTCTAAATCCGCTAGTGACGGATCTATCTGAATACAATGGACGTGTATGTACACGGGTTTAAGCCCTTCCCACTAAAAAAAATGATAATAGGTGGTTTTTTGGCGTGAACAAATAATGTATGTAATCGGATATTTTTGATGGATACGTTATCTTAATCTTGGTTGAATGATAAGGTTTAGTATATAATATAATGTGCGCAGACATAGGCACGCTTATATGTACCTATATACTTTCCGAAAGAAAAATTTATTAAAAACATAAAAAAAAAAAAAAATTATTTAGTTAAGTTTTAAAAGGTTTTTTTTTCTGAATCTTTATTTGGATGTACGCATTTTTTTTTGGTACATCTAGTAAGGAAAATGTAATAAATACACTTTAAAAGATACAGTTCCATTTTATTAAATTATTTTTAAGAAAATACATTTAAAAAATCAATTTTTTTTTTTCACAAAAAGTGCCAAGGTTTGAGGCTTCCTGGTCTGAGTCTGTGTGTATAGACCAATAACGAACTGTGTTACATCACTATTATTGATAATAGTTTATTGGAACATTTTTTTTGTTTTTTTTTTGTTTTTTCAATGCTGCAAATGTCACTTTCCTTACGTTCTTTCGTCCCTTTCCCGCCTCGATCCCACCCCCTGTTACCCCCCCTCCCCTCTTCTACGCCTTCCCCCTCCCCTCTTTCCCGTGAACCCACTCCTTTGTTGCACTCCCCCCTTCGGATTCCCCTTCCCCTCCCACCTTCCGTCCCTGTCACTATATAAAATACACACATTTTAAAACCACCTATTTTTTTGTAAGTAGATACACATTTTATAACGCCAGAACACTCACCAAACTTTTATCGCAATCGGACTAATGGCGTAGGAACGCCTACAGGACTAACAAAGAAACTGTCATTTTTATGAAGGTATAGGTATTTTCGTTTTTTAAATAAAAGATAATAAAAATAACCAAATTTTTGTTTCGATCAAATTGGATGGCGACAAAAGATGTTAGGCAAATTTAGTGCAAGAGAGACACAGCGGCACCTAAATGGACTAGAACCAAAAGGTATTTACTAATTCGGTGGCGACGTCGGTTTCCGTTCAAATCATGCTGGTAAACATTTCTAGTGTGCATTATCTATTCAGTGATAATAACCATCAATATAGTTTGAGAATAATCAGAAAGGTTGGAAAATTGACATTGACACTAACTTGGTACCTAGTTAGGTATCAAAAGTAAAAACACACAATAGAATACTATCCATTCTGTAATTAATTCTGTGTTCAGATGAAGAATAATTTTTCCAAGGCAAATAATTATTCCGAAATTAGATATTATACCTAGACAAGAAAATGTACACGACAATCTGTTAAATAAATAGGTAAGTACGCAAAAATAAATTGGTATTCTATAAACCTTTTGTGTCGTGTGGTATCCGAACTATTTTCATAATTCTTAATAGGTAGGTACTAGGTACATATACATATACTAATATTTTGTACTCAACTATACCAGAATATAGGTTATTTATTAAAAGGAAAATATTTCATGAATTTTGATATCGACATACAGTGATATATAGTGAAATAAATTACCATGTTTTGAAGATAGAATGGGTAAATTTTAGAAGGAATAATAATATAGGTACCTACCTAAATATATTCGAATAAAATGTTTATTTTATGAAAACATTGCATACTGCCATCTTTGAATTGATTAAAATGGTGTCCTCTTACCGTTTGCTTAATGTTCCTTTTGTACTTTATTATTGAGAACATTCAGGGAACAAAAGAGAAATTAAGTTTACTTCCTAGGTACGCTGACGAAAAATATAATAAAGATGGCGTTAAATAAACTTACTACCATTATGATGTAAAATTATAATTCTTTTAATATCTATAGACATCAATACCAATCATGGTTCTCGTAATATTTTTGAAACAAAATATTTCCGTGAAAATCCTCGCTGACTGCCATCTATGAGCGCATTATTAAAACAGTGACTACGGTGTGCTTAGAGCTTGCAAGGAAAACTGCAGCACTACTGACATCTACCGTTTGTCATTAACACTAACCAAGGAAGGTTCTATGTCGTTATTGTTCAGTATTTTAGTTTGAAAAGCTTCTGAAAGAGGCCCCATTAAAACTTTCAGAAAACTAAAGTTCGAGAAATTTACGCAACATCGAAAGAATTTTTCATGACGCATAAATACTTTGATAGAATTTGTTAGCAAATTTTGTATTGAAATGAAACAAAAATTAGGAATTTTGATACATTCTACTAAACTTATTGTCATCTTTCTTATTAGATTCTTACGCGCCGGTTAGACTACGTATATTTAAGCCGGCGTTAATCCTAAACCACCACATTAGATTCATCCTTACTAGGAAATTATAATTACAATATTTTTTTATAATGTTTTACATCATTTTCTACCTTTTCCATTTAATTGAATAAAAATAAAAATTATAAATGATTTAATAAAAAATATAAGCGTATAGATACTAATAATTTTTTTTTTCATTACAATTGTATAAAAGCATAAAAGAAAAACTTTTACAAATACGACACGGCAAAATTGTCTGTGACAGTTTCCATTGATTATTTTTTTTTCTCTTTAAAAATTATTCACAAATAAAAACCATTTTTGCGCTTGAAATCGTGTCCTCTTAAATCCATTTGTCAAGCGATTTTTATGCCTATGCCTGTATTCGTGACAGTATAAGGAATGTATACATTTTTTTTGACTTGTGGCAGACGGCAGTTTGAACAATACCTACACCGTAGTAAAGAGTCAAGTTTTTACTATTACTTATATTTGTGATTTCTAAGTAAGGAGAAGGAGTTTTATGAATGTCATAATATTAGGGATAACATGTGCAAAAGGAAGTCAAAAGACAAAAAAAAAAAAATGATTGAAAAGGCCTCTGTTCTGTGATTTAAATTTGTTACTTCGTTATTTATAAATGTATTTCTTTATTGTAGATAAAACACAATACAAGATACAAGTATATTATTAAAGTGTTAGTACTGTCGAGTAGAAACTTAGAGTCAAATCGTGCCAATATAAAATGATTTATTTTCATGAATAAAGTAATTTATTGAGAGTGCAAATATGGATATCGGTGTCAATATCATTCCATATTTGATATTATTTGTACTAAATCAGCAAATAATGTTGCTATATACCTAATATTTATTATCATGGTAAGAAATTTGTTTTTATGTATCATGTCTAATGGAAAGGAAAATTCGTTCCTTTTCCACGATTCAGTTCGGCTCGGAAGTGTGCTCGCAAGTGCGTCATTACGTAGAATATAATTTATAAAAATTTTGTTTGACCCATGAAATTACTGTTTGACAAGACATAATTCCTGAAAGTTTTTTTTTTAATTTTGCCTAGGTACTAACATACATCATGCATGCCTTGATTATTTCTTAAAAACAGAGTGTCCGTCAAGTATGGAAAATTTATTAGTTTTTTGGGTCCTCCACTGATCACAACTTATTACGTTTACATAACATTGTTGAAACAGAAGGTGCAAATAATATTGTTGTATTTTCTAGGAAAGCAACATACGATTCTTCTTCTCAAGTCCGTTCCTTATTTCTTGATTTGAGGATCATGACTCCTACTCCAATGCCATGGAGGACAAGACCCTTCCACTCCTCGTGCATGGAGAGTTGCGTACACCGACGTACCAGAAGCCAGTGATAATTGGTCACTCCAGCGCATTGGTGACATTTTTAAAAATTTCTCTGCTTCTTCTGCTTTACACTTTTCTCAGTTTGGCGAGCAATGTGTCTTTAAAAACGTTGTAGGCACGTATTTGAAAGCCTATTATACATGCCTAGCTCTGCCAGGATATTCTACGATTACTATTCTCTTTTTTCCTATGCAATACTCAGGCTGATGGGGGGTTCGAACCTCCTAACCCCTAAAGCTCTTGGTGTCCGTGCAAGTAAGTAAGTGTTCTTAAGTGCACTAACTTCGGGAGGTGTTTCTTTAAGATGGTAGAGATTGAACTTGACCTTCAAAACAAGTAGAAGATCACTGTCTGCATTCTGCACGAGATTTCAAAAATCCCCTTGTCCCACCCCTTTGATTATTTTTGATGAAATTTTCAACACGTGACGTTCAAAATAAGAGAAAATCTTGTGTTAATCTGATAAAAAAACTATTCGCAAAGTTTGAAAGTCAATCTTGAAAGTATGGCCCTATTTTGCTTTTCAAGCGTTTCTTCCCTCGATTTACAAAGGTGAAGTTAAACAAACATCTCAAACCAATGAAATTCTTGTTTTTAAATTTAAAATATCATTCCAAAAATCTTAGGTAGGTTCTGTTTACAGCCACCTGCCAATTCAATAAGATTGCCTGAGAATCAGTGGCGTAGAGACTAGCGACCACCCGGGCGAAGTCTTCTGAGTCCTTGGAACATGAAACGGAGCGAGATGGCACAAAAATGCAGCAATATGCTTATCATGATAAAGAAAAGTATGTAAAAAAACAAACCTTATATAGTGTCTCGGACGAATGGATGAAATATTAAATTATGTTAAAATTTCTGTGTACCTACCTACCTACAAAAAAAAATTAAGCTCAAATTATTGAAATAACACTTTGATTAAACTTAATTACAACAAAAAGGAACTATTTATGTTAGGTGAGACGAGAAAGATGTTTATTCTTGTTATGACGTGACATTTTCCGGAAGGTTCTGCTTCAGTTTAAACAATTTATTTAAGTTAAACGTTCTTCTAATCTATTTAAAGAAAAACATTGTAAAACAAATTGGAATAAAAATGCTTGTCTTATAAGAATATGTTCAACATACAGTCTGATGTAGATATCTTCAACTGTAATCAAAATAAATATAAAAACTGTATTAAAAGTGTACCAAACTGCTTAAAATGTAATGATATATTATGTAATGACATATATTATGTAGTATTTCGCGTAATATTAATCTCCCTCTTGTTAAAATAATGTTATTTTTTGTTGTTGTTGTAAGTATAGTGTATAGTATTTTTTAGTTACATAATACTATAGTATATTGAGGAAATCTATAATTGGTTTCTTAGTAGTTAAATTATACATATATAAAAAACCACATTATAATCTGTTGATTTCCCTAAAATAAAATAAATAAATGAATATCTATGTACATATTAACCTATTTTGCGTATGTTTTTTATCTCCTCTTCTCCATCTCAATTTTTTTTACATTAGTTTCTTTAGCAGGGGCGACCGGGTTCTTGGGGTGAGGTTTGTCCGGGTCTTAGTGGCGGATGTGTCTGCCCACCAACTGCGAGGCAGGCCGGATCAGGGTAGACTGGTTGACGGAGTCCTTTTGACCCATCCAGCAGAATTCTCTCTACTCAGCGCTTTACACCACAGGGACGGATTCCTACGTCACCCCTGGACACACTGATCCCCAGATTTCTACCCACCCCTAATAACCTTTTCCTTCCTTTCCAGAAATTCCTCTCCTCAATACACACAGCATCTCCAAAGATGACATAGGTCTTGAGGGAAATTATTTTCATTAATGAAGATAATATTAGCGAAAGTCAATCGAAAATCTGAAACAGAAAAATCAGAAAAAGATACGAATACATCTGGGACTCGAACCCAGGTCACCTGGGTTCGAGTCCCAGATGTATCCGTATCTTTTTCTGATTTTTCTGTTTCAGATTTTCGATTGACTTTCGCTAATATTATCTTCATTAATTAAAATATTATAATTTGAGGTTTAACTCTTTAAGTTAAAAAGTAAAAAAAAAAAAAAAATTATTTTCCTTTAGGCTTCCTGTGTGGAGTTATTGTAAAAAAATGTAGAAAGAAAACTTAAAGTTTTTCGTTTCTACCTCCGTACCACTGTTGTCAACATCAATATTCGAAATCGTGTTTATCTCGATGCACATATTTGATTAAAAAATACCTGTTTCACTTCTCATTTAAATATGAAGCTTCCTGACTTACGACCACAGAGTTACGGCAGCATTGATATAAAACAAGTATGAAGGTGTTCTGGCTGTTTTTTTTAAATAATTTTCATATCTGAAAAAAAACCGAAGTAAGGTTTGAAATAAGGGATTTTTAATCCTAATATTACATACCTTTTTTTACATTAGCCAGAAGAGGCCCTGAGCGAAATTATTTTCCTATCTCAACTTTTCTAATAGGGTCTTTTTAGGAAAGGAAGGAGAGGAAGTTCTAGGGAGGAAAAAGGTATAGGGGATGAGTAGCAATCTGTGGGTCAGTGTGTCTAGGAGTGACAGAAGTATGAATCTATCCCTCCCACTGCATTGCAAAGATGTTCCGAGAGAGTCCTGCTGGAACCCTCAACCAGTTAGTTCGCAGATGCATCCGCATCCAAGATCCAGACAAACCTCACCCCGTGATCCCATGCTAAGTAACCAAACGTAAGTTAGGGTGACATATAACAGAGGTGTTGGTTATTTAGTTAATGGTTCCAGTACCCATACTCATGGTGGCGGTACCCATAACCGCCTCCCAAATTGAAACCCACCTACATAGGTACATATCTGGATACCTACATTTGTTTTCGAATTCTACCTAGTTATCGGATAAGTCAAAGACGATTTCTTTTAATTTCTCCATATCTATACACTTTCTTCATATTTTTTGTTATTATTACTCGTGTTATTAATCATGAAATTACTAAAATATTGTGTTATAGCCAATGAAAATGTGTTAAAACTTTACTATGTCAAATATAAAATACCTGCTGTAGTGTCTCCTGTTTATTCGCTCGAGAGAATATTGTAATATGGTACGTACTGGGATCTGTATTCTCCAGTAGGTACTTCTATACAGATTACTTTAACCAGTGATTTCTGACATTATTTGGAGTAAAAAATGCGAATGAAATTTTGGTCTCCGCTGACTTTTTTGATGGCATATTGTTTTTAAATTTTTTTCTTCAAAATCAAATAAAAATAAAATTTTCCGCATGACGTCACAGGTCACTCAGCAGAGTACCCTCCGCACCACTCACCCCGCCCTCTTCTGTCCAACACCTACTATTATTTTAATGTTTTTGTAGACAGCGAATGAACGAAGAAAGGAGCGTAAGGAGAATATATGTCGCAAGTGTGTATGGAATAAGAAGTAGCAGACGTCCGAGGAAGACATGGCACAATCAAGTGAATCGAATACTTGAGTCGGGCCATGTCAACAGTCAGAAAAATAGAAGAGTATGTTTGAGATGATGTATGAATGTGAATGAGGCAAAGAGTGTGTGCCAAGACCGAGTTGTTTGGCGGTCCGTCCTCTCTGCCTACCTCTGTGGGGAAACGGCGTGATGGCGAAAATGTCACCGGAGACCCAAATTTTATTTAGATTTTTTACTCCAAATAATGTCAGGAATTATTGGTTAAAGTAAGTCAAGTACCTATGCACCTTAACATCCTGTATATTGATGCTTATTGAAAGAATTAGGTTCTTTATAACACTCGATCGCTTTTTACCACATTATGGCACTATTCCTAAAACCTTTTCTTTTCCAATTTTTTTTAATCAAAGCAACTATATAATATACTGTACTTTCAAAATATAACAAAATGAATATTCTCTAAAAGATTCTTTAAAATGTTTTAAGGTTAAATATTTAATAATATTTTTTTTATGAAACCTACGAATATGTTTTTTTTATTCAATTCTGTTTCACGTATGGAAATCCTTTCACGTATTGGAAATCTTTTTTCTTTTATACTCTTTTTTTTATTTTCTCTCTTCTTCTTCTTTTATATCTTTTCTTTATTCAATTCTGTTTCACGTATAATGTATGATATACATATATAAAAAAATTAAATATTATAATTTTCATTATCCTTACTACACATTTTAAAAATATATGTTGAATTGTTTTTCGCTGCTCCACCTTTTATACACGAGCATTGCTAAAAAAAAAAGGTGAATCACGATATTTAAAAAATGTATTAAAAATATATATATACAATGTATAACAACTGTATTTGTAAAAAAAAAATTAAATAAAAAAAATGTGATAATAGAAAAAATATTGGTGATTTCAATGGCTAAATAGAACTGTAATCAGTTTGTATGTCTCCATTTTCAAATTCGGAGGTATGATTTTTTTAATGTGGGCGGAAAAATATCCTTTAGCAATCTGAGAAAAAATATTTAAATTGCTCTGTCGCTCCAGTGGATAACACAGATACTGTTTATAACTGTAATTATATTAATATTTCTGAGGACTAATCCTTCCAAGCTGAAGCTGATGATCTGCCGAGGTTCTGAAACCTAATGACTCCACACCTTTACCTTCGGTTGTCTTCGGCACAACTCAGCAACGGGACCATGTGACCCGAAGAGCCCATAGAACTGTAAAGTAAGATTTAAATCATATACTATGATGATAAATTACACTTGTAATAAAATATCCTATTTACGTCTAAATAATTAAATACATTTGTGGGCAAATTGACAGGTGGAGATGTCAAGTCTCAAACGATTGCTTTCCTTTTAGGTCTCCTCTAGTTCGATATAAACCATTTCTTTTACCATATTGAAATCATTGATACGCATTTAAATGCATATTTGTGAAAGCACTGCAATGCAGTTTTGAGATCAGTTGATACATGGCCAATAAATATTCAATAAAGTGGACTCCGCAGGGAAACAGTGGTCGTCTGGCGCGCCAAGTGCAATGTAGGGGCAAATCTAGAGTCATGTTACAATGTCTTTCATAAGTAAATATTTTTAATTTTTAATTGGTAAAATTTAAAAAATATTTTTTTATTTAAATTTTATGTAAATTAAAATTTTAATTATATAATAATTGTTTAGTATTCTCTCGATTACCATATTGGTACACGATTGTTTCTGAGACCATGGATATCGTTTATAAGACTTTTAAGACGTAAGGGGACATACATTAATTACGTGAGCTATTTAAAAAAAAATTTAGACCCCTCCCCCCCTTGGATTAAGTGACATTTTGTGGGCCCCCACGTGAGGACGTGAGGTTTTTTTCTTACTCTCGATATATACGTTTTTCATAATAGCCATTTTTTCAGCGGGCAAAATAGGACACTTCAAAAGAAGTGAAGCAATTTTTTAAATTTTTATTATATCTATAATAATATGTACTCTTTTAGTTGACGTGAGATTTTTATTGACCCCCCCCCCCTAGGTACAATGAGATATGGTGAGATTTTACTGGACTCCCCCCCATTTTTCGCTCACGTAATTAATGTATGCCCCCTAAGGCTCTATCGAAACTTTGGAAGTTCAGATTATATATTTGTTGAAATTAATTCGATGATGTTACTCAAAAGTGCACAAATTAAAATCCTATAAATTTTTTGTTCTAATGTAAAATTAAAATAAAACCTATACGTTACAATTTTGGAATAGTAGTTAATAATTATTACAGAAATACTTTTTTTTTTTTGCAAATGGTCCTGACGGGTTTTATTAAGAAAAATGTTAAATATTTTCAAATATCTCAAATATCCACAAATAACAGCAAATATTGTCCATATCGACCATATCGACAATACCTTTTTCCAAATCGACAGAGTTATAACCTAATTAAAAAAAATTTAAGTACTTAATGTTATTAATCTGTAAATTTTCCTAATAAAATAAAAATAAATCGACGATATATTTTTCCATAAGGACAATACTTTCTTTGTCCGAATAGACAATATCTTTTGCCATTAGGAAAATAATATTTTTATCCTTATTGATAACACCTTTGTTCATATCCACCATATCTTTATCAATTTCGACAAAACTTTTTTTTTCATTTGATAAATTTCGTCCACTTGGACAATATTTGGTAGCAAGAAGTATCTCCCTCATTCTACTCATTTGAGGTTTCCAGGAATGTCAACATTGTTGTAAAGCCTTGCAGATTGCACACATTGAACGGTATCATGTTATAGAACAGTTTGCCTTCAGTTATAATATTTCATAAGCCTAATAATTAATAAAAGAATCGGTAGATGATTTGCGATAGGGACCTAACCGTTCTGAGGACTACAGATACAATTATTCTCTTCGGAACCTTGGAACTCGGATGGAACTTGGATGTGAAAAATTAGGGTAAGTACATACTAGGTTGCGATGCGTGTAGACAGTGTGATTCTAAAGCATGTACATATTTCCACAGAAAATTTATGCTTGCTAAGTAGTCCAGATATCGTAATGCGTAACGTAGCGTACGTACGTCGCCCCAGTATGTACTTACCTTAATTCGTTTCTCGGCTTACCTTTTATTTATACAGTTTTGTTAGAATTTCTGTAAATCTCAAACCAAGTTAATACAAGTTGATTAATTTGAATCATAGTTAGCGCCAGTAGTTTTTTACATTTGCTAGTGTGTAATTTAAATGAATTGTATAGCCTTCCACAACGGGCAAAGAAATGTGTTCTTTTTTTAAGCTCTGCATTAACTAAAAACTTCACTTTTTATTTATGATTTTTACTTGTCACATTTTTTCTTGCTTAGGAAACACGAAGTAATAATAAACACGGTAGCAATGCAAAACTTTAAAAGCGTAACAATAAAACGGTGGAATTCAACTTGTCAAAAGTGCTTTATTTACAACAAAGAATCTATCTTTTGTTAATCAAGTCCTAATATTTTCCAAGTTTCATGCGACATTTCAATTCTGAATGGCGGTTTGTCACCAAGGTGAAATGGTATCTATTGATTGACCATCATTGGTTTGTAAACAAACTTCCAGAAAATTATACCTACATCGTTCGAGATTGCTGCACCTCACAAAGACAAGAAAATGAGAATAGGTAGGTAGTACATATTAAAAATTTGTACATTTTTGTACAAACATAATATGTGACACATTTTGAGAGCCAGTAAAAATTCCCACACACGCAACAGAGCGGCTAGCTCTGTACACTGTGCAGTGAGCCCTGAGCTCTGAGCAGTCGACACAGTGTTTGATAGAAAGGAAGGCAGCGGATGATTGATGCCCCAGCCGACACCAAAGCAGAACTCAGGTAATGTCTCAATCCACTGCTTTCCACTGCCGCGAGTTACAGGTACATGGTATAAGGTAGGTCCCTCACCGCGTCCAGTGTCCAGTGTCTCTACCAGTCCGCGAATAACATTAAATGACCGCCACTGCAAAAACAAAGCCTGTTGTTTTATTGTTCCTTGTAGAGTCATAACTCCGGAATGCGCGTTTTGATCTACGAGCGCGAATTCGAATTGAACATGTTCTAGTATGGTGTCATTTAAAATTGCGATGGAGATCGAAGAAGACTTGTTTTTTGTTTCTTTACATGGTTTAATTGTATTAAAACTCTAACTCATTGGCGGCATCCCTAATAAAATATGGAATAACTACATGGGGACATTCAACAACAACAAATCTTCTTTCAATGCCTAATGTACAATATTCCTTGGTAAAAAATAGGTTACAAAGCTAAATATGAACAAAGACATGATGTACCAAAATCATTACTATAAAACTCTATAAAATTATTATCTGTTCGTTTTTCTTCTTTTCGTTTTTAATACATTTCCATTATTATTATCATCTTATTTCATTCACTTTCTCTTCTCTTTATTTATTTTTAATACATATTATTAACAACATTTTTATTTCTATATACACAGATACATTGGTAAATAAAAAATTAATTTGGTTAATTTTGGAGGTAACTCTGGAATTGTTTCGTAAGTTAATTGTAATTATTAACAAATATGTCTTGCTTTACCTACTGTGTTAATAATAATAATAAAAAAATTAAAAATGCGTTTTTTTGGTAGTCATTTTAATTTATATATGTACGACAAATTTGTGTTCTGAGGTAAATAGATAATTTTAAATTTAAATTTACACCTATTAATATGCTTTTATTTAAAAAAAATTATTTTTGTATACTTATTTCAACATTACTACATAATAATTTTTTTTTTAAATTATTATCATTAACTCATAAATAATTGTTAAACTTGCCACTAAAATCATGAAAAATTGATTTCTTTAATCACGTATATTTTATAATTTACTAACTAACCAACTAACTAACCATCACGCCGTTTCCCCGCAGGGGTAGACAGAAGGACGGACCGCCAAACAACTCGGTCTTGGCGCACATTCCTTGCTTCATTCACATCTTCTCATACATGCTTTTCTATTATTCCGACTCCTGTCATGCCCCGACTCAAGTATCTGGTTCACTTGAACTTGCCATGTCTTCCTAGGGCGTCCACAACTCCTTCTTCCATTCACTTTTTCGTCATAAATCCTCCTTACACTCCTTTCTTCGTTCATTCGCTTTACAAGCACAAACCATCTGAGGGTTCCTTTCTTAATCTTACTCATTACGCTTACATCAGCCTTGCATTCTTTGCGGATATCCACATTTCTCACACTATCAGACATGGTTTTACCACACATACGCCTCAGGGATCTCATCTCTACAGCATTCAGTGTACTTTCATCCTTCCTCTGCCAGATACGTTTTTAGATTTTCACGGCCAAAAGCATTTTCGTTGTTTGTTTTTGGGGTGTTATGCGCGTGTTGCGCTACCTCCTTCTTTAGCCGACGTTTCGGACAACGTTGTAGTGTCCATCATCAGGGCAGATCCGGCAGATCCGACGATTGCCAGTTCCATGCTTAACTACCATCCATCAGGGTAGGTACCAGCACTCCTTTTAAAATTTAAATCACAAATAAATAAAGTAATACACAACCCTATTAGATATTTGCTACACTTTGGATTGTAAAAATATTTTTTCAGTTTGGTTAAGTATTTTGTCCTCAAATCCAAAATTGCAAAAATTTACCTGCGTATATTATTGTACTCCGGAGTTTTGTTACTTGTTAGTAGACCATCGTATTTGTAGAAATATTAACTTTTCTCTTTTGATCTTGATATTATGACCTTTCTACTGTATTTAACCGACAACTTTCTTTTTTCTTTTTCTTTCTTTCTTAATGTTTTTTCCATTATTACAATCTTTTTTCTTTCGTTTTTCCTCTGCTCTTTATTTTTATATATGTAAAAATATGTGGATGTATGTATATGTATAATGTAATAATGTGTATATTTTATGTACTTGTTTAAATTTTCTAAAATGTAATTGTTTAAAGAACCCGTTGTCAAACTGATATAAATCAGTTTAACGGGACTTAATGTAAAATTATGTAAAAAAAAAAGAATGTTAAATAAATTAAAAAAAAAAAAAAAAAAAACTGCTGATGAACGATAATAGTCTAACGAAAATTTAAAAGACCTAAAATAAAATGCTAATAGATATTTTATTGAAAGCGCGCTTAAGGAATCCCCTTCTGATCGTTATTTTAATTACCCCCACTTCTATTAAGTAGGTACGTTTCACAGATAAATCAATGAAGAATTTCCTGTATGCAGAGGAGATGAAGTCATTAATCTTAATCCTATTACGAAACTAAAAATAAAGTTTAACAGTATCTGTTCTGTAAGTCCCTCTGCTCAGTTCGGAATGCTGTCATCGCGTAAGAATATTGATAAGTTTGAATGATAATTAATTAACTGAGATTTCAAAGAGATGCTGCGTTAGCGGTGTGAATGGATAAAGGTATTCTTGCACTAGCTATTAATGCTTAAAGCGAAAAATAAAGGCAGCGACTCTTGTCTCAGGAACTCTTGTGCCGCTAAGGTATTAGTAATATTCTCAGATTAACAACACATTAAAGAGCTTCAGATAAGGAACTCTACGTATTGAATTTATGCTGGAATATGACAACAACATATCTTTGTCATATCTTCATGTCGACATACATTTTAATATTTGGCAAAATGGAATTAAACTCGTGGATTTATCTCGAAATATTTTTCCTTTGATTTACACATTTTTTTCTTCAGATTCTGTAAAGTATCGCTGAAGCCCTCTCCAGAGATATTCTATTTTATTAGTACTGCGCCCAGTATCTCCTGTACTAAATGTGCTCACAGAAAGATTTTAGGTCCTTGAGATCACAGTGATCATTTATTGACGTTTGGATTTACAAGTAAAGCTTAAGCGGACAGAGGTCCGTACTAACTGTCTGATAGCTAGGTTTTGTCTGGCAGGCTGTCGCGAATTAATGACAGAGCAGACCTGCTTTCGGTTACTTTCGGCACATCTCTTAAAACGAGACCATGTGACCCGAATGGCCTTTAGACAACTAAAACACTAGGCATTAGACGTGGGCAAAATTGAATTACTGAAATAAATTAATTAATTCATTATTGTGACACACTTGACCTGATTCTCAATTTCTATGTCCCGGTAAGACGTAAGGTTCTGGGTTCGAGTCCCAGTTGCAACCATTATCTTTTATTATGTGCCTTGTTCATATTTAAAAAAAATAAATTATTGTTATCTTCTTCTCTTCAATGATATAAATAGCATAATTCCTCTTGACCTGCTACAACCTGCTACGTTATGATAGAGCGACAGCCATGTGGTATCGTTGAAGATTTCAGGCAATGTGGTGTAATTGTAGAAACAATAACTCAGGTGCAGGGCATACGTCATTCCTACCTACGTTAAATTGTCGTGAAAACAAGCTTATATGCCCAAGCGGTTAACAAACATCAGGTTTGTTTGAAAAATATCTACAAAATACATTAAAGATTCAGGAGCTATCAATATCAAGGTTCAGCAAAACATTCTCTGAAGAAAAGCTCGAAGTTTCAGAGTTCTAGCTCTCCAAAATACTCAAAATAAAGTTGTACTTAAAACAAGTGCACAAACTTCAGTGTTTTTATCACAAATACTAAGTGTAATTTTGTGATGCAGGATTAACCATCACCTTATAGAAGTACTGAACCTGTACTACCTGTAATTTAATCTCCAACTACTATAATGCTAATCTCCAGCCTGCGTACAAAACGCCGCTAATATAAAAGCCTCGTATTCCGTATCCATTAGGCAACAGACGCCCTCACAGTCTCAGTCATTAGTCATCTTGTCATCTTATTGTGAGAGGCGCGAATACCTGGTCCAGGCCGCTGCAAGCCGCATTGTCTCTCGAGCACAGGCAAGTGATGCTGTTTTATGTAGATACAAGGTGTGCCTGTCCTTTGACGACCTTACTCAATATCCACAGGCTTCTCAATCTACACGAGAAATAGAACAATCCAAGAGACAATCAGTGGAGGCTTGTGAATTTTAACAAAAATGGCATTATTGATGTTGTTGTAGCCGAAAAATTAGCATTCTAGCTCACCAAAAGTCACGAGCCGCCAATGGAGACAATTGAGCAGTTGTGGTTCGTGGCCTTATTGGGAGTTCAATCAGAGGTTAAACAGGAAGAAAAAAATCGCTCTGGCGCTAATCCCATAGGTGCTAATATTAATAGCGCACCTATGGGATTTTAAAGTTGGGTAAAATTATAATAAATTTAATTTGTCTATTTCTTTATACTTTTTATGGGTCTTTTCTTTATTATGTATATTTATTTATCTCTGCATTTTAACCACTGGAGCGATAGAGCAATTTAAATATTTTTTTCTCAGATTGCTAAAGGAAATTTTTCCGCCCACATTAAAAAAATCATACCTCTGAATTTGAATATGGTGACATACAAACTAATTATTGTTCCTTCAAACTTCGCAAAATCACTTTGTGGCGTCATTTTGAATTAAATTAAAACAAATAACTTTGTTTAAACCACTAATATAATCACAATTACCTACATGTTTCAAAACCGATGGTTTCTTCGTCAGGGTAGTAATGACATTAATAACAAAATAAACAAACAAGTATAGACTAAAAAGAACTATGGATTAATATATTTAAACCACTATTATAATTGTGATTATATTAGTGGTTTAAACAAAGTTATTTGTTTTAATTTAATTATTGTTTTATGTAGCCAATGAACTCCTCTATCTTTGGTTTATTATCATATATTTGTAGGATTTATAAAAAAAATATAATTAAATCTTTAACCTTAAAACATTTTAAAGAATCTATAGAATATTTATTTTGTTATATTTTGAATGTACAATATATTATGTAGTCGTTTTAATAAAAAATAAAAATTTGAAAATTTGCCACATTTTGGCAACGAAGCAATCTGAGGTTTTGGAAATAGTGCCATAATGTGGCAAAAAGCGCTCGAGTGGTTAAAAAATTTCTTCACATCACTGCACTGCACCAGAGAAATAACCTAACAACAATATACATATGTATTCAATTCTGCGATTCATTAAAACATCTACGGGTCGTAGTTTACAAAAAATATTACTGAAGAAGAAGATAACACTAATAATCTAAATGAGAATATGAAAATGAACAAGACACAGAAAAATAAAAGATAACGGTCGCAACTGGAACACAAATCCAGAACCTCTCGTCTTACCGGGACGGGTAAATATAAATAAAAATCGGATATATTTATTTGAGACACTATCTAGGTAACAAACACGTTCATAGAACACTTGTTTCCAATGAAAAAGATAACTGCCGATAATATGGGAAAAAAAAAATAGTCGAAGATAATATTGTTAATTCTGAAATACGAAATATGAGATTGACAAATATGACGTTTAAATAATTGGTGGCAATAGCCGAATTGGTAGAGGTCCCCGTCCCGGTAAGACGAGAGGTTATGGGCTCGTGTCCCATTTGCCACCGTTATCTTTTATTTTCTGTGTCTTGTTCATTTTCATATTTTCATTTAGATTATTATTGTTATCTTCTTCTTCAATGATATATTACATTAATGGGAAAAACCTTCAAAAATTATAAAAAGAGAGTTGTTCTTATAAAAATTTAATTTTACAAAAAAATAGCATTAAATACGTAAGTCACAATTTTCGCAAAAAAAATTGTATATAAATTGTATATATAATATAAATATGTATATAAAAAAAAGTATTATCTTCAGTACGGAATAGTATTTTGATTCTTGTACAATGTGTGGCGGTTTTTTGGTATCTATCTTTTATATGCTGCGCACTCAAGGTTGCTATAATATGTGACGGAAAGTTCCATAGGTATTGATATTCATAGCGCAACTATGGGATTTTAAAGTTTGGTAAAATTATAATACAATTAAGCTTGTTTATATCCTCATACTTTTTATGTGAGTTCACTGCATAAACGCACTTTAGCAAAAACCGCCCCTGCTCTTAAGTAGGTACCTCTACGAACAAAAGCTAAGCAACGTCAACGACATATATTATTGGCTTGCACACCAAAACTCTACAGGCCTATGAAATGCGAATTGTCTCGGTGCACAAGTATTGCAAAATTATGTAGAGATACAAGGTGTGCCTGTCCTTTGAAGACCTTAGGTACTAAATATCTACAGGCTTCTCAATCTACAGGAAAAACAGCACAAATCCGAACAATCTTGAACAACGAACATAAGCTCGGTGAGCGTGCTTCGAATGTCAGAATCTAAAGCTTGGAATGAGCCGCCACATGATTTAAGACGGTCTACTAGTCCTTGACTCAATTGCTCCTTGACCAACTTGGAATCGGGCGGAGCGAACGATTTTTGGGCGTTTACCAATAAAAACCCTAATCTCTAGCCAACAACAGTGTTTTGTTACTTCGAAAGTATATTTAAAGCCACGTAGACTAAGGCACGTCAATTCTGGGCGGCGACTGAACGATGCGCTAAAATCCTTCTGTACATGGCATAATGATGAAATTCGCAGTTGCAAATTCGTCGGGTACCGCATGTTTTTATCCACTGAAAAGAAACGTCACCGAAATGCACGTTTTATTTTATTTTGCGAATTCAGCAACAAATATTAAAATGTTTTCCGATCACTCTCTAAGAAACTTGATTATCTACATTATTAAATAAAACCATACCAGAAAAAGGATTTGTGAGTAGGAGATTTTTCACTTTAAACCATTTTTTATAGGTCAGACGCAATATTTTTTTCTAAGCTTATTAAAAGGCTTATCAAAAAATACTCGATTACTTCAAAGGCCAAGGTGCGTTCTACTCAAAGTATTTAATTGAAGTATCCATAGTATTTCTAAGCGATCAACTTTTCTAAACAAAAACACAAGATTTTGTATGATTTTGCATTTTTTCACGTGTCTTCACCTTGATCTCAGACCCGAGAGAATATAGAGCTAAACTTTTAGCTAAAATATTCGGATATCCATAAAGTCAGAAACCTTCCTCCTTCACAATACCTACACGACATTGTACCTAAATAACTAAATGTGAATTTATTTCGTATTTAAAATTAAACAATAAAAATATTAGTAATTCAACTCTACTTTCATAAAATATTTCAATTCCAATAAAACAGCAGTAATGAAGGTTAAAATAGTATATAAAAATCACGCAATGTGCACAGTACATGTGCGTCATACATTCTCCGAGCTTAACTTTCTAATATAAATGTGTTTATCTGATGTGATCTTCCAGATAAGTATGTTTTATTTATCTATTTGTAAATATTAGATGGATCCTAGGAAGACGTTTTTGTACAGCGCCCTTAGGTGATTTTTCACAATAGACTTTTCTGTATAAATTATTATCAAATTATTATTATTTTAAGCTAAGCAGCGTCAACTAAAGGCGAAGGCTTTCATGGCTTTCAGGTTTTGACATCCTTCCCAATATACAGGGTGTTAAGCATCGTACTTGAGTTAATTTAACCAGCGATTCCTGACATTATTTGGAGTAAAAAATGTAAATGAAATTTTGGTCTCCGGTGACTTTTTTGATGAGATATTTTTTTTTTCAAAAAACTTTTCTTCAAAATCAAAGAAAAAAAAAACTTCCACATGTCGTCGCTGGTCTCTAAGCCAAGTAACCAAACAACCCCTCACCCCGTCCCTAACTTCCCAATACCTACTGATTTTTATGTTTTTGTAGAAAGAACAACAAAAAAAACTTCAAAAATATCACCGGAGACAAAAATTTTATTTACATTTTTTACTTAAAATAATGTCAGGAATCACTGGTGAAAGTAAGTCAAGTACGATGCTTAACACCCTGTAGAGGCACTTCTCGTTCTTAAGAAAACAAGGACAAACACAGGCCCACTTGAAAATAAGTAGTGTAGGTAAATTTTCTTAGAAGCACAAGTATTTTTGACAGTATGTAAACTGTCTGTCTTTAAACCACATTACTCAAAATCTAAAGGTTTCTCAATCTAAAGAAAAATCAAAACATACCACAAATCAAAACTAAAAACTAAGGTCAAAACTAAAAACCTACTTATTTAGGCTCTCATACCTTTAAATTAAATAAATCTACTAGTATCGTGTATTGCCTATAATTTATCTTAATCTATTTTCTTATTAGATTAACATCATTCGAAGCCTTCACAGCAATCCGTCGTTTAACGAGAGACTGAGACTTCATTTAAGAAAAAAAATATTCTAATAAAATTCATGTACTACTGTACCGCCCATTAATTAATTTTGCTTCTCCCAAACACGTTCATTAAATAACATAATATATATTAGTATTAAAAATATACCAGGATCAAATAATGACTTTTCCAAGAACATGTGTTCGCTATTATGTCCTCTGCGCGCAAACTGTCTATAAATAAACACCTTTTAACTTTAATCTCAAGTGTGTACATTTACATTTTTAGGCAGCACCGCGCTAGTTGTTCAGCTGCATTGTACATATAGTTTTGTATCGCTGATCAAAGAACCGGTGGATTTGCATCCATTGTTTTGGCCATAGGATTTTTATATTTGTCTAGTGTGTAGTTAGAAGTAAGATTGTAGAAATTATTGAAATTTGTACAGCGCCCTTGAGGTGATTTTTCACAAAAACGGCGCTATACAAGTCATCCAATTATTATTATTATTATTAAATATAACTCTTGAGAGATAAGCACATGAACATCGTCAGCGAAGAACACAGGCCATCACAGACGAACTCTCTTGGTCAAAGTCAGGTGCGTTGTCATCGGCATAAGTATTATTATGTAGATATTAGGTCTCCGTCCTTTGACGACCTTACTTGCAGGAGACCTGAACTAAACAGTAGTACAACATGCACTATTGACTACTCGTAGGTATAACTTCCCTGGCAAGATACATTGTCTCAGCGGCACAAGTATTAATTGCTGTTTTATGCTTATACGAGACGTGCCTAATGCCTGTCCTTTGATGACCTTACCCAATATGGAGAGATTGTCAATTAACAACAATTCAATCAACTTTAAAAAAATAAGTGTCAATAATAGACAAACCTACCAACTGCACTATCCAACGTCTGGAGTCATTGCGACTATGGTATCCCCAAATTGGGTTATGTGGTGAGGCTGAAAGTAGTTGGGTGGGTAAGGAGATGGGGATAAGTAGGGTTGGGAAGTATCTGGCTATTCAGATCTGGTGACCAAACACCGCACCAGTCATTTCAAGCAACTTTTCAATTCTAAATTTTGGTCTTACACCAGGGCGATACTAAAAGTATCTCCCACTCTGGGATTGCCGCAAATATATCTTACATAGATATTTAAAAAAATTATTTGTGAAATAACATAATTCAATCAATTTTTTCAATTTGAACCATTTTTGAATAATCAAATCCCTTGCCATAGGTGACCCTAAGTGGTTCGTTACGTTTGGTGACTTAGCAGGGGTGCACGGGTTCATGGGGTGAGGTTTTTCTAAGTGTTGGGAGCGGATACGTTTCACCTACAGCGTGGCAGGCCGGATCGGAAGAGACTGATTGAGGAAGAGAGACTCATTGCCATGCACCGCATTGGAAGGAATGGGTTCGTACGTTCATCAATTTTGGACCCACTGACTAACAGATTGTCAATTCCAGAACTTCCTCCCCTTCCTCTTTTTTGAGAGACCTTCCACACAGTATCCCCAAAGATGACACAGGCCCCCTGGGAATTTATTTTCTTCTAAGCTGTGTGAAACTATCGTTAAAAAATTCTAACGAAATACTTAGTTTCGATACAAATTTACTTTTTAGTTTGTTCTTAAAATTGCAACTCCCTTATGCACGGGGCCGAAGAGAGGAAAATACTTATGTTTGGAAACTCATTGGACTATCTTATAGCATATCTTGGACTCAAAAAAAGTATTAAAAGGTGTGACCTATTAGAGATTTTTTCGAACGAGGGATCCATGTATCTGTAAAAAAGATAGAGTAAACAGAGAAGAAAGGGAAAGATATCGTAAAAATGCTTTACTTCTAATATAAATGTATGTATTTTTTTTTCTCACCTTAAAATTTTTATTATCATCTGGAAGGCAATGGTTTGCTTACCGTAGAGTATATAAATGGTGTTTAAATATATATTATTGGGTTGTGTAAAATGTCTGTGTACTTGGTACTTTTTGTGCCCTTTTAAATGAATTCTGTGTGTGTATGTATAAGTTTATTGTGTTATTTTGTAGAATTTCACAAAATCACACTTGTATTTTCATTATTTTTGTGTTTGTATTCTTATTGCATATAGAGGTAGAATCTGCAGACAAGCAACCATGTGGTGGCTTCGCGGAACTACATAATTGTTGTCTAAACCGTGGACTTTGTTAAGTGTATTATTTTTGTTAGAAATAAATAAAAAAAACACAGCTAACTGGATTTTGTTTAGTTAGTTTAGTAGTGTAACAATACAAATAATATATAAAAAAATACTTCGTTTAATTAAACCTGAATACAGTCAATTAGAGCTCGCAGTCCACAATGGAGTGCTAGTACCTACCCTGATGAATGGCAGTGAGACATGCATTGGCAGAGAAAGGTTGAAAGTAGACTGAATTCTGTAGAAATGAAATCCCCTTTGTATATATGCGGTAAAACAGATTAACAAATGAATGTGAACGAGGCAAGGAGTGTACACTGTACACAGTGTACACCAAGATAAAGTTGTTGGCTGTCCGTCCTCTCTGTCTACACCTGCGGAGCGCCTATGGCATGATGGTTAGTTAGTTAGTTACATCCAGTTTTGTGCTAGAAAACGCTTGAGTAACATGTGAGATCAGTTGAATTATATATAATTTTAGTATCCATAGTCAAATTTTGAAACGCTATAAAGGACAAAATGATAATTGTTGGAGAGCTAAGAGCCTTTTTTCTCTCTTCTCTAGGATTATTGAAAGAGAAAAAAAAACGAGAAAAATTACATATTTAACTCATTTTTTGATTTCTTGTCCATTACAACATTTTAAATTTCCGCTATCGATTGATTTGTTGGAATGAGAATTTTGTACAGCCTTTTGACATACGATTTTAAAATAAGATAGTATTTCCTAGATAATCCAAATTATAGTAAGTAGTTATAAAGAATAACCGTCTCCTAAAATTTGTAATCATATTTTGTTATTTAGGTATCTTGGTTGCTCCTTAATTCTGGTGTTTTAATTAATAAGAGTTTTTGTAATATAAATATAAATACAAAATAATTTTATTTATAATAACTTACAAATTAATTACCACTTGTTGTTAATATTTTAAAATCTATTCTAATGTCTTCATTTTCAGCATACATATTTACTTTATATTATAATGAAGAAACCTTTGATTTTGAAATACGTTAATATTTTTTAATAAATAGTCGTTTAAATAAGTTTATTATTTTTAATTAATTTAATAAATTAATTTTGCAAAGAAAAACTACCCTTTTCAGGAAGTAATTTTCCAAACGCAATGTGTTATTATTTATTATTGAATATCGGACATTGACAGAGAAAAGTCATCCACTTCTTCCTCGATCCACATTCTCTTGTCGCGTTGTAAATGTAAATAAATCATGCATATTTTTATCTGCTTTTCTCTCCCGTCAGCGCGTATTTACGTCCATATTGTGTGATACATCATTGTTTCTCGGAACAAAGTGTGGAAAACTTTGGTTGGATAAAGCAAAGGGGAAGCTGCGGGTGTGTGACATTGTTCCCAGCTTCTCTTTGCGTTTCCTTTCATTAATCATTTTTCAATACTATCAAAGTCTCTCCTTCTACCTAGCTGACAGCGGAACCTTTATACCAGGGGTCAATAACCAAACACATGTTACATTTTACTGTTCCAGTTTGAATTCGGCCGATATGGATGCCACCGCCCCGGGAACCATTTATTGGATAACCAACACCCATGCCAAGTCACCCCAAGTGCCCGGATTTATGGGGTTAGGTTTTTTTAGGTCTTGGCGGCCGATGCGTTTGCCCACTTTTTGCTTGGCGGGCCGAATCCAGGGAGAATGGTGGAGGGAGTGTTTCATTCTGGACCTCTACACGGAGAAAAATGTTATTCCAAAAAAAAATGTTCATTTTAATAGTAAAAACGGATAAAAACGGGACTGAAGTTCTTACGAACAAATTAATAGGGTTTCAATGTTTATTGGCGGGAACATGTCAGAATAATTTGTTGGTATACGTAATTTCGTACGTATACCAACAAATTATTCTCACATTTTCCCGCCAATAAACATTGAAACACTGTTAATTTGTTCGTAAGAACTTCAGTCCCGTTTTTATACGTAATTTCGTACAAATACCAATAAATTATTCTCACATTTTCCCGCCAATAAACATTGAAACACTGTTAATTTGTTCGTAAGAACTTCAGTCCCGTTTTTAACCGTTTTTACTATTAAAATGATCGTTTTTTCGAATAACATTTTTCTCCGTGTACAGCCGGACTCTCTCGACCCATTGGCTAGGGTACGCCCGTCACTCCTAGACACATTAAATCCCAGATTCTCATCTCAGAAATTCCCCTCTTTCCTTTCCCTAAAAAGAGCCTCTACACAGCACCCCAATGATGACACATGCCCCGAGGGATTTCTTTCCTCAGAGCTTCCTATGTGGAGCTGGTACAAAAAATAGGCTGTTTTAGAAATGTAAAATTATTTTTTTTTAAATTTTTCATTTTTCCGTGAAAAAATTGCCGAAATGAGAAAATTATTTACACTATTGGCTAACTCATGTTGTCGAAAAAAATTTAAAAAAAAAACTGTGATACAACCTAAGAGTATGGATATTAGAGAGACGGCATGTGAAGTGTGCCCGCGCGCTCCAAGTGTGCCTTTTCGAGAATTTTACCCAAACGGCTTACATTGGCTACTGGTTTTTGGCCTTTTAATACGTTCCGACATTTTTACGACAGCAGCCAGTTTACATGGTGACAGGCAATGTCAGCCGTGTGTGTAGAATTCTCGAAAAGGCACACTTGGAGCGCGCGGGCACAATTCACATGCCGTCTCTCTAATATCCATACTCTTAGGATACAACCTAGCACGTCACGTGATACGCACTCCGTCTCATTCCAGCAGCATCATACCGACGAAATAGAGTGCTCACCACGTGATCCGTTGCGACCAGTGGCAACCAATGTGATCAGTGGCAACGTGAGAGACAAATATATAATTTATTTTTTATCTTTAAAATGACCTCTACATTTTTACTACAATTATGCTCAGAAATGCATGTTACGTGCGAAGACACCCTGAATACACGCACTAGTCAAATATATTATGAAAGGATTTATTAAATTTATTGGGTTGAGAACTTCTGATTTTCCCAAAAGCTTTTTATTCAATATAACCGGCTAAACATGGAACAAACGACTTTTGGATTAATTGATTCAACAAACAGCGGTTTTTGGCATCACTCCGCTCCGCTGAGGAAAAAGATTGGGATTCGATAAATGTGTTATTTATCGTTTTAGCCTTTGTGGAAAGATGACAACAGTTCATACTAAAAAGAAGTCCAAACAAAATATTCGAACAGTAAAACTAACAACGGTCAATACACAATTTTATGAAAGATATTTCGAAAGCTCCAATTTTTAGATTCAAATTTTTCAACGAATGCTTGAAGCCTTGATATGATTACAGTGATTATTTTTTGGGTTGTTATGCCGTGCTGCGCTTTCCCCTTCTTTAGCCAACTTTTAGACCAAACATTGGAATACACCATATATGCTATCAGCCGTATCTATTGGGGATTCTATTGTCAATAGTCGTGGAACACCGATATTCAGGTGGTCATCGTAGTACATCTCTTGTATTTTATTATCTTTGGTTTAGGCAGCTTTACAGTGTCCATCGTCAGGACGAATATGTAGTTTTTTTTTTAAAGTGTCTGTTTTTGTGTGTAAAAGTGTTGTCGTGTTTTGTGAGTGACAATTCTTTTAATGTAGTTTTCTGCGTTTAGTTTGGTGTATCCCTCTAATACCAGATTCCAAAAATTATTATTAAGTTAGGGGGGTTTTCACCATTCTCGTCATTTCTTATCCATAGAATAACGTATATTTTCGATTTACGGTTTATTTATGTATTAAGTCGCAGTTAACCTATTCGGTAATCGAACCTATGAATTGGTTAAGTTGGCCGAGTTGTGTAACTAATGCAAGCATTATATTTTTATTTTCATAAATATTCGTTATATAATAGTATGGATAAGCTATCAGGAGGATAGCGAAATACCCTATAGCCGCGTAGTATCAATATAATAAAAACATGATAATATTTTGTCAATGAAAATTTCAAATCATAAAAATGATATCATATTTTAGTTTTCGTCAAAATGTATTTCAATCGGTCCATTGTATCGTCTTAAATGTTTGATTTGGACACTTTACAGTTTCAAATTTCATTTAAATGTTCATTTGTTTATTACAAAAATCTGTTTCGTTCTTGAACATGAACATGTTATAGAAAATTATTTAAATTTTCACTGCTTATTGACATCAATATCCAGTAAAAGTTATTCTATTTTCTGGTTTTTGTTTTAGAAGTAATAAGAAGTATTTTGTCATTGTTTTTTAATATTTAATTAAAAGTATTTAAATCACTTTAAGTTACTTACACGATAATAATTTATTTATAATAATAATAGTAATACAATACACTGTATTCATACTTTTACAATACATGGAATGAATATTACAATCAATCTATCAAACTCTTAATCGATAACTAGTCAAATCTTACATCCACAGAATCTGATGTCAATGTCATAGGTGGTAGTAGGTACAGCTCTACAATATTTATCAGCGAATTGATCCTTCCAAAGCGATCAAGGACTATATTATTTAATTATTAAATGACGCACCTTACATTCAGATATTGAATATTTGCAACATTTATAATTTACAATTGAAAAAAAAAATCTGAAAAATTACATAGAATATTTTGTATTATTTTCACAGATCTAAGTTCAGTTAACCTACTTTAGTAGGTGTTTATGAGTTAGAATTACTCTTGTAAATTAAAACGATAAAGTGTAGATAATTTTACGGGTTTTTCTACAATTTTGTAAATACATTCTAATTATATTATAATCACAAAAAATCGACGAAAAAACACAGAATATTTGTTGTAATTTTAGAAAATGCACCGAGAAACTTTGAGAATTAAAATTATGAAACTGAGTAGGTTAAAAAAAATCTACAAATTATTATTCAGAATCTTCCAACCAAGTTAAATATGGTAATGACTAATGACATAAGAGGAACATATTTTTGTATCTTTACATTCAACCTATTTCTTGTTAAAGACGCAATAAAAATTTAATATACTTTATTACGTTTTTTTCCCAACATTCAATTTGTAAATATTCTTGCTGGCAATACAAAACAAAATACACATGAAAAATTGAATACGAAGTTAAATCTCAAATTCGAAGCTCCTTGCAAAGTAAATAAATACAGCCCAAATAGGCTTTGCGATGGCATGATCACAAAATGTTTTTTCAAAACTAAATTCACTGAAATCTGGGAGTATAATATACTATAAAAGCATTTCAAAATATTAAAAGTTTGATTCAAAGATTCTAAATTGTGTTTAGAGTTAATTTTAACATAATTAAGTACCACATTAATAAGTACTTTCATATAATATCTTTAATTTATTAATACAACATGGCAAATTTTGTTTTATTTTATTACTACATAAATTCAGAGTGTCTTGAACAATGATACGTATTTTAATAATTATAAAAATATGTAAACGATGTGGAACCAATAAATGGAATATATTTTAAATGTGTGCCGGCGTATTTATATTAGAGAACTTTGAAATCTAATCACATTATGTTATGATAATTCGCAAATACATGATTCCCTGTACATTCCGAATTTGTTATTTTTCTTTGATTACATTTAAACATTTTGATATTATGCTTGCTATTTAGTGTTTTATTGCGAGACATGTTTTGTTTGTGTCTTCGGGAAATACAATGTAAACATAAAAATAAATTCATAAATCAATTCTCTCAATTTCAACAAAAGCATAATGTACTTATAAATAAATGTTTTTGCCATGTGTATGCTTAAACGTGTACTGTTATACACACGTGAACATTATCACAAAACCCAAAGAAAAAAGAAACAAGAATAACATTCACAACACTTGAAAACAAAACGAGATGCCAAAACTGTAACACTTGTTTTAAAATAATAAAATATTCAGAAAAAATAACGAATTGAGCACGGGTTTCACATTATTTATACATACATAACAATACATTTAATTTATTTTATTACAATTACACACTTCACTCGATTCAAATGTTTATTTCTGTGTTAGCATTTGAAGTTTAAAAATCTGTTAAATTTACGAGAAATATAATATGAATATAGATTAAAATGATATAAATTTAAAAGTTCGTTCTTTTATTTGCACTTTTGAAAATATTGTAAACTAAATTCAATGTAATAAAAATCGCACGAAAAATCATCGCTTTCATTAAAACTTTGGAACAATTATTTAAATATACATTTAAAAATTATTAAATTAAATATTTATGTTTGTTTTACAAAGGTACACACTATGTTCGGAAAATAAAGTGACTATTAAAATTTACATTAAAACTTTCACTAACCTAGCAAATATACAGATTAAAGTACAGGGTGGCTAAACGATAATAATACACATTTTGGATACATTGTATCAAAGTCCGTTAATTCACTAAGGGTGAAATTTTTCGAACAGCGGATAACAGATCTAGCACTCGTTGAAAGCTCGGAAATCGAACAGTTAGTCACTTGGGTTTCTTAGATTAACATTGTTTCCAATCTGACAACGAAACCATCAAACACAATTGAAAGATTATTGCTGGTAGCATCATCAGATCTGTTGACTTTGTCTTTATGACCAATAAAACGTTTAAAATCTTCATTAAGACTTAAAACGCTATGTCGACTATGAGAAATTCAACAGAATGGTGAAGCTTTTTTTCTATTTCCACATCGTGATTCATGGTTTGAGTTGCAGTTAGAAACCTGACACTTTATTCAAAATATAAAAAAATGGAGACCCGAAGTCAATAATCTCACTAAAGCTTTCGTCATCATCCACTTGTATCGTATTTTCACCCAAGTGGACATTGAGTTCTTACTTGAGCGCGATCGTAAAAGCTTATGGTGTTCAATCTAAGAAACAAAAGAAAACTAACTAACTAACAGTTGTCAGGGTTCGTTTTTCGATCCTTCAACTTAATTTCCGGACGGTGGCAAATGGAGTCTCCAGTCCAGATTCGGCTCAATAAATCTGTTATCCACTATTCGAAAAATTCCACTGATCCTATGCGGAGAGATGGGCAAATTGGCTGGGGTGCAGGTCAAACTGGTAGGGGTGGCCGTACGGGTTCATGTGGTAGGGAACTATGTTCATGGATGCCATCTTATGTTCCTTCTTCCACTTCATCCTCCGGTTCTGGAACCAGATTTTGATCTGCCGCTCCGTGAGACAGAGCGCGTGCGCTATCTCTATCCTGCGCCTACGCGTCAGGTAGCGGTTGAAATGGAACTCCTTCTCCAGTTCCAAGGTCTGATAGCGGGTGTAGGAGGTCCTCTGCCGTTTCGTCTCACCGTTTGCATTCACAGTACCTGCGGAAGAAAAAAAAGATTAATATTGCTACTGTTTATTTTCTATTTTATCTGTTGTTCTGTGCAGGAGGAAATCTGATTACACAAACCATCGTTAGAGATTTAAATTTAATATCAACACTCAGCAAAACAGCAATACAATACAATACATGTACAATAACTCTTAGCTGTTTTCTGCAAGGAATCGTTTTTGACCCTTCATTAAATTACTTTGTCAAATGTAATTTTTTTAGTATTAATTGAACTTAATAGATGCTTAACCTGAAAGTGAATCTATGGGTTTTCCTCAAAATTTTCCGATCACATGTATAACAAATGTGGAGGACACACGCATACCAACTGTGGTAGAAAAATACGCCACATCTCATGACCAGCTTCGGGCTGAAATCGAGGAATATGTACACATTTTTATATATGGTAGAGATTAGCTTAAATATTGCAGGTTCCGGTAGGTTTCATTCCTGTCTGGATTTGGACTTAGACAGGTAGGTTTGTAGCTAAAATGTAAGTAAATGAATTCTAACGAATGCGTTCGGTGTGCGGTATGTAACAAGAAACGAAGATCAACGTAGAAACCAACATAATATGTTAATGGTGTCAACTCAAAGAAATTATTTTTATTTTTATTTTTTTAAATAAAACAAACACTTAGTATTTAACCACGTATATTTATTATTTGATATATCGACCGGTTTCGCTCCGACCGAGCTTCATCAGGATATAATAATAACTAAATACTAAGACAGAGTTGTTGGTTATATATAGGTTGAGTGGGAGAGGGAGAAAGAATATTACAAAAGAAACATAATTAGACAGAGACAAATTCTTAGAAAGAGATAAAAAGGATTATCAATAAGTGGAAGGGAGACAACAATATATGTGTATCACATTTACATTTATAAACAACGGTTACTGGTAATCATAGACATATTGGAAGTTGGATCTATTATACAAGATAAAATTATACAATAATTAAATACAATAATATTACATATTACTAGTCAAACATCTCAGAACAACAATGTAACATATATAATATCATGGGTTGACAAAGTGATTGCTTCTTACGAAAAAAAAAAATAAAAAAATAAAAAAAATAAAAGAAATTAATTTCCCAAGCCTTGGGCCCAAGGTATCTCCTACTTCTGTCGCCTATAAATCTTAAAAAATAATTTCATTAATACAAAGCGATTGTGCCGTCTTTAATAGTACAGAAAAAAACATTCGTATTATTTTTATTAAATTAGTCTGATGGAGAAATGTTATATTTTTGTTTAGCATAATTTAATTAAGTTGCGGCCGTTGCTCGCGACAAATTACTAGATTTACATACAGAAGTCGAGATCATTTTTAATTTATTGGATTAACTCTATCATTCGTTTAGATGAAATGTAAAATGTTACTTTTAACGCTATCCATAATCCGTTATAATTAAGTGAGTTACAATATAAAATCAAGCCTCGGAAAACTCACAAACGAAACAATTAAACTTGTTAAAAACAATTTATTAATTTATTCATTTCCGCCCGTTTCGAGTTATGAGGTATAAGCCAAATAAGTAATCTGCGATTTATATTGTCTGAAAGAAAATGCATAAATAAATATCTAACGATCTCAAAATACATTCAAACATTTTTAACGAGGGTAATGATTTATAATAAGCTTACATGAGATTGTTTCATTTAAAAATAGGATTGAAAATAAATTAAATCTCATACCTGTAAGATACATAATATCATGTGATAATCCGTACTGAAGAACCAATTAATGTTAATCAACATTCACACATATTCTTTTAAAACTCGACTTAATTATTTTATCCGTGCCATCGTGCCATGTCTCCCTCGGATGTCCACAGCCACTTCTTCGTTAATACTTTTGCTCTAGAAAACAATTTTTTGTTTTATAACTTGAAAATTCTGTAGCCCACGTGAAAGCAATACGATTTCTTTCTTGTTTTTTCCTTTGGGTATTGTGACTGTATTTACTACTAAACCACATTAAGTGTGCGTTTATTTGTCTATTATTCTCCTTATTTATTATTATGAATATGGATTAGATGATTCATGTTGTTATTGCAAGAAATTTCGAAGACAAATATGTTTTATTGTATTTCTAATAAATATGTTCACTGGCGTCATGTGAAGCCCATGATGAAGCCCAACATCAAAAAAATATAATGGTGGTCTTAGGTCAATAAGAACAAGTTTGGAATTTTTTGGCATGTTTGTAAAATAACTATAAACAAAAGGATACAATATATAGTCACCTTTCATTCGATAATTGTATATACATACATTGTAAATATGATAGCTCTATATGGTTGACAAAATCAAACAAATGTTGTGAAACTTTTCTAGAATAAACATATGGTTCAAACTGTTAAATAATTTATCTAAGGGCCGTCTGTTTCAAAGCTAGCTACAGTAATAGTTAAACTGGCTATATAGCTTTACACTTGCAAGTTTTTTCGTAAGTTTACGACTTCTGGCCAATGGGCACATTGGATTTTTAAAATGCAATATGTTATGGATTTGCAATATGTCTTCCTTGGGAATACCCTACTTCTCCACCATTCACATTTGGGTCAATTGTTCTACTTTCACTCCTTTCTTCGTTCATTCGCTCTACATGCCATAATAATATGAGGTGTCCCTTTATTAATCTTATTCATTGCGCTTACATAAGCCTTACTTTATTTGCTTATCTCCACAGTTCTCACACGATCATACATTAAATTGGTATTCATTTTTATAGAATTCAAATTATCCGTGATTTTTCAGTGATCGTTTTCACGTGATTTAGTACAGGTTATAAAATTATAAAATATATTCGAATCATAACAAAAAGGGTAAGACACTGTTTTGGATTACGATGGCAAGATAAAAATAAAATCTGCTGAACTAAAGCCCCTGAAAAATCCAATGCAAAAATGTACAATTCGCATTCAAGACTAAATGCCATAGTACAACTTTACGTATAGATCAATCAACGCAGCGAAGTGCATTTAAGTAAAATACATGTAGCAAGTGAATAAGCATGCTGGTATTTTGGTCATCAAATGTTTAGAAAAAAGGCACAATAGTAAATAACGGCAAATAGTTAAAGAGTTTGGCGTCCAGCCAGCTTCGAGTTGTGACGTGACGCCTTTTTCGTCTGTTTGTTTATTCTCCCGAATTGAACTTTCATTTAATCCACACGCACCGAAAGCTCATGTCTCGATGACGTACAGTTTATTTATTAACCTGTGAAAGATGAGTGAAATTAACGGCAGAGTTGGTGCTCCATTCAATAATAAAAGTATCTTTTTTGTTTACTGTTTTTTTCGGAACTTGTGTATGCTCGTGTTTGTTTTAATATCATGACTGAAGAACATAATATGAAGTAATATTTTAATTAATAAAGATAATATTAGCGAAAGTCAATCGAAAATCTGAAACAGAAAAATCAGAAAAAGATACGGATACATCTGGGACTCGAACCGGGCGAACGAATCCGGACCAACGCGCTATCCACTGCGCCAACGTATCCCTATCCGATTCGGTCATTTTTAACTGTATCATACTTCGACCGAAAACCACCAACATTATTTTAATTTTCTTAACGCATCTTTTTATTGGCTGCTATCTTTATGTATGATTGCAAGATTCAATTCGAACTAAATGCCATCTGGATAGTGCAAGGATAAATTTTATCACTTTTTATTAATATGCGACATCTATTGACTTTTTCTGCAAGTCTAGGATGAAATATCGACGGTTTATCCTGGGTTCGAGTTCCAGATGTATCCGTATCTCTTTCTGATTTTTTTGTTTCAGATTTTCGATTGACTTTCGCTAATATTATCTTCATTAATAAAAATATTATGATTTGAGGTTTAACTCATTAACTTAAAAATTTAAAAATAAAAATAATATGAAGTGTTCATTCTGATACTTTTTTAAACGATTAAAATGTGTTAAAGACAATGATGTCATAAAACTTAATGCCTCGTAATTATTATTCATGTCTTTATCTTAGAAGTAATATATGTATTTTCTTGGCATCATGAAAAGAACTGAATGAGTTAAAATCTTAAATAAACATATCAATCTGAGGCTTGTACGAATAAATAATAAACTACATCATATTCAACGTGTCTTCATAAATTAACATTCTGCATTTGTACCTACTCGAAAACATGAAATGTATTAAAATCTACCAATATAGATTCTATTTTACGATCTTGCAAGGATTTATTATAACACAGTTATTTAATGCGCCCCAAATAACAAAATGAATTTCAGATATAAACTCTAATAATAGCGTAAATTTAGTTTTATAATCGCACCGGGAACAGCTGTTTGCTAATATCTCATTTGTACAACATCAACCAGATCTCCCAAATATTTTAATTAACTATGAGATAATAATTCATTTGATATAATTTTTCTTTCGATTCGCCCCACAATCCGCCTTTGATCTTCCGGAATGATTTAGTGATTTTGATAATTATAAGAGACAAAATATTATTGTTGACTAATTAAACATTATGAACCTAAAACAAACTTAATTGATCAGTAAATCAAATTTTATTTTTATAAAAGTTTATTACCGTTTTTTCAACCATAATAATAATTTTTCATTCAGTTATTGCATTTTACAAAAAAGCGATAGTTTTTTCAACAATATAAATCAGTGGGTGTTAAAAAATATCCACTGTGTTTGACACATTTCTTCAATTATCTTACGAGTCCCCAAATATTTCACCGAAATATGTGAGGACAGACTTCAAGTACGAAATGAAGTAAAATAAAGTAGACTTTTACATCATTCTTGGATTGCATCACAATCTTTAGTAAGGACTGATATCATTCTTGTTATTAACAAACTAAATTAGGTAGACGGTATTAAAAATAATATCCTATATGGTGTCAGATTTATTATCTTACATGACCAGAATTAGTTCATTTCAGGCGTTCAGACTTAAAATATTAAGTGAAGTACACAACATTATATTTGTACCACATTGCATAGTAGAGAGTAGGGACTGATATTATTCCTGCACCAAATGTATTACCGCGTAGTTTTCCGCAAGGTCTTGTTCTTCACCCTACTTAAATTTCGATTAAAATAAGCATTAAAGGAAAAAGCAATTTTAATTCATAATATCTATTCAATTGCTGGTAAGTTTTGTTAGAAATACGTGGAGGTGATTCGTAAGAAGAATGGAATCAAGCAAAAATAATAACAGAGTAATTCCAGCAACATTTGGGAAGTTGTCGCTCCAGATATTCCGTGGTAATGGGAATGCAGGGGATTAGTCGTTGCGTAAATAGTCTCGTGAGAAGCTGAGAGAGAGAGGCTACTTCGAGATCAGCTCCGGGATGAAGTTAATGGCCAGGTGCTGAACGAATGACGGATGCTGCTGATTTATTCGCTGAATAAAACAACTTATAAAACATTTAAGCGGTTGGTAGGGATTAGCCCGCAGATTTACAGCTTCTTGTAGGACAGACTACAACGGCTCTGGCGAAACTGGCCGTTAATAAAACATCTCGTAACGTGTGGGAACCGTTGTATAAATCATTAAGAAACTAATTTAGTTCATGTAAGAA